>VZTE01002979.1:1359-18304 GCA_013397775.1 Eulacestoma nigropectus
TTCCCTGAAACTTCCCTGAAACTTCCCTTCCCTGAAACTTCCCTTCCCTGAAACTTCCCTGAAATTTCCCTGAAACTTCCCTGAAAATTCCCTTCCCTGAAACTTCTCTTCCCTGAAACTTCCCTTCCCTGAAACTTGTCTTCCCTGAAACTTTCCTGAAACTTACCTGAAACTTACCTGAAACTTGCCTGAAACTGCCCTTCCCTGAAACTTCCCTTCCCTGAAACGTCCCTGAAAGTTCCCTGAAACTTCCCTGAAATTTCCCTGAAATTTCCCTGAAACTTCCCTGAAACTTCCCTTCCCTGAACTTCTTTTCCCTGAACTTCCCTTCCCTGAACTTCCCTTCCCTGAACTTTCCTGAACTTCCCTGAACTTCCCTTCCCTGAACTCCCAGTGCTGGCTGAGTCTCATGGAGCAACATGAGTTTCTCCAGGAGGCTGCCTGCATGGCTGGTTCTGACAAGGCACAGCAGTGCTTTCAGACAGTCCTGGTACCAAGCGGTGGGTCTAATTGCAGCTGTCACACAAGTGAAAACGGGTGACTGAGCAAAGGGCAGGGCCATCACCAGCACACAGGAGCCAGCAGGGACCAAAGCCTTACGGTACATAAAGGGCTCTCAAGTGTCACTATAGAGCCAGGAATGGAGAGATGTGGCAACACGCAAATCCAGCGAAAGAATGAATGATTTCTTAATTTTACAATCATTTTTATATAGTCTAGTTCCATAAAGCGATTGGACAATGTTCACACTCCTCCTAGGGTGTTTGGTTTAGGTTCTATCACATCCATGGTAAAACATCTTCTCAGTGCACCATAAACAGAACTTGGCAAACACCAGATGTGAATACTGTTTGCATAAACTATCTTACTGTTTTCTTATCTTGCGTGAGAAGGGAAAGGTTCTCAAAGAATTAATGCAAGAAGCTGGAAAATTCATCTGCTAGCAGCATTTCGGTATCCACACTCAAGCGCTTTGAATGGGGACACCACATAGCCCAAAGTTTGTCACATTGCTCAGCCTTACCTGTGGAGCCACGTGTGCCTACTGTGTGCCACAGAGCATTCTTCAGTCCCTGAGCCACGTGCAGCTGTAAGGATGCAAATATTTGTGAGGAGGGAATGTCTGCAAAATGCACTCTACAGTTGCCATATGTTATTGAAAGAATTGAAATTGAGGTGGCATGCATGGGAGGAAGTTAGTTAAATTGTTAGTAAATAGCTACTAATGTTTGCATTATAGACATTTAAACTCAGCACATTATGTGTCTTTTGTACCTCCTGCATCTGTTCCGATTTCCTCTATTTCATTGTAAATGTACACAGCACTCTGAGATAGGGCAGTTTTTTCATCTTTGACAGGAAGACGTTAAAAACATAGTTGGTATTTTAGAGTGTTATTTTGTTCTTATTAACATAAAATAAAAACTGGTTTGCCGCATAGAGTTTTCAGGTCTTGCCAGTATTAGAGAAAGGATTCTGCATATGGACTGATTCAACTTTTCAAGTGTGGTCCATTTCACAATCAGTAGTCAGGGACCACATTTTTTCAGATTTGGGGTGTAGAGGAGGGCTGTATTGCAACTGCATATGCAAGCTTCATTTTGCAACAATGCATTTATGCATAGTACTGAAAATTCAGAGAGAAAAAAAGTTGCAGAGAACTTAAAACATCCTGCCATAGTGATGGCAGAAAGACAGACAGGCAAGAGCAATGAGATATGAGACAGCCTGAGGAAGCAATGCCAGGGAGCCTGGCAATTTATTCCACTTCTTTTTTTTATGTGTTTTCTAGAACATAATTTGTTTGATTACCAAAAAAAACCCCAAAAACTCTAAAGATGACTTAACATTATGCTGCAAAGAGCTTCTTCAGAACTCTGTGTGCAAGATAGTCAGGAAAAATCAACCTTTGCCTTTTTAAGAAGAATTAAAACAAGCAGGGGAGTCTAAAAACAATTTTCTATTCACTGAAAAATGAAGAGAAGGGGAAGAGGAGATTAACATACTGTTGGATAGTTGCCCTTCAAATCATAAACCCTTGAAATAAGCCCCTTCTTGCTTTCCACTCTGGCAAATGCGAAGTAGAGTTTTGCCAAAGATGACATGTTAGGGGGAAGGGAGGAGGACCTGAGAAAGTACTTTAGGATACCTTACTCCAAGGTGTATAAGAGTGACTAGGGAATAGCCTCCACGAATGAGGCTTTCACTGCTTTAGGTATGGCTAGACCCATTACCCACACTTTTACTGGTCTGGGGAATATGGGTTTGGACCAAATGACTAGGGAATACACTAATATAGCAATATTCAGCTCAAGATACTTTAAAATAAACTGAGCACTCATCTTCAGAAATCAGGCCTCTGGGGACATTGCAGACTGAGCAAGACAGAAATACAAGCCACTTCAGAACCACTGCGAAAGTCCTGGTCAGGCACTTCAAAATGCTAACTGTTCATCCTCATTTGTAACTCTTCCATTAAATCAGACATCTTGAAGATTCTCACTTTTTTGATAGTTCAAAGCAGTGTGATAGGAAAATTTTTTGTGTGTATGTTTAGAAACTATGTGAGCTTTTACACCTGCATGCAAAACAAAATAAACACATTTTGTTACTACTTTGAACTATACAGCCACTTCTATTAAAAGTGGCATGCAAATAGCTATCTCTCGTGTGCCATAGATTAGTCATGCTTTTTTCCTAGGAAGATTATAAATAGTGTTTGGGAGGGAAACAGAATATTTTGCAAATGAGTCCAGATGGAAAACTAACAGATGGCCTAGTGCTGTATTTTGTATGCTCTGCTCTATATTTAAATTAAAAATTTTCATAATTAATATGAAGGTCTGTAACAACACTAGCTGCTTTTCCGGTTGCAGCGTCATACATCATGTATCACAGGTATGAACTGCAGGCTTTTTATTAAATAGTGGTAAAATATATATACAAATCTTGCTACTCTATTTATTTAAAACAGAGGAGGGAAATAAAATGTAGTTAATGGAAATTAAAGAAGAAGAAAAATAAAAACCTTTCATACAAACATATGTAATATAGTAAAGTCTACCACCATCTGGCCTTTTTTGCCCTGCAAAGTGAATGACCCACCACCTCAGAAGGGAAAGGAGAAGAATTACGTTTTTTATGTGTCTTCAGCCGAGAACCAGAACACCAGTAGGATTTTTCTGTTGCATTAACTGAATGAAATGGGGTTCTTGAATTTCAAGATAAGAAGATAAACTGGAGAAGATAAACTGTGGCCCTACACATATATTGTAATCTGAGAACTGTATTAAGAGAAGTGACTTACATGTTAGTACCTTCCACAAAGTGGCATGTGTATGTATGTAGGTGTTACTGCCAGCACCTGCTGCTAAAGCAAGGGCTGTGCCTCGTACATGGTCTAACACGTCAGGGGACACAGCAGGCAGAGCAAGGGCTCCTTTCTTAGCGTGCAACCCCAGCCTGTGCTCCCTACCACTCACAACATTGACACAGCCCGAGAGACATGCAACAATTGCATTCACACCCAACAGCCTCTCTACATCTTCATTCACACCCAACAGCCTCTCTACATCTTCAGCATTTTTCTCATACCACCTGTGAGGAGGTAAGAGGTGCTCATTTTACAGCAGTCTGCAAGCAGGGTCCATTGAAGTCAGTGGCAAGTTACACGTGGTTTTGGGCCACCCAGAGTTCAGGAAGAAAAAGATGTCTTCAAAGAGCTTCTGTCTTTCTGCTGTGCCCCCTGAGGTTTTTCTCAGTTGCCTCAAGACAAAAGCCGACTGTAACTTTGTGGCAAGAGGGACTGCTTCTGTACAAGACAGAAATGCTACAAAAACCTACCTGCTGGGAAATCTTTAGTATCAACAGGGTTCAATAAAGATGACTCTACCAGGAGAGATTAGGCTGCAAGTCAGCAACTCACTGGGCTTACAAATCATTCACAGTGGTAGAAAATATGTGCTTTGTTATCAGATAGCTTCTTCTATTTCTCTCACAGTCATAACACACAGTCATAACATTCAAGTACCTTACCACAGCACATTAAATACAGTGACTCATAACTATCATCTGCCTCATTTTCCAGCTCATCCTCCCTCCATGGAGTGAATTTGATGTACAGCAGAGTGTCTTGTTTTGGTAGGGTAAATACTATTTTTTTCACACGTTTCTGTGTATGCATTAGCAAAGGAAACCCTGAAGCTGCATGGCCTGAGTTGGAGCAGAGCAGAGGATGTTTGTGGCAGTCATTTTCACCTGTGGAAGGACAAGGAGTACAGGTACAGGTTAGCTCCAGGGATGGCAAGCCTGCCCTTTTTGAGAACAAAGCCTTTTTGAGGAAAAGATACCAAGTTTAAATAATTTTTATTCTTGATAAACTGTTCTGAAAACAGACAGTTCTAAGGTGTTCATGTTGCTGCTTGTAAAACGAAGTAAGAAGCTGATTTCTTCCTAGAGAGTGCTGCTATAATGCTGTCAGTCTCTGCTCTTCTGGAATTTTCTGTGTAGGTTTGACATTTCTGGAAGTCAAACTTAAAGTGAAATGCTCACTCACTAAATTCTTCCTCCTTGCTTTTCCTCATGTGTGCAGCACTGATCAGTGGCTGCAGAGACATCTGCTGGTTGTTACACTTTTTGAGTATGTATTAAACATAAGGAAGACAGACAACTTCTCAAATAGCATTTTAATTCTTTCATAACTTTCTCCATTTCCTGAAACTTGTTGAATTCAGATTGGGCTGATTGATGTAAAGGAGGAGTGAAGAACTGGGACAGTCTGTTTCTGTGATGAGATTTAGTAAGCCTTCAGAGTTGCAGGAAATCTTGTTTGAATGATGGCTCTGATTTTAGGGATTGAGGTTTTGACATTAGCAATAGCAGAGTTAGGTTTGTTTGGAATTTTATGATGAGTCCCATGTTCTGCATAACATCCCCAAACATCTTACCTATGTCCCAAATAGCGTTTTGTTTTTCCTTCTATATTGCAAGTGAAATTCTTCAAAGTAAAGGATATTTTTTATCTATTGGTGCACTATTTGGAAAAGAAACACTGCCATGAAGGCAGATACTATCTTCTGCTTAAATAATTTCTATGGCTTGCAGTGCTATATGTTTGTGTTTGGGAAGATGGACTTCCAGTTCCTGCAATAATGTACACTGCCCTGCCCTCTCCCCCTCTCCCCCACTGACACTGTCAGAGTTTAAACCAATTTCACCTTTAACTCCAAAGTTATCATCTAACTTACTTCATTCTGAAGATCTGGTAATTCAAGTCACTGAAACAGCAGTTTGATAATACAGCAACATTCAATGTAATCTAGATTTTTAAGGCTGATGAATTTGACTGTGAATCAGTTCTGCGCAGAGGTTTGTCTCTTTTGTGCTTAATTACACCTGTGCAAACATCCATTTGTTTATCTTTGCCAAAAAAATTGTGTGAGCTGTTTGCATTCCCAGAAACCACATTTCCATATAGAGCACTTCTCTGAGAATGAAAACATCTCAGCCATGAATTCAAAGGTGACACACAAAATAGTTAATATTCTCTTAGTTGACCTTACTTGAATTTTCACCCCAGAGTTCTAAAGAAATTATGTGGCTGTAAGTGTAGCAGACTTAAAAATCTAACTGCTTCTGAAGGATGAAAGAAAATTCATTTATTTTCACTTGAGTTTGCTTTGTAAATATTTACTGTGCTTTGTTATTTTATGAGTCCCAGAAACCTCTAAGACCCTGCTATGCACATTAGCCACTGGCTTTATCCCCACAAGGAGAAGATGATGGCACATTTCCTCATGCACACTTCCTCATCTGGGAAAGGACACACAACATGGATGAGTGCACAACTGAGCTTTATACAAGCATTATTGTTTGTTGTCATTTTATTGAGATGGAGTTTGTTTTCCCATGGTGCTGTGCTTTGCAGTGGTACCTACAAAGGTGTTGGTGACACACCAGTGTTTTGGCTGCTGCTGGGCAGCTCTGCACAGCATCAGTGCTGTCTCTCTGTCATTCCACCCTCCCACCAGCAGCCTGAGGGTGGGCAAAGTCTTAGCAGAGGACGTAACCAGGACAGCTGACCCAAACTGACCAAAGGGATATTCCATACCATAAGATGTCAGCTCAGATATAAAAGCGATGTAAAGGAGGAGGAAGGGAGAGCATTGGTTATTTACAATGTTTGCCTTCCAGAGCAACTGCGACACATGCTGCAGCCCTGCTTCCTGGGAAGTGGTCCACTGTTGATGGGAAGTACAGAATAAAATCATGGTGTTTTTTCCTTTGTTTGAGTAAGCACTATTTTATTTTTGCCTCAGTAAACTGTCTTATCTTGACCTATGAATTGTTTTCAATTTTATTTTGTCCCCCTTCCGTGTCCAGCTGACGAAGGAGGTGATAGAGCAGTTCAGTGGGCACCTGGCATCCAGCCCGGGTCAACTCACCAGTCACATTTTATGGAAAGCTTGTAAGTAAAAGGCTGGAGTTCAATGCTATAACTCTTCTGCATGTGGCAAAGCCCCAGAACAAGCCCAAGAGCTCCACCAGTGGTGGAGTAGCCCTGTGGCTGCAGAGAAGCACAAGGCAGGCGTGGCAGACAGACTCCAGCTACCCAAGCTGTGCACAGCCCTGCTCTGCCTCCCTGCTCTCAACAGCGTGTTGCACAGTGAGGAACCCAGCTGGCATGTGGGTTTGGTGCTGTGATACTATTTCTCAGAGGTACAATCCTTGGATTCAAGGGGTTGAATATGAGGGCACACTGCTGAAGGCTACCAACGTATCACATAATCACTGATAGCAGAGAAAGAAGAAAGGAAATGTAAAAATCTCCTAATAGTAAGGCATATAAAGGAATTTGTGATGGGATTTACAATTAACTCAGCTCTCATTAAACCAAAGAAGACAATGTTATTGGCTGGACTAGATGAATCTCCTGCCCTAGAGTAGGACTCTTCCCCAGCCTAGATGATTCTATGATTCTATATAAGCACAAGGTCTCTCCATAGTTCTGCAGACATAACATACCAGTCCATTGCCCAGGTGACCTATCCAGGAGATGGGCTATGCCTATCAGGTGAAACCAACAGATTTATCTTTTTCCCTGTCCCATTTTTTGTGTAAGTATATCCTTTTCATGGCTGCAGAAGCATGGATTTTCTGTGATTGCTGTTGCGGATAAAATTACTCAACAATTTTAATAGGACTCCAGTTCAAAGGAAGCTGAGTGGTATTATTGTTAAGATTCAGACTTCAGGGATATCTTTACCCTTGGCTGAAACTTCCGTAACTTGTATGGTCATGGACTGGCTCTCCCAGAGCAGGCTGAAGCAGAGGTTAATAGCCATGGGGATATCTCCGCTGTAGGAACTTGTGCACCTCAGTCTTCAGAGAGGACTTGTGTGACAGAGCTTTTTTCTCAAGTATTGCTCAGACCAGGAGCTAGATTTAGATGCTTACCATGTTAGATGCAAAACAGTGTTTTGGGAAACGTGTGCTGGGGCGTTGTAAGTCCCCATTACTGATTAATAGGAGGGAGGAATTACCAGTTAGTGGCTTTTCCCCAGCGAAATTCAGAAATGGCTGTTTTAGGGCAGGTGTTCAAATACTCTCACAGAGACTCTCCTGCTGCCAACAGACCCGTCAGGTGGAAAACTGGTGGTATGACAAATGAATATGCAAGGGAAAGGATGAGGACAGCTGCAGATTTTAGAGTAGTGACCCCAACACAATTGCACAGATGGAAGCAGTCACAGAGAGGCAGAGAAACCAGATATTGCATGTTTAATCATAGGAGAGACGTAAGGGTCAACAGCAGGTGAAGAACCATTTCCTTCTTTTTAACCTTGGGACGTCCTTTCTCAAAGCATTTCTCAGCTGCTTCAGTTCAAAAGTAAAGAAATGGTTATTTTCAGGCAGGATCCTTTTCCTGGAATTCTTCAATGGAAAAAAATTTCAGTTGCTACTAAACCTGGAGTTGTGGCGTTGATCTGGAAAGAGGATGAAAATGAGGATGAGAGGGGCATTGTTTCATGGCTTGAAGCAAACTGCAGAGCTCTGAAGCACGTGCCTCACTCCTTTTCCTCTAAGCTTGCATGCCCTGACCAAGTCTCACTGTCCATTTAAGACAGCAAATCTGTCATGTTTTCTTGTGGGGAGAGTTTTGTTTACACATAGAGCCTGCTTGCTGGTTCTCTTCTCTAAAGAGATTGCTTGGTTCTGTTTCGTCTTGAGCATGTCCAGGGGTATCTTCAATCATCAGATCTTGAATGAGTGGTTCATTACCTTCTTAAAAGTACATTCACGACTGACAGATGAGGGGTAAATTATAAGTGGATTGTTTCACAGTACAACATATAACACAGATGCTAGGCGAACCATGACGCTACTGCCTTTTGTTAGTATATCTAAGAAAAAAGGTGGTTATTTCCAACATCTCTTCTCTGTTTAATGTGATGTCCTTTAGCCAATGAGGGAGTTTCTGCTGCTAGTGGAAAACAGAACAAGATTTTTTAATAGTTTTTTTTTAACTTCCTTCCAAGTATGGCTCTATCCAGACAATTTTGTTTCAGGAACTGAGGTCAGTGGCCTGTCTCCAGGAATTTATATGAGAATACATGATAGTGAGCATTTGTCAAGGTTAGCTAAGGTGAGGTGAAGGCTTCCTATCATGGCCTGAGGGGAGGGTTGTACTTTGCAGTGGGCAGGACTGCCTGCAGTCTTGCAGCTGGCCTAAAACTCACCAGGGTTTGATCCTGTTCGTGCCTGCTGCAGCTGACTCCAGTTCAATACACTGAAGTGCATTAGTTGATGTTGGAGGCACAGCCCACTGTAGCAAGCAGGTTTGAAAAAGATTCTCTCTCCTGGTGCACTGTTTTGAGAGCCTGCAAAATCAGGTGAGGTCAAGGTAAAGGGAAAGACACACTTGGAAACAGCAAACTGTGTGACTGCTGAGCAATTGGGTGACTGTCACGCCCCTCGACTTTGCTTGTGGACTGGAGGGCTGGAATCTGTTCACATCATTTAAATTCGGTGCAGGGTTTTGAGCAGAACTTGAGGTAAAAGCCTGTTCTCTGCAGAAAGGTGAATGCTTCTTACTGAGAGAGTTTATGTCTTAAAGATTTCTGTTGTCACTTGGACACTGTGGGCATTGCTTACAATGGAAACTCAGTGTCATATCCTTAGCAAGCAAGTCACTGAGACTGAAACAGCTGTGAGGATAAATGCTGGCTAGATCCAGCATTCCTAAATGCTCTAAAATGATATGACATGCAAAATTAAGCACAGGATAATTTATGCATCAAGCATTCCCCCTTGATTAACAAGGATGCAGTGAATATCCAAGACAGTGCAGTTAGGATTTTATCACAGGCTATAATACAAAAGGAGCAAACTTCAGCAGAGGGACTGAGAGCTGTTTTGATTCCTGAAGCTGAGCAATGAATCAGTAGAAATGTGACAGGCCTACTGCAGCCAGGAAATGAGGGCTCCAGAGGAAACTTCTTCTGCGGATGTACTTTACAAATCTTTTTCAGATTCTCAGAGCAGAACAAAATATTCTCTCCTATAGTGATGGGAGCAAATAAATTCCTTGAGTTAGATCCTGAAGTCCATTGCTTAGTGTTTGGGAATCCACCTGAGAAAAAGTAAAGTAAAATAGAAAATGGCTAAGAGGCCAGCAGGATTTTAATCAAGTTTCAATAAGGCGATGTTGAGGATCATCATAACTATCTGAAAAAACTCTTGCCTACCTTGATCTGGAACAGACAGCTAAATGAACAGCACTGGCACCAGAAGCCATGTTCTCTTTCCAAAGTCCTCAGGGAATGCATACACACAGGCTTACACATTTTGTAAGAAAGTGCATTCCTGGGCTGCTGACTTAAGGCTCAATAAAGAGCACCAAGCTCTCCACAGAATTCACCTGGTGTGACTCAGGCTGCCCACTTGACTGAGGTTACCATTGCCCCTTCTGCCTGTGGTGCTGTGCTCCCACAGCCTGGCTGGCAGGGGTAGCCTCAGAGGGCAAATCCATTCCTGTTCTGTGTCAGCCCCACCCCTCTTCTCCTATTTTGTGGTGGGTTGGCTGGCTACTCAGCAAGAGTAGTTAAGCAAGGCAGTATTTCTGCGAAATTACGCTGCTGTAAAGATATCACATTTTACTCTTGCGTCAAGCCACATTTTCAGTATTGTCTTTGATAAACACAGCTCCACCACATGCCTGAAGGAATCCCTGTCCTGACCTCCTTTGTAGTACAAGGTGTTGGGGAACAGACACATAGCATGCTGAATAAAATTCCTGATGGCTAACACCTTGGCAGGGTTACTGGACTCCCCAGTTTTCTGCAGTTACAGAAATGCAAAGACTTGCACAGTTTGTTGTGGGTTTTTTTGGCTCTGCTTCTGCAATAGATGTGTAATTGAATCATATTCTTGGCGTATTAGATAATTACAGCTCTCTGCCACAAAAGTGTCTTAAGATTTTCCAGGTATCTGAGATAGACACCTTAGATAATCTTTCCACAGACAGCTCTTAAATCAGGTCTGCAGAAATAGTGTTCTAAGTCCTGTGACATAGCAGGGTATTGGAGTTATAGGTAGAGACAAAGCAGACAGGAGCAAGCTGTTACCGTGACTTTGGTAGGATGTTTTCATACAACTGGGATGCAGGCTTTTTAAAATCTGCCATTTTTTGTTTTTCTTAGAACTGATCTTTCAGGCTGCAATAAAGAAAATGGAGATGGTGCTTATTCCTGCCTTGGGCAGCCTTGCCTCTCTCTGGGGCCACATGCTGCCAGAGAGGAAGCTGGGCACCAGCTCTGTGTTCCTTAATTTTCCCTTGTTCCCACACAATATGTTACAAAGGAGCACAGCTGTCTGCAAAGCACTATTATTACCATGCTGCAATCAACAAGGTAGTTTGAAGCTAGAAAAAGGAAGTCACTCCTGGCTCCCCATTTTTCCTTGGGGCTAGTGCTTTGCCCCTGGGTTACTTTGTGATTTTGCAGTGTTTCTTGACAAAATATACTAAATACCTTAATAAGGAGCAGCCAGGCCATCCCTCTTTGAAGGCTTTTATTCCTGCTCTTGCAGTAGAGGCCTCACAGTTATCAAAGGGATGTTCTTCCCACTGTCCCTGAAAGTTAGTGCACTGCAGCGTCATTACAATGTGGTCTGTATTTTAGGGCAGGAGATGCTGACAAGAACATCAGGGGAAAGCAATGAAAGGACAATATTCTGTTCAGAATTAGGCTTGTTTGTACAACACAAGGGAAAAACCCATTAAAAAACCAGTAAGCACAGCTGGTGCTAAATCACTCTGGTGTGTGTCTTTTTCTCTTTCTTGTGGAAACTGCTCTTTTTAGTGAGCTGCAGTGCAGTCACACTGTGCATTGCTCTGCCCTTCTCCTTGTGCAGATGCACATGTGCGCCGAGCCCTCGCTACTGCCATGCAGAAGAACAGAGACAGAGCTGACCTCTTCCGTTTGTCTTCCTGCACTGCTTCAGCTTTCCTAGGGCTTGAGATTTTCCCCTCTTTTTTCCCCCTTTTCTTACACTTCCAATACTGAATCTTCTCTCAAGATCTCCAGGTTTCAGCTTCCTCAGCTGATTGTTACTTTCAATATTATTTTCTACACAGAAAGGGCTGAATTTTATTTTTCTTGTTTTCAAGACTTCTGCCATTCCCTCTGGTTCCGAGGCTCACATAGCTCTTCTCTGTTCATCCTCCCCCTTCACTCTCTTTCAACATTCTTCTGCTGAAGAGGAGTGGCTCTGACCTTCTCTCCGTTTCTCTGTCTCACCACTTTTATTCTCTTCCTGGCATCAGCTCTAAAACATACCTACTGAAGCAAGAGTCTCTGTTTTTTAAAATCTAGTCACCTATACAGAGAAATCCAACAAATAGATAAAATCATCCTGGTTGTTTTTTCCTCTTCCTCCTCTTATTTCTCCTGAGTTAGGTAAAAAACCTGTTTATATAACTTCCTGCCACAACTGAAAATGGCTTTTATTCTGAAGGAGAAAAATGCATGGATGCCTGTGCAACAGGCAGAGCCCAGAGATATAGAAGACAATCAAGTCCTTAAGGACATGAAATGTTTGAGCCAATCTGATTGTAGCTTTTGATTTCTGGGCCTTTTCTTTGCCTTTCTTTGTTTTTTTGTTTGGATTTTTATATGTGTGTGTTGGGTTTTGGGGGGGGCCTCTTTGCTTTTGGTGTTGTGGAGGTTTTTTGTTGTGTTTTTGGGAGGCTGTTGTGGGTTTTTTTGTTTGGGTTGATTTGAGTTTCTTGAGGGTTTTTTTGTTTGCAGGTGTTTTATCTTTATTTCTAAATAATAAAGAAATATTGAAAATCTACCTTTATAGGGAAAAAAGAATGCTGATCACATCTACGCTAGCTCTCAAAAGTAAAGTAGCAATAGTGAAACAAAATTATTTTTTTAACACCATCTTTCTTCTGCATTTATTAATCAGCAGAGGTATAAATGAGGCATCGGGCATTGAGAGACGCATTTCAAAATTGTTTTCCTCACTACTTTATCACATACTTTGAAGTCAAACAAATTATAACAAGCAAACTCCTCAGTGAGTTTGAAGCAGTCTTCTCCTCAGTTTGTAAATGATGAATGCACTAGTTTACATTCTGGCAGATTGTTTTGCTCATAAGATTTTTAAATACACTTTGTAGCCATATATAAATTCATGATTTGCCCACAAAGCATTTGCTTCAACTTCCTGTTGGTTGATTATCCCTTACTAGTGAATCAACACCAAAAAATATGGGGAAAAAATACATTTTCTTGCTCAGAAAGCAGGAAAGAATAGCAAACCATTCACAGCATTGCTAAATATCCAGGTGTTAATGAATACAGCCACAAAAGGCCACTGCAAAAAAATGTAACCACTGAGTAATTTAAGAACATGCTCAACAATAATTATGCCTTCTTTTCTTTTTCACCCTGCTTTAGTCTGCATGACATTCTCTTTTCTCTGATCCGCTGCCCATCTCTGCTGGACCTCCCTTGTTTATTATAAAGCAAACTTTGCAGGATGGTGTTCTTGGACAGAGCACAGAAAAAGTCTTCTTTGTATAATGAAAACACTGTGAGGGAGTAATTTATTGGATTGGCATGTTATTGTTTTTGCTGCTTGAATGGCAGATTTACAGGCCTTTGCCACGTAGGTATTTACTGCTGAGATAGTGAGGAAACTGAATCATAAACATCTTGGTGACTTTGAATAAAAGCAAAAGAAGCACTGAGGTCATTCTAGCAGGTTGTGTTTGCAGAGCACAACAGGTGTTCAGCATAAGACAAATACTTTCCTTGGCCAGCTGCACTAGAATCTGCTTAATTAATGTTATTAACTATTACTCGTTTGTATGAGGGAGATACAGAAAAACAGTGCTCTTCTCAGTAAGATACTTTGTCGTCAGTTTATCCTTCACAGAAAGATTCTTTTGATTACAATACCGAAAATATGTGGTGGCCAAAGTGTAATTGAGACCTTTTCCCATTGCCCAGCCAAAAACATCGTTGTGTATAATTAACTCTTTTTTTGAGATGCACAGAAATCCCCACATAAAGTTGCTTACCCACTCCAAATACTAGTTTGAGAGATAGGATTAGGAGGAAGTAACAAGGGGAAGCCCATCAAAGTCAGCAGGTGCTCTATAATTCATGTTTGTGTGCCTTCTTGAGGCACACTCCTTACTCAGCAAGATGTGTCTCCTGAGACACCCTTGGCTGCACAAAAAGTGGAGCACAGCCCTTTCTTCCAGCCGTCTGAATTAGGAGAGGGGAGAAGGCTAAGGGTTTTGATGTGGCATTAGCCCTACAGAGTTACAGCTGCTTAGCATACGTTTTAAAATCTACAAGTAGCTAATACATCTACACATAGGAAACTAGTTATTTTGTCAGCAAATATAAACATCTCCAAAAATTGCCTTGTGTTTCTACCAGGAAGATGACAAGGTTCAGGGCTACATGTTACATTTCAATTCTCAAAGCCTACATAGTAGAACTCATTATTATCTTATGGCAGCATGTATTACCACCAAAGGAAAAAAAGAAGATTAAAGAATACTCATTTTTGCTTAATTTTTAAAACTGTGAGGCACTCCCATACAGGCATCTCAACTAGTACTACTAAGTGATTTAGAACAAATACACAAATCCTGATAAATACTTTGATATGTAGTATTCATAGTAAAACAAGATTAATCACTGAATCTTGTTTTATAACATAAGGAAAATAGCCCTCCCTGCAAATACAGGTCAGCAAGATGTTTTGGCCGTCTTAAGAAATTGTTCAAGATTGTATGTGTTTATTTAGAAGTCTGTGTATAGTATGCTTATTTTTTATTTAGTGTCTGACCAAAGTTCACCTTCAGCCTTTATTCATCTTGATGTAATCCTGATGTAATCCTAAGAACTATAATTCCTATACATTCAGTAGATTTACTTTGCCGTAACTCCATAGCAATAATGATAACTTACTCAATTTATGCAGAACACTAAAATATGATGTACAAAATCCACTCCTGCAGAACCTATTCTCACACTGGTTTTGTTTCAAAGTTCTGTACCCCAGATTTTGCCACACTTGTATTAATATAAGAGAACAAATACACCTTTTAAATGCAGGATTTCTTTGCATCCAACACTGAAAGTATGTTTCTACTTTATTCTTTCCTCTCTGATGTTGCAAAAATAACTTCTTCATGCTGACTTCACTAGGACATGGCAGTGCTGTCCACATCACATCATCAGGGTAAGACTCACATACCAGAAATCACGATTCCACAAGAGTGGTATTTTAGGGTTCCACACCTAATTTCAACTTTAAAGTCCAGTACTTGTGCAGCCTTGACAACTGGTAAAGTCACTGCTGAAACCTGATCTGCGAAGCTCATGTCCTCTCTTGGTGTCTAAGACCAGACATGTGTGAACTGTCTCCTCAGACAGCCTCTGGATTATCTTTGCAATAGCCCCACTTCGTGCAAGATCTGGATCAGACAACTTTCAGAGGTGGATTCCAGAATTTGCATAGCAGTCAAAGGAAAACACCACACTCTTATGGTAGGCAGGATTATGGTATCACACTACTCTTCTCCCACTTGTGTGTCACCAAAGTAGCCTAAGATGACAAATCCATCTTGAAACCAGCAGCATGAGGGAGTTTTAACTGTGTAACTATAGTGCTTTCTGTTCACTCCAAGAACTTTATTTAGTTTATTTATTTACTTTATGTAATTCAGTCCTCCTTTCAAACAGCACCTCATGCTGTGGGAGGAAAAAAATATCATATATTACTTATTGATCAGCAATAGCATCTATGGCCTCCCTGAAACCAGTATATCATTAAAGAATGTACCAGTCAAGATTTGCAGCAACTGTCTGTTGTGTATGAAATGTAATCTGCATTTACCATAATGACTTTGAGGAAGCCTGTTCATCACCTGTTGTGTGATAGTCATGTAAAAGAGAAAGAGAACGCAAGGAGTGAATTTTCCTCATTGGTCCTGCCTCAAATCATTCCTCTCAAATCCCCAACAGACTAAAACAAGAGAGTCAACATGAGTTGCTTTCAGAACCCTGGGGATGTGATTTTTCCTTCTGGAGTGATAATTTGTTTTCCTTCAGGCAGAATGTATCATTTGCAATTCCCAGTACAAATGTGTTTTCTAAATCTCTTCTTAAGGGACAAATATACCAATTAGCTCAGTTTGTGTTTGCCAGGCCTTAATTCATGAGTGGAAACAGGTAGCTCAAGGTCTGTAAAACCTGACTTTTTATGTGTAAAAGCTGAATGCTGGACTCAGAAAAACATTATCAAGGTTCTTGAGCTCTACCTACAGGTCTACTACTGTGCTCCAAGAAACATCGCTTGCCCTTGACGCTGACAGAAAAGTAATCCCAGTGCTGCCTTCTGAGCTATTGGTGAGATTTAAGGCATGACTTTTTATAAACGTGCCTCTCTTGACTGTAGAACTTGATGTGCTCAATCCAAGCTCCTGGAAGCAGAAGAGTGGTGTAGCAATCCCAGTGAGAAGCACAAGAGCACCAATGCTGTATCACACGTCCATCAGGATTGCTTCCAAGAGCAGACAGGTGCTCATACCACCTCAAACAAGCATGTCCTGAGCTAAATCCAGCCTATCACTACCCCCCCCAGCAGCTGCATTCTGGCACATAGTGATGAGTCATGGTGCTGTACTGCTTGACAATCATAGGGGTTGACTCACTGGATCTGTGCCCAAAGGGCTCCCAATCCCCTCCAAAAGTCCATCTGACCCAACCTGAGTGAGAATGTCTGAGGGATAGACAGACTGTTTCCCTTTTTTGCTTTTGTAGCCTTCGACCGGTCTTACTCAATGCTGTCTTGGCACCCTTTCCCTCAAGTCTATGGAAAGCATTAGATTTCAGTCTCAACTCTTCAAGACTCCTGTGCATTTCCAGAAGGCCACTGTTGCCCTGAGTTTGCAGTTCTTCGATGTTTTCAGTTTCTGTGAAAGTTTCTCACGCACTTTCTGTAAACATGGTCATGTTTTGTTAACTGTACTTTATTGTTTTTCATTCCATTCTCCTAGGCGGAGACATTTGATGGATTTTTCCTTTGACCAGTGTGATTGAGGGGTGGTAATTTCTCCCTCCAATCCATGGTGGTATTTAAGAACATATATAATAAAGTGCGGGGTCTCGCCCCGTCTCTTTTCCTTGCTTCCCACCTGACGAGGTCTGCGTGATTTTTTTCGTGTCTGAGTGCGACATCTGGTGGCCTGTACGGGGAAGTGCAGGCTCAAGTCAGGTAGGAGTTTTTTCCCTGGTCAGCTAGGTTTTAAAAATGGTGATTAATAAGGATTCCTCAAGCAATTCCTTGGCATTAGAGGTCATAGAGATAGCGTTGGAGAGAAAGGGAGTCTTGGTTTCCAGAATGGAGTTGGAAA
>VZTE01002988.1:1259-65399 GCA_013397775.1 Eulacestoma nigropectus
CCTCCCTCCCTCCCTGTTTTCGACCTTCCCACACCTTTCCCCTCGAGGCCAAGCTGAAGTTGGTGGCACTGACTCGGGGACAGGCGAATGGGGAACGTTGACAATCAAACCACACAACCCTTCTGCATAAAACTTAACCAGTCAGGCCACAAAGACCATGAGCTGGGCTCAGTCCTGGACTTGTGACATCGTTATCCACCCCAAAAGAGCATCTGGGGTTAGTCCAGGCCTTGAGCATTACAAGCCTGACTTGGCAGGATCTCTCTTTGCAGTGTGAATGTTGAATATCCCCTCCGAGAGCACAGAGCCCTCCGTGCCAGGCAATGTTCAGCTCGTTTTAGGCTGGTCAGAACTCCAATTATTTTATTCAATAACCTTCCCCTCCTCCCACGTTCCGAAGCCTACAAGAGAAGGAGCTATTTCAACCCTAAAGAGGGCATGAAATGGCATTTACGTTTTCCCAAGGCATTAAGGTGGAATCAAGGAACATCCCCGTGGCCTGAAGGAGGTGGCGTAGTCAGTGAGAGGAACCAGGGACAACAAACTGCACCTGCTGGCTCCAAAGTGGGCAGAGATGTGGCTGCTCGTTATCCAAACTGAGCTGAGCTGCCTGAGTCCTCTGCCCTGTGCAGCAATGTCAGGAGCAAGAATGATGAAAACATAATGGGAAAGCAATGAAATATGACCAAAGTCTTGTAATGATGAAATATAATGACTCGTAATGAAGCAGAGGTGGGAGAAAAAATAAGCTCAATTCTTGTGAAACACAAATAAGAGACAGGAAGAGTGCGAGAAGGAAGGGGGGAGTGAGGGAGAGGAGAAAGGAAGCAGCAGCTGGAAATGACTTTTAACTTCTCCACTTAATGTTTTAAAACCAAAAAGCAATTACTGCCAGGCTGGCATTGCCTTTCTGCACATTAATTTCCTATTATGAATAAAATTAATGAGTTTAGCAATCTCCTCGTCCTCACAGAGTTGTGCTCTCCATTATTGGTGTTAATAATCCACCAGGGACTCTGACTCCAGAGCTCAGTGCCACGGCCTGGTTCTGTGAAGTTTAAAAAAAGAAAACACAGATAAGGTGGGGATGGAGATTTCAAGAAAAGGAAGGTGATAACAGGACCTGAGCTGAGTGAAGAGTGAAGGTCATTCTTTATTCACTGACCCCTGTGGTTCCAATCAGTGGGACCTGATGAGGGGGATTCTTGCAGTTTTGTCCCAGTAGAAATCAGGAACCAAGGTCAAACCATCCCAAATGTTGCCTGGCAGATTTAGAGCCCTTGGGAGGCAGGCAGAGCAGGAATATCTTGCTTCTTATCTCTGCCTTCCACTTGGAAACCAAGATATCAGGGAGGGGTTTAAATGGTTTAACAGCCGTGGTTTAAATGGCACATGGGTGGTACTGGGGGGCAATTTCTCCCAGCTCTGGAGAATCCTACAAGGCACAGGTGGTTCCCACTGCTCCTGTGTGGGATTTCTGTCTCCAGTCAGGCCTTTAGAGCTGCCTGATGGCCCAGCCTCAAAGCCCAGGCTGAGGGCAGCATCCCAAATCCCAACACTGGGACTGAGAGAAGCTGCAGAGGAAGGAGTGCTGGTTACCGAGGGTGCTGTGCCACTGCAGAGCCATGGAATTCCTTCCCCAAAGGCCAGAGGGCTGGAATATGGACAATTCTGCGGTGGCAAGTGAAAAACCCTGGATTCACCAGGGAAACCTGGCTGAGATGGCAGTGAGACATGAAACGGGAGCTGCAGACCTTGCTATGAGATTTACACTGATGCTGTGCTGTGAGGGATCTGCATTAACAGGTTGGCATCCCTGCCAGAACACCTTTTCCAGTGACCCTCCTGCAGAGCAGCTGGAGAGGTTTAGGATGTTGTGTCCCTCAGAGCACTGCCCTGGCCCTGCTGTGGGATGTGGCTGCTCAGCAGGCAGATTGCTCCTGGAGAGCATCCCCTGATCCACTTCACTCCTAATCGGCCAGCTTAGCTCCAAGGGCAGAAATGATGTGTTTGCTGTGCCCAGGCTGGTGGGAGCAGCTTCCAGAGCGCTCGTGTGAGACATTCCTCCCCCAGCCAGCAGCCAGGAGCCTCTGGGACAGACACAGGTGACAGGGCTGGAGCACTCCAACCTACAGACGTGCCCCCAGACCACCAGGGCAAGGGGCTTTGCGTCACGCATTTGGGGAACAGCTCACAGCTGCAAGATCCTTTATTAAATGTGGTTTCACTTGCAGCCTCCTCTCCAAAGCTTGGGCAGGATGGAGATCTGAACAGCCAGAGCCTGTCTGGCTGCATGGCTGAACAAGGACTGGGCTTTCTAAACATCCTCAGAACAAGACTTTTAACCCAATTTTAATGTTGTCAGCATGGCACTGTCCTTAAATCTCGTGTCCTCACCACGGAGATGTTTACCTCTGTGAAGTGAAAAAGCACAGCACAGATCCTTCATGGATCACAGCACAGAAACACATTTTCTTTACAATCCCTTCTGGGCAGAGGACTCCTGATATAAAAACCCCGAGTTCACCAGGCAGTGGCAGGTTTAAGTCACCTCCTTTGTCCTCTCTGCATATTAGCATTTAAAACCTACAATAAAGAGGCTGAGAGGGGAACTTTAATAAAACCATTCCTTACATTTGTTTGAGATGTTTATATTGCACTTCCTGCACTGATTTAAACAGCACTTATGCTCTCAAACACTCTTTTCTCTTTTAGACAAATTGTCTTCTTCCCTCAGCTCTTTTGTTTCCTAATGGTATGGAAATTTCACAGCCTCCCCGATGCCAGACTCCCAAATGACACCTTCTCCAAGCTGGAGAAAAACAGGTCCCAGCCCTGAATAAATCCAGATTGGCACTGACTGGTGCTGGTGGGGCAATGGCACGAACTGAGTTTGCTGAGGCTCAATCCCAGTGTGAAGAGAGGGGTCTCTGCAGGCAGCAATTCCCCCTCCACTCCACTGTTTCTGCTGGAAATGGGAGCAATTTCTCAGCTGCAGAGCCCAGAGTGGGAGGTTTGAGGCGTCCTGGTGGCACAAGGCGTGGAGTGAGCATTTGTTCCCCTCCTGCAGAAGGTTTCAGCTGCCACGCCACCACCTTTCATCAGCCCTGATCTATTTATGAAAGTGTTCAAAGCTCGCAAACACTCAATTTCCATGGACATCTCTGCTGGAAAATGCCTTTTCCTTCTCTCCTGGGTAAGCAGAGTGCTCGAGGAGCCATCAGACAGAAGGCGAGATGAGAGCTGGGTCTCATCCATAGAAAATCACAATTCAAAGCACAGTGACCAGGAATGCTCTGCTTTACCCAGGAAAACGTTCCAGGCAGGAGGAGCCACGTGCCAGCTGCTGCACAGGGTGGGTCATGCCAGTGGCTGTAACTCCCTCTTGAATTGCTGCTCCTCATTTACAGTCCCTCTGCAAAGAACCAAGAGACAGCCAAAAAATTATTGCCCCAAAATGCACCAAAATATCCGTTCAAAGCTTCGGCTTCACAGGAGGAAATAGAAGTGAAAATAAAATGAAAATATAAAAGAAGTGGGGAGAGGAGTAAGGAAGCCTCCCATCAGCAGCGCCCTCTTGTTTCCTTTCCATTTCCAGAGGTCAAATGCTACTTTTATTCCTGAAAATGCCATAAAGTGCCAGCCACGAGGACACAAGAAGCTTTTAGTACCTCCTGGGTTTCACACAGGATGTCTGAAAAGTGGACTTTTCTGCTACAGAGACACTCAGTGTTTAATCCTGCGCAGCAGAAGTTTGTCCCAGATGTTCTTGCGCCCTGTGATTCTGGGCTGAATCTAATGGAAATCAGGAATTCAAAGCAATTTGCATGTTTGCCTTCCTTAGGGTCAGCCCAAAAATCTCTAACGATGATAAATTAATACAGAAGATTCTGCTGTGCTCATCAGGGGAGTTTTGAAACCTTGCAAACCGAAGCAAAATTAACTCCATCCCCTAGAAATCATTTCCAACCTCAGGAGTTCTCATTCCACCCAACTCAAGCTAAAAATGAAGAGTCCTGTACTTCTGAGAAGAGCCTGAGTTTGGAAAACGGGGATTTCAGCTCAAAGGAAAATGTGGAAGGAGTTTCACTGCCCAGGTGCCGCTCCTGTGAAGGGACCTGGTGCCTTGTCCTGCCTTTTTTTAGGAAAAGAGCCCTGATTCTCTCTCCCTCTGTAGCTTCCTTACACTTGAGGGGGCTGAGATTTGGTCTAACTGCAATTTCCTGCAATTTTAAACCCTATTACCCCCTCAGCATGGTGCTGCATAAACCCGAGGCAGGGCCCTTAATTTTCTAGACAAAGGTATTATTTGAGCTCCTTTCATGGCCTAATTATTACTTAGCAAATATCATGTTGTGATGAGTATTTATGGATAATTCTCAGCTAATACCTAATTATATGGTTAATGCTCATAATGGCTCATAATGATGGGAAAGCCTCGAATATTCAGAGTCCAGATTTTTTAGACTATCTCAGAACTCCTTATATTTCAAAGCACTTCTCAGTTGAGGACTTACTGGGTTTTTTGTTTTTTTTTTTTTTTTTACTATTTCCAGCATGTAAAACAGCTTCTGCTACAACATCTCCCACTGCTCACTGGAATTTGGATTCACAGGTAGGCTTGGACAGCTTTGAACTTCTGAGTGACCTGACATAGCTCTAAACCTGATTAACTTGCCAGATAGCCTGAGCCTGTGGATAATTTATGTGACTGAACAGGCCGACCTTTCAGGGAATGTACTCCCAGGGGAAAATGCTCTCTGCTAAATGGAGAGCAAGGCTTGGCTCCACTGAAATTTCTAATTTTCAAAAGCACATGATGGGACAGGCAGGGCACGGAGAAGAGAAAGGGCTGCTGGGGAGAATTTAGTTCTGTTTCTCTCAGTCCTTGTGGATTTATTCCTGTGGGCACTTCCCTGCCCTGCTGGGACCTGCAGGGTGTGGCTGCCCCATCCCTGGGAGTGTCCAGGGCCAGGCTGGATGGAGCTCTGAGCAACCTGGGCTAGGGGAAGGTGTCCCTGCCCGTGGCAGGGGGTTGGAATTGATCTTGAGGGTCCCTCCCACCCCAAACCAGGCCGGGATTGTGTGAAGCACTGCACAGAGCCCAGCCCCAAACACAAACTGTGTTCCCTGTGCGCTGGAGCAGAGCTGAGCCCCGACCTCCATCACTCCTGGAGCTCATCCATTAAACCACCCGCGACATCCTGGGCAGCCCCGGATGAAGTTTGGTTTTATCAGGTAACAAACAAGCTCTTGGCCCCCTGGGCTGGAATGTGAGTCAGTGCCTCTCCCAGCAGAGACTGGAGACATCATGATTAATTCACTGCTGGCTGCCTGGGTAAATGGCCACATAAATACAGAAGAAATGGTGCCCAAGCGAGACAATCAGACACTGCAATCCGGGGAGACATGGAAACACGGATACCCGGAGAAGGGGAGGCATGAGATTGTCAGGACTGTTCTGAATGGAGCAGAAGTGCTGACAGGGACCGGCAGTGAGCGTTTAAGGGAGAATAAAATATGTTCAGAGCAGCCCTGTGCCTCCCTTCAAACCCTGGCAACGTGGCTGCAGCTAAGTCCCTGTATTTCATCATTATTAGTGAGCCTAATCTTGTGACCACAAAGAAATGGGCAAGGCCAAAGCTGTTTTTGTCACCTCCTGGTGTGGCCTTGTGCAAGTGTCAGGGGATGAAGGGAAAGTGGGAGAATGTGGTGGAAACACAGAACTTGTGCCTGGGAAGGCCTTGGTTCCACTGGCAGCACCACCCTTGACTCCAGCAAGTGGCTCCCTATCTCTCAGCCTTGATTTACCCCCGGAAAACGAAATTAACAGACTTCTTCATGAAGTAGTCTCAATTAATTAGCATTTGTAAAACTGCTCTGAGATTCCCAGATGAAAGCCTGGCCTGGAATGGCAAATTGCTAATGATAATTAATAGTTGTTCATGGTCTCTTTGCAGAATTTCAAATTATTTTCTGAGGGGAAGGAAGTCGGGATGGAGGCTCTCAAGGCAGAGATCACTAAAAAACCCCAGGACAGCCATCCCTTCCTGCCTGCTCCTCCTGCCTTCCCAGGATTAACGGGGAGAGCTGACCCCCCTGGTGAGCAGAGGAAGGGAAGGTGATAAAGGGCCCAGGTGCTCCTGGATCCACCACACGTCTTTGCTGGGGCAGGGGGAGTGAGGCAGGAGGGGATGAGCCGGGCTGTTCCATCTCCCCCTCAAATGGCTGCGAAGGCAGCCCTAATTAAACAGATGTGCTTAATAATACTCTGACAACTGTCCCTGCTTTAATTTGCTTCGCAGTAAAGATTAATATAACAACACAACACTGCTTTACAAGGGGAGAAGAGGGAGCTGAGCTAATAAAAGGCAGTAGCTTACATGGTATATTATTGCTTTTCTTTCTGCTTGTCTAGCGAATATTTACCTCCTCTGGGAGCAGTTTTCATATTTATTTGATCTCTCCTCCCAGCTAAAGCTGACTTTGTGGTACATTGCAACAGGATTAATGCCGGGGCCAAGGGTGCACAGGCATGGCAGGGGTCTCCATGGAGATTCTCCAGCCTCGGGGAAGATCCCAGTGGTGCCGGAGCCAGCGGAGCTGTTATACACCAGCAGGGGATGAATTCCAGGCTCATGTAGCAGGAAACTCCTGAAGCAGCACCAGGAAGATGAGAGATGGTTCTCAGGCTGGTCCTTGGACCAAAGCAGGAGTTCCTCCATGCTGGCATGGCAAGAGCAGAAGCAGCGCAGAGGAGAGCATTCCTGAGCTCCTGGGGAGGTGTCAGGGCTTCTGTGCTCACACTCTCAGCCCACAGATTTGTGCTGAATTAGTTCAAAACGAGACCAGCTGGGTTTCTGCACCTCCTTTCCTGTGTGGACTAGGTCAGACTGTCACATCACCTCCTCTGACCATCCCGAGCATGGACTCAAACCCCGCTGGATGTGGAGTACCCAAATCTCCGTCCAGCATCGCATCCACGCCTCGAGACACAGCGTGACACAATCCTGGGGCAGGATATTAAACAGATCCTCCCGAGTTGCTCTTCACTTTGATAATAACTCTGAGAAGGCTTGTTAAATATTAAATCACCCTTGGCTGAGCAACATTCGTGTTTGCCCAGCTTGAATTACACAGCAAGAAAGAAACCAAGCTCTTCCAAGAGGGAGAGCGGTCTCCAGGATCCAGAGGTGAGCCTGGATCTTTTTTTGTTCAGGGCATTCAAAAAAGGACCTTTCCACAAACAGGAACAGAACACTCCACTTTTAAAAATAAATTCATGCCTGAATATTCTTCTTCTAATATTCTGTGTGGGCCAACGACTGCACCCTGAGAAGAGAGAGGCAGAGCCCCTCTGGATGAATTGTCATCCACAGCCAGGTTATTGTGAGGGAGCCTGGTTTTGCTTCCCAGTGCCTGAACTGAAATAGCCTGGAGAGATGATTTGGCACCTCTGCAAGTCCTGCCTGTCACTGTTGCGTGTGCTCTTCCGTGTCAGCTGCTTCCCCAAGCTGCTCCCCTGCCTGTGGAGCTCCTCCTGGCAGGTTTACTCTAGGCACAGCCTGGGCTGGGCTTAGCTTGAGCTTAGCTTAGCCATGACCCCAGGTACAGCTCTGCACCTCCAAATCAGACAGGAGCAGGACGTGGAAGTGCCTGTGTCACAGAGCTTTGCTCCCACACTTTGTTACCTACTGTTCAACTACTTAATATTTGAAAGCTCTATTTTTATGCAATTTGTGGAGCTGTTTATGGCACAGAAGCCCTTAGACAATAAGCTAAAGGAAAGAGCAGGAGCTGGCAGCTGTAACCATTGCCCTTTGTTGGGATTAATGAGCCTTGTTTGCTCTGTGCCTGTTTCAAGATCTCTGAAATGTCGCACGTCACCCAGAGTGCCTGGCCAAAGTCACATCATCAACCTCACCCCACATCCACCCCCTCCACCAGGGTGTCTTCATCCCCATCCTGCCTTTTCACCCCAAACCCCTTTCCACTGATGGACCTTGGAGCGGAGCCTCCAAACATTTTCCACGCTGGGGACTGCAGTAGCCAGGAATGGACTCATTACGAGGGGTAACGATTGCCATTGCCGTCGTTACCCCCAGAGCATTCCTGGGGCTGTTACACCCGATGGAATCAGCAGCACACCAACACCCACCATGGCTGGGACTGTGTGCAGGACAAGGCTCTCCAGACCTCTGCAGCTGCGAGGTTCCCTTGGTCCCTGCTCTCAAACAGGGACAAGGCTGTCCGTGCCTGCTGGAATTACCAGGGATAAACGGATGGATGCTCCAGGCTTGCACCAGCCCAGTCTCGTTCTTGGCACTCTCCTCGCGTAGCTCCAGGCTCTCTGTTCATCCAAGAGCTCTTCCCAACACTCCCCACCTGCAGCATCCTCCTGCTGCTGCTCCAGGTGTCCCTTTCTAATGTCTAAACTTGTCCCAGCTCTGATGTCCTGGGTGCAGCGAGGAAGAGGAGCTTCAACCAACCATCCTGCCCCATGGCCAGGCACAGCTCAGCCCTGTGACAGAACAGGAGTCAATCCAGGATTCCAGGAACAGGCTGAATTATTTAGTTGCCCCCTAGATCAGGGGATTGGCCTCTGCACAGCAACAACCCCAGCCATAGCTCATTATTCTTGCCCTTGCTAGGGGGACTCAAAGGTTAATGACAGAATCTCCATGTCCCTTTCCATTCACAGATGATTTTTTCCTGCTCCCAACATCCCCCCTCTCTCAGCAGCCAGGCTGAGTCAGAGCCTGCAGGAATCCAAGCCCTTGTGGAGGCTGAATCACGGCCTCCCACACTCCCCAGTACCCAGAGCTCTCAGCCAGCACTGGGAACAGAGCTCTGGGTGCTTTACCAGAGCCTCGATGGGTGGGAAGGCCTGAACCAGCTCCTCAGCCCCTTTTTTTAGCAACATTTCAATGCTTTAATTCCTGTCTCCCTCCAGCTAATTGTCCTGTTTCTCCCTGTGGGCTGGCTCATTCAAACCTCCCCTGCTGGTGTCCTGTCAGAGGTGTGGTGGCCCTTCAGCACAGATCTGCTCAGCTCCACGGGGATCCCATCCTGCCAGCCTCACAGCTGAAGGGAAAACCCTAAAAACACCCAGCCACGTGTTCTAACTCTGCTGAGGGATCCTGGTAATGAACAGCCATGTCTCTAAGTTAATCGAGGGCCTCAAAGAGTTTTATGTGGATAAATAAATCCAATTCCTCTAACCCCAGGAAGATCCCCCAGACACACAGTGCCACACGGGGCTGTTTCTCTTTTACTGGCTGTGCTGTTCACATGCAAGTCCCTTCCAGCATCTCCAGGTGTGGGGTCACAGTGGTCAATGTGAAATTCACTCAGCGTTTTTAACTGATATTGAGTTACTGGCGGGTCTAACAGAGTTCTGCAGAGCCCTGGTTCCAGCTCAGCATTATTCAATTAGCCCATTTTGCTGATTGCCATCTGGGTCACTGTTGTCAGGGTTACAGCTGGCTCAGCTCTCACCCGGAGATCATATTTGAAAATACACCTGGGGACAGGGGGATATTAAAAAATAACAGACCTTCAGTGCAACATGATTTCCAAACATTCCCGCAGCTGCTCGGCTGATCCTGGAGTGAAGTTCAGCTCATTAATTTAGAGCACCTCAAGTAAAGTTAAAACAAAAACGTGTTTTCCATGATCTCTGCACTGGCGCTGGGTGTGGGAAGCAGAGAGGGGCGGCCTGGATGATTTTACCTGTCTGTAGTGAGTTATACACCATAATTCACACAAATCTAATGATCCTGAGGGATTGTGTCTGCCTGGGCAAGGCTGAGTGTGGAATACCACATCTGGAGGATCTGTGGGTGAAAGTGACTGTCTGTGCTGTCTCTGTGTGAAAATATGAATGGAAAAGGAAAAGGAAGGAAGGAGGAAAAAAAGGAAGGAAGGAGGAAGAAAAGGAAGGAAGGAGGAAAAAGAGAAAGAAAGAGAAAGAGAGAGAAAGAAAGAGAGAGAAAGAAAGAAAGAAAGAAAGAAAGAAAGAAAGAAAGAAAGAAAGAAAGAAAGAAAGAAAGAGAAAGAATGAAAGAAAAGAAAGAGAAAGAGAGAGAGAAAGAAAGAAAGAAAGAAAGAAAGAAAGAGAAAGAAAGAAAGAAAGATCTAAATATTTGCACTTTGAATATTATTGCTTGTGAACTTGGCACTGTGTGTCTGACTCCAGCAGGACAGCACTGCCCACAACAGTGGGTGTTGGGAAGATTTAACCTGAAAGATTCACTTCATAAAACTGTAAAAATTAATGTGAGTGCAACAGGATGGGACAAGAAAGAGTGACCTGGCTCCTGTGAATTTGGGACTGTGTGACCGCAAGCCCGGGTGTGATTGTGCATTTGTGGAACAGCAGATAAAGGAGGTCAGTGTGGGACAAGGCAGCTTCAAAAACAGGCTCATCAGGAGGCCAGAGCTGCGGGTGACAGAGCAGTGACACCACGCGCAGCTGCAGCCCCAATCACCCCGTGTCACACGAGCACAAAGGGTCTGAGCTGAACTCACATCACCCTCAGCCTGCGGCCACAGGGGTGAGGGCAGCAGTCGTGCCAGCCCTGATTGTGTTGCACTCCAGAGACAGAGGCGACTTCCAGACAAGCTGTTTGTTTGCTAGAAACCCTAAATCCCCATTTCCACAGAGTTTACCACCGGCCTGAAGTTCCCAAGGTCTGAGCAAAGGCATCAGTCACAGCCTGGAGTGCAGCAAAGGCAGCCCACGCCTTCGAGAGGTGAGCGGGCACCCAGGGATGAATAGGGCTGAACTGCTGAGCTGGGAGAAAGGCAATTGCTCTCAACAAATGCGTAATGGAATGATGGAAACTGGCCCCTATTTCAGTTCCAAGGAGAGATCCAGCCAGATATTCCCAGCTCTAGGAGAGAGCCTCCTTCACTGGCTGCAGAGGCCTGAGCCAAAGACCCTAATTGGAGATACAGCAGGAATAATTAATGCCAATTAGGTGGCATTTTCCCAAGCACCCAGTGCTGCCTGGCTGTGTTTGGAACTGATTTTCACTGCAACTGAACTGCACAAACATGGAGCATGTGTGAACTGTCCCATCCGTTAATTCCTCTTGTATCCTTCTTCCCTGGCTGTTAGAATTCCACACCCCAGACAAAACTGGTCCTGTGCATTTAATCTATGGGGTCAGGACAGAATTCCAGCTGATGTGACAGCCCCATGGTCACTGGTGCCACTGGGGGCCATGTCCCACAGGGGAATGACCCAGCAGCATTCCAGGAGCCAGCTATGCTTCCAGGAGGAGTTTCAAGGACATGCCCCTGCAGATGGGTGCTGCAGCTCCTGGGAACCTGTCTGCAAAGGGATAATCCAGTTTCCCAACAGCTCTTTGCCACAGAGGCAGCAGAAATCGCTGGGGAATGGCCCAGAGGTTAGCCCAGCCTCCATGTGATCTCTGTCTCCTGCACAAAAACTGAGATCACTTCACCCACCACTGAGACCCAGCGAACTCCAGCTTGGGGGGAATGTGACAGCTCTTTAAGGATGATGCTCCACGGGCTGAGATAGGAAGTGAAAGGAGCTGTAACTGTGCGTGCCCAAGGGGAACACAGTTAGGAGGAATATCAGCCTGCAAACGGGAACTCTCCCAGGTCGCTGGTACTCACACAGCCAGTTTTGTATCCGAGGAGTGGCAGGGACTGATACCACCCTCAGTGACCACCCCCCTGTGCCAGGGACCTGATTAGAGGCACTTAATACACAGTTCCTATTGAGCAACCCCTTTCCCAGCAGTACAGAAGCATTTGGGTTGAGAAGTCCTACCCTAAATGCTGATCAAACTCGACCTGCTCAGCTCGATAACAGCAGCTGCATTAAAAATCTCTCTCAGGCACCAATTTTGCCTTTCTCTATCCCCTGTCATGAGCTCATCAGTAAACAGCGAAGCTGCAACTTGATTAAAAATGTGAAAAAAGATTTTCTCCTCCAAAGATTCAATGCAGAGCTGTTTTAAGCTCCTTCCCACAACAGGTTTTCACAACTTGTTGGTTGAAATCACTCACACAGAATGCCGTCTATCCAAACACAAGCTGTGCTGCCCAGTCCAATTTCTGTTCCTGCCACTAACACATCAATTCATCTCAGCATTCCAGCATCTTTTCGATGATTTCAATACCTGGCAAAGATTTATGCAGAGGTGACTCATGGTCAAATATCAACAAGCAATTTAGAAGCAGCATTTCCAAAGGGATCCTTGGAGGAGGCAGAGATCTCAGTTTATGAGGGTTTGATTTCTACCCTCTCAATACAGAGCTTTCAAAAGAGAAAAAAAGGACAATTAGCAGATGCAGAACTGAAAGTGGAATAGCTCAAAAAGCTGTTGGAAACACAGAGAACTGATCCCTGTCTCTGAGTGCACAAACATCCTCTGAGTGGGAGACCTAATGCATTTATTTGGAGTTTTCTTCACTGCTGCTGCCAAAGCCTCTTCACTCCCTTGCTGTTCTGACCGTGTATGACTAATGTACAGAGGTTTGGGAGCCTCCAGGACAGATCCCTGCAGCAAACACTGTCTATCTGACCACAGAATTTAATGAAAACTTGCTGGAACGAAATATTTTTGAGACGTTCTAGGGGCTGCCGCTGCCCTGATAATGGTAAAAGAAATCATGTCCATATTGGGTTTTCTGTTCTCCTTTGAAATGTAATCCCGGGGCTGTGTGTAAAGAAGCAATTGTATTTGAAAAAGAGAAATGGGACCGTGTAAGAGCAAGCTTTGAGCAGCTCTGGGCACGGGCAGAGGAGATTGGAGTTGGAGTCTGAGGCAGAGGAAAGGATCGACAGGGACAGACAGAAGACAAAAGGTGAGGTGGAGAAAGAGGCACTCAATGGAAAAACAAAACGGAGTGATGGAAGTAGAGAACAAGAGGAAATAAATATTAGAGAGTTGTCTGCACTCATCTATGCACAAATATCTATATATTCACCTACCCACATTTTGTCCTCTTTTTCTATCCCCATCTGTCTCTGGCCAAACCTGTTCTTTCTCCTCTAAACTCCTGCTTCTTCCTCTCTCCCCCCTTCTCTCTTTCTAACCTTGCTCTTCCAGTGCCTCTCTGCTTCCAGTGAGAAGTTCCTCCCTTCCCTCATCCATGCAATCCATCACAAACCACATTTAGAGCTCTCTGGACACAATGGAATTCCAGTTCCCTGGTCCATAAATAATCCCTTTTCATGTAATTTCAGGATTATTCATTTCAAAGGGAGGGCAGGAAATGTATTGAATTTTTATAAATGCTGGCATTTTAAAAATAAATGAATGGGGTGCAACAGGACTTTATTAAAATACAAAGAGATTAGCAAGGTCTCGTTCCCTTCAATTATTAACAATGTACTTGTTCTCCAGAAAAGTAGCCATGAAAATTTAAAACAGATGAAAATGGTTGTTCACTTAAAACTGCTCTGTTAATCTGTGAGAAATGTTTTATTCAAAGGCATTAAATGAATACTGCAAGGTTTGATATGAGATAATCCATCATTCATGTGGCACAAACATGGGGATCGATAAAGTGTTGTGTCAAGAGGAGAGGAGAACACGGCATCTTCGGAGGATTTCTGCACAGGAGGCTTGTTTCAATTCATGGGATGGCCAAAATCAATATTAAGTCATAGATTTTACAAACTGGATGCCTTTTTGTTTTTCCATTTATAACTCTGCAGTCTCAGCTCACATTCCGGGGCTGAAATGGCTGAAAGGAGAAAACTCTCAAAAGCTTTGGTATAAATTCCCACCGAAGGCCAGGACACAGTTTTGGCATTGAGTTTAGGGATGACCAAATCACTGCGGGGTTTTGGATAATCACTGCAAAGCGAGGCCACAAGGAAATCTGGGGGTGGGTTACAGGCTGTGTTGGATTTCTCCCCAAAACCAAGCTCAAATTAAGATTAAAAGCTTTATCCTGGGCGTCCTTGGAAAGTACGAGGAGTATGGGCAGGAGGGTGCTGCTGTTTGAACCAAATTGGTTGAACTCCACCTTGAAGAACTTTGTTTTTATTGCTTTCACTGCTGGCACCAGAGCAGGGTCAAAAGAGAATCATCAGCACCCCGGCCATCAGAGCACGAGGATGTTCCTTTGTTCTGAGGAAAAACACCTCAAACAAACACAAAAGAAGGCCAAAACATGGAAAGCAGAGGAAATCCATATAAAAGGAAAGTGTTGTACCAGCTAAGCTGTGAGTACAAGGGGTTCTTTCACCCAGTGTGGTTATTTTTGACGCGGTGCACACGGGTTTGTTTGAACAAAGGAATTCTTGTGAAACACCATTTCCTTCCGATGGAAACGCACAAGGCTCAGAAAAGATGTGCCAGGAACCAGAGCAAGGCCCAGGGGCCTGGAGGGTGGAATTGGGGTGGAATCAGAGGCTGGAATCAGAGGCTGGAATCAGGGGCATGCATCCACTGGATCCTCACCGCCTTCCTCCCCGTGTTTCCGCAATTGTTGTGCTTTCCAAGGTGAGATCAGGGAGGAACAAGGCTGCTGATCTAAGCACAGAGATTAGTTTTATCTCCCCAGGATAAGGCTACTGAGCTGCTGATAGTCTGTTATCTGTATTCCTAATGAGCAGGGCTGTAAGGGAGAGGCACCGGGCTGCAGCGAGGGGCCAGAGAGAATCGTAAGCAGGGCTGGGATTCTCCGTCTTTGCCACCAAAGTGGGCACAGAGAGGCCAAAAAACTCCCAGAGCCAGGGGCAGATGAGGCTGCCCTCACTTTAAGCCCAGGAAAATAAGAACTAAAGAGAGAGGACACAGCCACTCTCTGTTTAAATAACAAGACAGGTAACAGGGTACTGAAATACAATTAATATGCAAGAAAAGACCACATCTCTTCATATCTCTCTGGAACTAATGATGGAAACAGCAACTGTTGGGTCAAACTGACTTGAAAGCTGAAGGAGCCGTGAAAGAAGATGATAATCCATCCTGTGATTCTGTGATAAAAACTGTTTTCTTTCTGGGTTAATCTGATTATTGTAGAGACTTGCTGGGTGAAACAGGGTCTTGCCAATCTGTCCTCCCACATCCCCAGCATTACCCAGCTCTTCATACCTCAGCTCATGGAATAATTCCTTCCTGGTGCACAGCAGCCCAGGTACGTGGTTCAAGTGCAAAAGTTAGGGAATTACTTCCAGGGAAGAAGCAAATTCTTTTCCAGTTTCTCTGGTCCAGTGCTGAAACAGCTCAGAATTATCCTGTGCAGAGGCTGTGAAGTGTTTGGCCTCCCACAAACCTGGGCAGAGCAGCAACAGAGAGAAGAGAAGAGCTCAGGGTGCACAGATCTTTCAAGTGTCTGCAACAGCTTCTTTGGCTGATTAAAGAAGTGCTCACGTTAATCATATCTTGTGCTTAATGAACTAAGACAAATTGCATCAAGCAGTGAGTCTTTTATGTGAGATGCTCCCCCATGAGACAAAGCTCTGCAAGAAAAATAAAGCCAAAAGGACCATCTGAGGTATCCCCATCCCTCACTGCATGGTGGGTCTGGGAAGGATAAAATTAACATAGCATCTCAGAGCTACCAGTGAAATTCCTATTCCTGAGTGCTACACACCTTCTTCTGGGGGGAAAGACAACATAGAGTAGGAAATCAGGGAAAAATATAGACAAGAACAAGGAAAATATAACCCAAGAACAGTGTAAGCAACATAAGAATGCCCATTTGATCAGCGCTTCCTCATGCACACAGAGAATCCTCTCTCTGGTGAGGGGTTACCTCGTAAAGAAACATCTCCAACCAACCAGTGAGTGCTGGTTTTTATCCTGACCTTTCATCATTCCTGGTGTATTCATTGCCAGCCTATTCCTGGGTCTGTTCCCCACTCCTGGCATGAATTTGAATAAATTTGTTTCATTTTCTCCATGCCTCAGCTTCCTTTCACTAACATTTAACAAGCTGAAATCGCCAGTATGTGAGCAGGGCTTTGAAATTCCTGGATGAAAGGGAGAGACTTGCTTCTGCTATAAAAGATGACCAAATTTGTGAATGAATAAACCTAGGGTCAGATAACATATTACAAATATACTTGTAAGAGATAATGGAGCATTTATTTATAGAGCCATCAGAAGGCCAGACCTGGTCTTGTTGTAAATGGAAGCAACAGTCCATTTCTTCGGGCTCTGGGCCAGTTCATACAAAGGCTGACACATTATTAAAGCCAGAATAGGTCTATTTTCCATTTCTCAAGGCTGCCTTTTTCATTACCATATGTTTCTGCTTCTCTATCTAGCTTTTCTTTAATATTATTTCTTTTTATTTGCAGAGCTCAGATATGGTTCTGCAATCTATTACCGTGTTCATCAGCCACAAAATCTGATCCTGGAAGGATCACAGAGAATTTCTTGTGCTGCTTCACACAGGCTTTGCTTGTCAATTTTTGCCCTGGACACTGGTGGCAGAGCAGTTTTTTGCTTGTTTTTCTTTCCTGTGGCAAGGAACCACCAAATTCTCAGAAATCTGAACACCTGATCTGCTTTTAGGGTCAGTTCAGTGAAATGTGAGGATCTGTGACCTGCAAGGTTTGCAGTTTGAATTTATGATCCCAGACAAAGGCTCAGTGCTCAGAGCAGCTAAGAATCCTTTTTTTCCCAGCCTGCTGCTGTGGATCTGCCTAAAAGCCATTGCCTGAGGATATTCTGGCTCTCATGTTTGCCTCGGGATCAAAAGCATCCCGTGGGCAAGGCTTATCAATAAACACCAAGCTGCAGGGCTTGGTTTGCTCTCTCTTTATCAATTTTGTCTATTTTGCTGATGAAATTGCCCTGGTGAGCAGAAATAAGCCCATCAGACAAACACAGCTTTGTTTCACCTTCTCTGCCTGGGGATGTGAGGAGTGGTGGAGATTTTGCTGTTTGGCCCTCTGGAAGCAGCGGGGATGTTCTGCCTTGTGGAGCACTTTCCCTGCACACCATCGGCTGTGTCTGCTTGGTGACAGAGCACCCGCCCTAACTCATGGGTGGCTGTAGGACAGACCCTCTGCCCCACTTTGGTGGCATCAGTGACAGGAAAATGAATAAATCCCTGAATTTTAGGGTGCAAAAGCTGCCATGGAGGACCCTTCCTAACTGAGAACCAAAGCATCAACCTCAGAGCTAAAATATCTCAATGGCCAAGGAAATGTGGGCAAGGGGGGGAGCATTTCCACAGCTGCAGCGGGGAGCTGAAAGGGCTTCAAAGAATCTCCTGAAGCTCCTGAATCCTCTCAGATGGGAATGGAGCAGGAACTCACAAGCAACTTTGCTCTGTAGCTTTTACAGTTTTGCTGAAATCCTCATAATTTTTCCAGGCACTTGTGCTGCAGTGCAGCGATTTCAGCCTGGCCACCAGCTGAAAAACAGCCTGGTGACAGCACACTGTGGGCCCTTTGTTTGCTTCAGGGAGGATTTTTTTCCTCGTTACATTCTTATCAAAAAAGAATTATGCTGCGCAATATTCCCAGATTTAGGGAATCTCTCTGCCAATTCAGCTCAGCCTAAGCCAATCCAATCTACCCATCCATATGCAAAGATATTCAGGAGCCCACTGGAGAGCTGGGAAGGGAGAGAGTAATAATTTTCTGACCCGCAAAGATGTTGCTGTGAACAAGGTTAACTGAAGGAATTCATCTTCACTGAGTAATGTTTTCCTCGTGAGGTTTTCAAGGCTGAGGACTGGGCTGCCTGGGCACTGCATCATTTTTATCATGGCACTTCCTCATTTTTCGTTTTACTGTTGGCACTCGCCTCTTTTCCCTCCCTCTCTTTTAATTTTCGACCCTTTTTGTAAATGGTCCTGATTTATTTGGCCTCTCCACACCTCTCTCCCTGCCCTGCTCTCCCTTTAACTCTCCATAGGAAGAAGAAATTTGAAGTAACGGAGCTGTTTCCACCCTGGCCAGGTTGTGCAGTCAAAATTGGTGATTTAGAAGAGCTCAGATGCTCAGGGGCCGCAGAGGTGTTCAGACAGATCTGAGAGCTGTCATTTCCTCCTCACTCCCTGTTCCAGGCACCTCCACTGGCGAGGGCTGCCTTGGAATTCTGATTTCAGGTCCTTTTTCATTTTTAGGTGCACACAGCTTCATGTTACGGAGCTGTGCTTGCTGCTGGAAGGTTGTAAATGCCCAAATTTTCAGGCACTGCAAACATCGTAAGGCTTAATTTTCCTCTAAATAAGCAAAACTGGCAGCCTGGTAAATTCCAGCGATTCCCATAGGAACGGGGGCTCCTCCAAATGAAACCTGATGGGTGAATTCCATGCAGGGATTCCACTGGGAGCTCGCTGTGTGCAGGAGCACCTTTCACCCCAGACAGAAACACTCACAGGCCTGAAATGCTTTCACTGCTTTTTTATGTGCACAGAAGGTCTTAAGAACGACTGTAAAGAAACTAAAACTGGACTGAAAAACAGGAGAGTGGGTCACACATCAAACTCTTTGTCCTGAACCCTTGGCCGATTAGAAATTTGAACATTTAACCCCCTCCAGGTTCGTTACTCCTCAGCCAGAAGAGATCCAGTGCTGAGGGATGCAATGAATACAGGATTGCCAAGACCTTTTCCTACTCCTTGCCATAAGGATTGGGAATGTTGGCTGGCTGACTGCTCCGAGAGCATTCTGCTGAGCTACCTGATAACAGACCGAGTTTAAAAAGTTAAATTTCAAAGAGCTTTGCAGGCAGAGTGACTTTTAAAAGTAACTTGCCTTGAATTTCTCAACAAAAAAAACCCCAATCTTCCCACTCGCCAAGCTTTGCTGGGATCTTCCCTGAGTTTCCCTCAGCCTTTCCCTCTGTAAATGCTTTTCCTGCCAGCCTTGGCAATGTTCCCATCCTCTGTTACCTGAAGAAGATTTAGCAGCTCAACAGGACCTGAGCTGAAACCCAATCCCTGCCTCACAATTCCCCCCATCCTCTGGATCACCCAAGCTCAGCTTAAATCCCCAGCGCCCCGTGCTAAGCCACCTTAGGGGTATTTTGGACAAGAGCGAGTTAAAAGCACAGAGCTGAAATTCCACTCTTGCCTGCCTTTGGAGCAGATTCACTGCCTGGGATAATTCCTGGGGATTGCAGAGCAGTAACCCAGGGATGAACCGAGCCCAGGAGCCAGATGATGCCACGGGCTGTAAATCCCCCTCGCTCCGGCTCCACAATATTTATTGTGTGGGCTGGCGAAGCGAGGAGCAGTGTCACATGTCCCTGACACAAACGGGCTGTCAGGAAGCCTTCTGTCTGCTGGCCTGCTTGGCTAGGCTGGGAGCTCAAATATTGGCAGCTTTTTATCTAAAAAAGGGGAGGGAAGGCTCCATTTGCAGGACAGAAGGCGTAATATTGAAATGATCCATCACAGCTGATGTGCCCAGATGGCTCTGGGAAGGAGAGGGACAGGGGATGGATTGCCCAGTTCACCACATTTAAAGAAACAAAGCTGAGGAGTAAATCCCTGTGCTATGGGGCCCTGATTCCTGAGCAGGAGATGCACCTCTTGGAAGCCAAGAAATGAAACAAAAATTACAGTTGAGGGGTGTACAAAAGATTTCCTCATCTTGTTTTAATCCCAGCACAACTCTGGTGAATAAGACTGAGTAGAGAGCTGGACAAAGAAAGAGTTAATCTTCAGTGCCTGAACTGACCTCGGCAGAGGGCAAGCACTGGTCATGCACCCTGGTTAGATTTTCACACATTCCCATTTTCTTGAAGTGGGTCTAGAGAGCTGATCAAACGCTCTGGAAAAGAGCTGCCACGGAGCCCTGGCAAAATTGTCATTACTTGTCACGCTTTATGTGCTTTTTAAGTAATTTCCTGCTAAGGCTCTGGTATTAAATAAAATCATCCTAAGCACCACCGCAAGGTCACTCTATATATTTAATTCTTCCCATTAAAATTCCTCATCTGCCACGTGTGTTGATTGGTTTGTCTGTTTAATTAGCTACCGTGGCTGTATGAGCTGGGATTCTGTTGTCTGTCAGTGTGACAAATTAGCATATCCATGATGCAAATCTCGACTTCAGGACACCCATCACACACAAATGTTAAGTGACAGGCCCCATAATTACATGGCAATTGCTCTCTCCCTGCTCCGGGGTTCCTGCTCCTCGTCCTCCTGCCTCGAGCCGTGTCAAAGGAATGCCTACAAATTGATTTCAGGTTTAGATCTGATGCAGGCACGGAACATTTTCAGCTCCCTACCAGACTCCATTAAGGTTCAGCACGTCCCAGGTCGAAGCCAGGTTCGGAACGGGGCACTCTGGAGCTGTCAGCCCACATTTTCCTGCTGCCAGTGCCCAGGATCCAGAAGCAAACACAGGAGAATAACAGCAGGAAATTACTGAACTATCAGACCGGAGGATAAGCATCTTCCTCGCCTTTGGATGCTGGCTGATAACCTGAGGCACAGCACTGACAGGGGGGACAACAAACTCGGGAAGGAGCTCCTGAGGGAGCAGTGATCTGTGTGCCAGGGCTCTGGAGCTGTGGGATGTGTCGACAACATCTGGAAATTGGCTGGTTCTCAGAAGGAGACGCTCCAGGTGGAACTGGGAATTGTCAATCTCTGTATTACTGTCATCATTTATCCAGCAAAGGAAAGGAATTCTTTGTGTGAGGGAGGCCCACCCCAGTGTTCCCTCCTGGCCTGGAATCAAACACACGTCTTAGCTGGGCTCTTTGGGCTTCGCACCTCGTGGGCAGAGCTCCAGATGAGGACATCTGCTACAGGAACTGTGCCTCACCTCTGCATGTCCCTGTAAAAATGAGGGCAGTTCTTGCCCTGGCCCTGTGGATGAGGATCCTTGTTGGGTTACACTGTGTGGTGACAGAGAGATAAGCCCGGAAGGCCGGAGAGAGCCTCTTTCCTGGGCCCGGAGGTGACCCTGGGACTGTATCCAGGTCACCAGGGATGGGTGGAGAGAGGTTTGTGGCCTGTGGACAAAGCTGGAGCTGTGAGAAGTGAAGATTGTAGTTTGTGACCTTACAGGGTATCGTTTACCTGTTCCCATAATAGGCAATGTCTGTGCACTGCTCCAGGTGATGGGGAGACACTGTGGGGAACATCTTTCCTGTTCCCATGATGTTCTATCCTGTTTTGTGGGGGGATTTAGGGAATTGGGACTGCGCAATAAATGGGGATTTTGTCTTTGACTTTGCACCTGAAGGAGGGCAGAGTTATTGCCCGTGCGTGATTACTGCAGATCCTTTATTCAGTGAAAGAGTTAGGACTGGATCTTCCTCTCTCAGCACAGAGTTACACAGACTCAGGTTATCATTTCAGCACTCTGGGACAGAACCTCTCGTGCTGATTTCCCTCAGTGGGGGCTCGATGCTGATGCCCTGACCCCGTGACAGGTCCCTGTGTGCCCTGCCTGCCAACCAACCTGCTCTGAGGTGTTTCCCTGCCTCCAGTGCCCCTCTGTTCCTGCTCACCCCTGGCTGGCTGCTCCCTGAGCCTTTTCTACTCCCCTACAGAGCAAGCGGTGAAGGGAAGAAAGGGATATTTGCAAATCCTCCGTGTTTTGCGAGCTGGCTGAGCTCCCCCAGCACCGAGGGGGCTCTGTGTGTGTGTTTGTGTGTGTGCAGATGCCTTTGCTTCCCCTCGGTGCCTGAGCTTCCCTCGCAAGGAGCCAAGGATTATTCCAGCGGAATTACGAGAGCCGAGGCAACGCCGTCTCTGCAGAGAAAACAATTTCACACAAGACTACACCAGGCTGGGGTGGGGAGCAGGGACACAAAGGCAGGGAAGGAGCAGCTGATCACTCTTTGGCTTGCCAGGGTGCAGAGCCAATTAGGGTGAAACAGCAGCCAGGGTGATGATTTTTTTTTAAGGGACAGAGTGATTTGATTCCACACCACTTTCCTTGCCTGTTTAATTGCCATTGTAGCCCCATCCAGCCCCTTCCTGGACACTTCAATGTTGGTTTTCACAGGTCCCACAAAAAGCCTTTTTTGCTCGGATGATGGAGGATGGGATGAGACTCACAGGTACCTGTGGAAGCAGGAACTGGGAACCTGTGCACTTTAGCTACTAATTCCAGCTGATTTGGGACTAAATACACATTCTCTGTGCTTAAGGAGCCTGATGACAGAAGGGATGGGTTCTGCTGTGGTTCTGTGCAACTGAGGTCAGCAGCAACACAGGTGGGAAGCAAACAGCTGGACAAGAAGTGCCAAATATTTGACCAGAGCAAATATAATCCTTATGAAATAAGGATTTCCTTATAAAATGTCTTGCTTTTACTGTGGACACAGGACTGCTCAGAGCACAAGCTTGGAAAAGACTGCTAAACCTCTTTTGGGTGCATTTCCCACTCAAGCCATGCACGATGGGTGCAATTTAAAACATGTAAACCATTTCTTTTGACCTAAGGTGGTTCAGAGGGACGAAGAGAGAAGCCCACAGCTCCATCCAAAGCCCTGAGCTGTCTCTCATTTATGCTCTGCAAATACCAGCAGCTGCTCAGCCACAGGCTTCATCCATTCTCCAGAAAGTTCCCGGAGCAGAACTCAAATCCCAGCACAAGATCCACTGGCACAACAAGCAGGTGGCATCAGCCTGGCCAGGGACAGGCTCAGAGCACAGCCTGGCGGTGCTGCAGATGGTAAAAGGTGTTTCCCAGGTCTCAGCCTCCTCAAACCTGACAAGGAGCAGCATTTGAGCTGCCTGCGCAGCCTCAGCCTGATTTCTGCAAGCAGTTAATGCGGGCAACTCGAGATTAAACTCTCACCACCAACAAAAAGGCTTAAAGAAACCTCAAGTGAAAAAATTCCCTCAGTTCTGGAAGGGGAATGTTAGGAACAAGTCAAGTGAAACCAATGAAGTGTGAAACACACAAAATAAATCAGCATTTCTGAACATTTTTTGTTCCTTCCTTCCTTCCTTCCTTCCTTCCTTCCTTCCTTCCTTCCTTCCTTCCTTCCTTCCTTCCTTCCTTCCTCCCTCCCTCCCTCTTATGACATGAAATACATTTGGAGAAGCACCTCTCTCCCCTGGGGTTCCCAGTGCTTCCCACTGCACTGAAGTGCAGCTGGAACACATTTGTTGAGTGTGTGTGTACAAAGCACAAATTAAAGCTTTGAGATGGAAAACCACAAGACAACCGATCACCTACAACAGCAGAGAGAGCTCAGCAAGTGGAAAGTACGCAGGGAGCTGGGGGAAATCGGTTTTATTCCTGCATTCCTTGTACTGCTCCCTGCCCAGGGTGACTCTGATCCCACATCCACCCTCTCCTGTAAAGGGAAGGCAACGCAGCCTGGGGGGCACAGAGCTATTTTATATCTTGGAGGAAGCTGAGCTCTCTCCTCACTTCTGCCTGGGTCTGCTGGACTCATGTGAGCGAAACCTTCCTGAGGTTTTCCATCTGGAAAACGAGGATAACGATCCTGACCTTTCCAGCGGTGTTCACAGCAGGCGGACAGGACGTGCAGCCCCAAAGCCTGATCCGGGTGCTGTAACACAAATAATGGCACCAAAACCAAGGCATTCTGCTTTCCTCCCTCCCTGGCCTTCCTCCCACCCTCCTCTCATGCCAGACTCTCCGGGCTCTCAGCTCCTGCAGCTTCTCAGTTGCCAGCCAGAGACTCTGACAACAAAAATAAAACATTGCAGCACATGCGGTGTCTCCCCCTGCTCTCCCCTCCCACCACTCTTCCCCTGCAGGAGGGCAGGATCAATACTTGGAATGTGCATTCCCAGCTCTCTCCAGCGCAGGGAAGGCTGTGAGGAGGCTCTGGCACCGTTGCTGGTGCTGGTGATTGATGGGGGCTGTGCTGGGCACCGGGGGAAGATTGGTTTCTGGGGCTGATGGATAAAGTCTCTCATGCAGCATGAAACAGCTGGGCAGGAGAATAATGGGCCCTCTGATTCCTTCCAACAGCGAATATTTAGTAAAAAAAGCTTGCGGAGGATTTTCCCTGATTAATTAGCAATTATAGAAGCTTGATTTTAGGCGTGAGTGCCATAAAGTCTTCGTTAAGCAAGGATGTCTGAGCAGCTAATTAAGGCAAAGGTACCTTTATGGGATGTCCCAAAACCATTCCTTGGTGCTGGAGGGATGAGCTGGACTGCTCAGGCATCCTCAGCAGAGGGAACACCCAGCCTAAGACCCCGTTTAAGGAGTTCACATTCCCTGGCTGCAGAATGGAATTAATGGGAGACAGATAATGCTGGGATTGGGGTTTCAGGGTGTTTTCATGTATATTTCATAGACCTGTTTTCTTTTTGATGTTCAAAGCTCTTTGATTATTCTTTTTAATCCTTTTCCTAGATGTTCTTCAGCGTCAGCTGCAGCCCTGCTTTCGGGTTGTGGGGCAGGTGAGCTGTTCTTGCACAGCCACACATCGTGCAGGGGACACCAGGGGAGCTTTAGCCACGGTTTAAATCGGTGACAGCAGCACAGGAGGGTCTTTGATCTGTCAGTGGAGCCACTTCAAGTGTGGAAGGCACTGGGCAGCTCATGGAGCTGAGGAATGCAAAGCATCACAGGAGAAAACTGAGAATATTTGTTTCAAATTTACTTTCATCGTCTAAAATTCTGCGGACAGATGCCAACCACGCAATCCCCGTTCCCTGTGCAGTGGCACAAGGGACTGCCCACCCAGCGGTGCCACCTGAAAGGCCTTTGGTTGCTCTGCTAACACCCAGTTTGAACTCAGACACGACCCTGGCAATTAGAAATGGAAACAGAATTTCCATCCTGCCCCTGGCCAGGGTGAGCTCTGAGCAAACAGGAACTCGGGAGCTCGATTTCACTCAGCCTCAGAGCTGCCAAAGCAGGAGGAATTACCAAAACCAACAAGAAACGAATCTCTTTAATCCTGGAATTTTTTTTTTTTTTTTTTTTAATAAGTTTAAATAATTGATACCCTGTCAGAAGCAGCCTGAATCCATGGAGGGTAGATTAATATTAAACGAGAGTGCTTCTCCCTCTCTGTGAGGGGAAAGGATGGCAAAGTCACAAAACAAGTCCTCTGCACACTACAACTGGCCTAAGGTGGGCTAAGGGCTGGTGGAATTGTTCTGGTTGTTCTTCACCCCAGAATTCTGGCACGACCTGACCAGAGGTGCAGTGAGCAGGGCAGGGGAAAGTTTCCTGGCTCTGCCAGCTCCGTTCTTATGGGAGGAAGGAACCGGGAAATACTGGAAACAAAAGGTAAGAGGATAAAAACTCTCTGAAAATCTTTATTAACGGTCTCCCTGTGCAACCTGGGCTCTGTGGGCACTTGGCAGCGTCCCCTGTGCCCACTCTCCTACACCGCCCTGCTTCCAGATGACAAATTTTTTGCTTCCCTGCTGTGCTCAGCCTTTTTCCACGTGTGGGGCTGAGAAGTGACTGAAACAACTCCACGCTGGCATCACCGTGCTGCAGCCCTGTTGCTGGTGGCACTCCCAGCCACAGCCAGGGATGGTTTTTCCCAGCTGATCCTTCCCCTGGACGCCTCCCTGGAGCCAGGCAGGTCCCAGGGAACCCAGGCACGAGCCTTGCCTGGGGCGACGTGTGCAGCCCCTGATGGAAAACGGCATTTCCAGGGGAAAGGGGAGGCACAGCCACAGCGAGAGCCTGTTCTAGCGCTTCATTTTCTCACTCGTGTTAATCTCAGTTAAGGAAGGTGTTTTGTTCATGCCTGCAAAGGTATTTAGAGGCTCAAATGCTGAGTTCTGTCACCTCTGTGGGTCTGGGTCTTCAGCCTTTTCCTTGCAGTGTTCGCAGTGCTGAGGAGGTCACTGCTGCTATCAGAGCTGCCACTCTCTTATCAGCCATGGCACAGCTCTGTCCTCACAGAGGGGCCTCATCACAGGAGGATCTGGAGCCTCTCGTGTCATTTGAAAGCCAGCAGCTCTGTCTTTGTCTCAGCCTTATCTCTCATTCGGAAGAGGGATCATTATCTCCAGTATACCCATAAAAATAAGCGCAGTGACATTACTCAGGGAAAAAGCAGCCTTCTCTGACAGGTGGCAATGCCAGGTCGCAAAACTCAGCAGAAATAAAAAGAAAAGGAGCATATTTCACTGCAGAATCCCAGGCTGACACTAGAGAGAAGTGCTGGAACGGTGCCTCGGAGCCTTGTGCCAGAGGGAGTGGGGCTGTACAAGGATAATGCTTCCCTCAGTATTTAATATAAATAGGCAGAGTTTTATTAACCTGCCCCCTGAGGTACCCAACGAGGATCATCTCAGAGGAGAGAAACAATAAGGAAATGAATAACAACTGACTGTGTTACACATGCAGGGTGGTGATCAATACCACTCTGCACTAAAATTGCAGTTGGCATCCAAACACATCTCAAAAGGAAAAAAAACCACCCAGCAGTAAGAACTCATTCATCAACCACCTCATCTTTAGAGGCACTTCAGCATTATTAAATGTTTTATTCAGCTGGGGGACTTTTTGGGCCACAGGGAGAAGACAACAGTGGCCCAAAGACTCAGCTCTCAGATACAGAGCTGCAAAACCAGCCCAAGGTCCTGTTTTCAGTGTCCCAGGGATTAATTAATGCCTCGGGGGGGTCACTGCCCACACCACTTAGCAAAGCCTCCAGTCTGAGATTCCCAGATCCAGCCCAGGGATTGTGCTTCCTCAGTGCTGGTCTTCTGAAGAGCTAAAGATGAATCAGATGGCACAACAAACCCTGTGTTAGGCCAGTGCTTGTGACCAATCACTCTGAAAAGTGTCCCTCAAATCGGGATTTCTCTTGGGCTGGGAGGCAGTGCTGCCTTTAAATCCACAGAAGGCTTCGATGGCGAGGAGAGGGAGGGTTATTCCTGACCATTGACACACTGAGGGGCTCCTTCCCAGCTGGAATACTGCAGAGAAATGGGAAATGTGTGAGGAACAGGGCACAAGTTCACTGTGAAAAATGTTTCACCCAGGGACTGATTCCAGGCCATGTGGTTTTGTGGGATATCTTAAAGGCACGAGGGCCTGTACTGCAGGCACGTTTTCTGCCCGAGCCTCTCTCCTGTTCACTGACAGCGCACACTTCAGGCTGAAGATCAGCTTAAGTGCTGAAATAGCTCTTCTGGGACAGATTTTGGGCTGCAGAGTTTCCAGTGCTTACAGATGTAGTGTCCCTGGCAATATTTGGTGCTTTTTCTAAAAAGCCTTCCTTCCCACAGTCGTTAGATCACCTGGGAAATTCAGATTTCAGGCAACAGAGCTTGCAGACACAACCTCCAGAGATTCAAAGCTCTGCAGGAAAACACTGAAACCATGGCTGCCTCTTCATCACCTCTTCTTTGTTAATTTTAGTACGAATGCGATCAGAAGAAAAGCCTGACTCGTGGTTTTTCAACACTTCAGGCTCGCAGATGCACAGTCCTTCTCACATTTTGCCACGTGCTCATTAAATGCATCCATTAATTGCAGCCCACGGACGCCATGAAGAGCAAGATCTGGGCTTTGAAACAACCTTGGCTCTCCTCGTTTCCGCCCAAAAACGGAGCCCGGCTGTCCTGAAGCAGCGCTGAAGTCGCACACACTGAAAATTCTGCGACTCTGATAGGAGAATAATTGCCTGCTCTCTCAGAACTAATATATTTTTGGTTTCTGGTTGGCTGCATCTGCATCTGGCTTTGCAGGCTGCCTTCGCCCGGAGCGCCGTTATCGGATTTGCTTGGTCTCATGACTTACTGCATTTGTTAAACCGAGTTCTAAATAACCAAAATAAGCCTCAGGAAGGCTCAGCTTGCTGGAGCACAGGCAGGAGCATGGGGGAGATGCAGACAGCCCAGGTGTGACGTGAAGAACCTGGAATACACCCCGGGCTGGGCGATGCATCCCTGGGAGCGTTGGAGCTGCTCTTCCCTTCCTTCAGACCAGCGACAGAGCCTTGAGCACAGCCGAAGCCCACGGCACAAACACTATAAATAACAGTAATGGGGCCACTGCTGGTGACATCAGAGCAGAAATTAGTGAGGCTGGCAACGGCAAAGCTGCAGCAAATGGAAATATTTTCACCCCAGTGCTTTCTGGAAAAGGTCTTTTATCTCAGAGGCTGAGTCAGAGGCGAGGATGGGGGCAGATGCCTCGCCCCCACTCAGCCTGCTCCTGTAGGGCTCTCTCTTCTAGCCCACAGGAGGGATTTCTGGGAGCCATTTCTGACCCCACACCTCACAATTTCCATTCTGTGACGATGGGGGAATTCAGACAGCACAGGAAAAGGGGTTTCTGTGGGTATTTTTCACCCGGCTGAGTCACGCCGTGGGGTGTGCGGGGAGGAAGCGGTGCCAGGCTTTAATAAATGCAGTGTCACGACACTCCCTGAACGACATCTCCTCTATTTAGCAGCACCGCAGTGCTGCCCCCAGAGCCCCGTTTCCCACAGCATCCCCTGGGAAGGGGCCCCGTTGTTGCTGCTCCCAAATCAGGACGCCCCATCCCACATCTCATGTCAAGCGGAGCTGGGACAGCCTGCTCAGGGCTTCTCCTTCTCAGCAAACACCTCCAGCAAAGTCCCAGCAGAAGCATTTTCCTACAAAGGTGTCATTCTGTTGGGATTGAAGCTGCTCCCTGCCTTTGGATGGGTCCTCCTGGATGATGCTGCCTGTGGAATAAAACAGTCTGTTAATTTTACAGCTCGAGTGAGTGTGAATTGTGTAAGAAAGCTCTTGGAAGCAAACCAAGGTTCACTGAAGTGGCCGTCAGTGCCTTCAGCACAGTCTTGAAATAGCCAGGAAGCCAAGAACATGCAGATTGAGCAGGGAATGCTGCAACACAGAGAACACTTCTGCTCTGCCACGGGATGACAGGGACACAGGTGGCTTCATCTGAAGTGGACAGGAGCTGGGGACTGCTTCACCTGAGCTGGCAGCTCGTTTTCCAGGGGCTCAGGCAGGTCCTGCTGACTGCACCGAGGGCTGTGCTGCTGCAGCTTTGCTGGTTTTTGGTGCCCCAGCTCTGGAGCACAAAGATAGCTCGAGTACATCCAGATGTGCCGCAGACAGCCCCAGCTGCAGCATCAGCACAGCTTTTAATAGCCCTCGGAGGAAGGCAGAAGTGCTGACATGAAACTCCCTCAGTCAGCTGAGCCCCTCGAGGTGAGGGGTGCTGGCATCTCCTGAGCCTGGTGCTGGTTCCTGTCAGCTCCCAGTGTAGGCCAAGAACTGGTTTTTAGCCCCCCCCACACTGCTCGGACGCTGGCCCAGCGATGGCAGGCAGTGGGAATCCTGATTTCCAGCCATTCCAAAAAGGATGGAGTGCCTGGCCCAAGGAGATGGCAGAAGCCCTGCGCTCCCCAGGCAGAGCTCTTTTGTGATGCCTCCAAAAGAAGCAGGAAAAACGTGGGAATCCTGGTTTTAAAAACCCAAAGAACCCCAAGGCACTCGTGAAAATAAATGAGAAGGGGATAATCGGTGACCTGGCCGTTAACTGGATCAGCCATCAATCCTTTCTCTGGAGGGTTTTCATTGCTTGGAGACACAGCCTCAAACCACAGCTCCAAAACCCAAATTCTCTCCTTCCTTGGGCGAACTGACCTTATTTGTGTCGCTTGTCCCTGACTTCTGCTGCAGTTCCGGTGGCCTGGGCACACCTTGGCAGAGCAGGAGAGGGAGCAGAGGAGGGCTGGCTGTGACCTTTCCTCTCAGCCGCTCACAGCAGCTGTCGAGCTGTTTGCTGGAGTCCCTGACAAGACAAAGATGCCCTTTTCTGCAGGCTGAGGCTGGGGCAGCAGGGGTGGAGCTCCTGTCTGCGCTAAGAGGGTTTTCTCCTCCGTTCCCAGGCAGAGGGGACAGTGTGGAGAGCATCAGCAGAGCCTGGGAGGTGTCAGGGATTGCAGTAATCATGCATGGGCGAACTCTGCCCTCCTTCAGGTGCAAAGTCAAAGACAAAATCCCCTTTATTGCGCAGTCTGAATTCCCTAAATCCCCCCACAGAACAGGATAGAACATCATGGAAACAGGAAAGATGTTCCCCACAGTGTCTCCCTATCACCTGGAGCAATACACAGGCATTGCCTATTATGGGAACAGGTAAACAATACCCTGTAAGGTCACAAACTACAATCTTCACTTCTCACAGCTCCAGCTTTGTCCACAAGCCACAAACCTCTCTCCGCCCATCCCCGGTGACCTGGACACAGTCCCAGGGTCACCTCCGGGCCCAGGACAGAGGCTCTCTCCGGCCTTCTGGGCTTGTCTCTCTGTCACCACATAGTGTAACCCAACAAGGGATGGCAAAGAAACCAAGACTTGGCACCACAAAAAGATGGCAAGGAGGGAGAGCTGAGAGGTTCATGTAAGAAATTAGGAAGTGTCAATTAAAAGTTATCAACTTGCCATTTATGCTTTTAATACCCTGCCTGCTATGTCTGGTTTGACTCTTTATGACAGAGAGTTTGGGAGTGCCCAGCCTACCTGGATAAACATAATCCCTGTCCTGGAGAACCTCTCATCCCAGAAAACTGGGTAGGTGATGCTGGAAAAGGAGAGAGGCTCAGGAAAGTAAATTATTTTCCCTCAGGTCAGGAATAAAACCTTTCTGCCTGTCCCCATGGTCACCACTGCCTTCCTTCTGCTCTGGGCACCAAGAACAGCAAAACAATTATTCTGCTTCCAGATGGATTTTAACCTTTTTGAAGTTTAAAGCAGAGACAGAAGAGACAGATAAATTCTCATTTCCAGGCACGTTCAGACACGGATTTACACCCAAATGTTCCCTTCCCAACTCATGTGGGCCTCTCTGCATTTCTCAGGTTAGTTCGAGTTCTGCAACAAGTCCCAGCTCTCTGCTCTCAAGTTGAACTGTTTTACTTTTGCCCCCCCGGTTTTATCTGCCTGCTGCTGTCCTTGGTGCTGCAGTAATGGATGCAAAGCTTTGGGGCCGGTTTATGTGAAACGCTGGCAGCGAGCAACACTCATAACACACTTTGTTGCAATGAAATGCAGTTTGTAGTGAAATCTATTATAGTTCAAATATAAATTAATTATAATCCCTTCTGCTGCAGTGAACCTTCATGTATAATTAACATTTATTGTGGGGGGGGGGGGGAAGGGAAGGAAAAATCCCCCATCTGAGCGTTTCAGTCATAATTTCCACGTCCCTAATGTCTCTCTCAGGAAGGAATATTATGGTTTACCTGTCCCCCTACGCAGGGCAAGGCACAGCTGCTTCCAGCTGGAGCCAAAAGATGCTGCTGCAGCATGAAGGGAACATGAGCAACTTCCCACCACGCTGTGCTCCGGGCTCCAGGAATTAGGGACAGCAGCTCTTTGCAGGATTTGGGAGAGAAGAGTGGTGAGAAGAGGCAGATTTGAGGGTATCAGTAAATACAGCACTGATTAAAGATGTTAGACTCAGGTAGGAGTGTCCAGAGCCACGCTGGGGCATCCATGAGGCTTTAAAGTCCAAATTTGCCTCTATCCCATGGGGCTTTAAAGTCCAAATTTGCCTCTATCCCACGGGCACAATCCAGCTCCTTTCCCCAGCACGGAGCTGCTCTCCAACACCCTTGTACACAACATTTCCACTGGAGCTGAGCTCTCCCAGCGTGGCAGAATTCAGTGTTCAAGCACTGCAATAACAGCGCTGCAATTTGCAGGCACTTCCTGCAGCCCGGCTCAGGCTTCCAGCAGAACCCTGCCTGCTCAAGGACTTCCCAACCCGGCTGTGAACAGCTCTTGTGAGAATAGCAGAGAAATGTTGATGGCTCAGTGGCTGAATCTGTTCAGGGCAGGGGTCAGCACAAACACCGGGAATGGCTCAGGCTGGTGAATGAAAATTTGGAGGCTCCTTCCCCCTTCCAACAAAGCCTCCTGCTCCCAGCCTCTAATGAGAGTCAATTGCTGCTGATAAATTTTACATAATAGCTTTTTGCTTGTTCTGCAAATTAAGCAGAAAAATTGCCTATTAGAGGGAAAACTGGGGCGATTCTTAAAACTTCGTGTAACCTATTTCGCTGCTCAGGTCAGATGCAGGGCGGAATCCGAGGCCTCCTTATTAATTTTCTGCAGGGAGCAGCAGTTTGCAGGGCTGGAGCAATGCCTGGCGTCGGAGCCCCAGCCAGAGCTGATTCCAGGACCACATGCAAGCTGCTTGGGACCAGAGGGGTTGGATTAACCCCTGTGCTGCTGCTCAGGTACCTGTCCTCTCCTCCCTTCTCACCATCCTCCTGCTGGCTGATGGCTCACCCACACAAGATGCGTTTATTTAAAGACGGGAAATGCCAGGCTTGATTCTCAGAGCCTTTTTTTGTAGCCAGGACCTGTCAGAGCAGTTCAGGGCTTTCCAGAGCCCTCCCGACCTGGTGCTGCCCTTGCAGCAGTCACAGAGTGACACGGACTGAGCCAGGATGCTTTAACCCCTGGAAAGCACCACAGATGGCAGAACTCATCTTTTGGGGGACTCCTTTCAATTTGGGGCACAGTTTGGCACCAACTTTTATTTTGGCTGCAGATCTGAAGGACTTCAGGCTCAGCCCCAGATATTCAGGCCTTGTTAAAAAATCACTCCAAACCTTCCTTACACCTCCCAGTCGTATATTTGCTTTCCATACGCTCTCCCAATTACAAATTTGGCCCTGAGTCCTTGCTTTCCCCCCAGCTGGCTCGTTTTTCTTCCCCTACCCAGTGTTTAAGAGGCCATAAAACACCAGCAGTGCCTGGATCATGGAGCGGGATGAGCTCTAAGGCCCCTTCCCACCCAAACCAGGCTGGGATTCCGGGATTCCTCCACCAGTTTGGCCAAAAATTTGTCGTCCTCTGGCCTGTCTGCCAGCCCTAAACACGAGCACACCTTGTTCCAGCGCGCTCCTCTGTCTGCATCCATCCTGCTGCCTTCGCCACCTCATCCAGAGCAGTGACCAAGCACAGCGATGCAGCTGCACTGGAAGCAGCCGATTCCAGGACCTCACTGACCACAGGGCCTGGCAGCTCATTCACCTGCCTCAGACACAGGTCCCTGGAGGTTTATGACCCGCAAGGGATCCTCACTTAAACCTGCGGTGTGCTTTCCTTCCTGCTCTCGGAGTGCTGCTGGAAACAATCCCGAATGTCTCAGCCAGTCAATGGGATCTCGCGGCCAATCTCAACGCTCCTGACACGTGGGAGCCTTTTGCTGATCCCCCTCCAGCTGAGAAAGAATTACCCAGAAATTTCCTCCATCCATTGTCAAAAAATAAAGGAGGAGAAGGGGGCAGGGGAGGGGAAAAAAAAAAACAAGGAAAAATAAGACCAGTAAAGGTCGCCAGGTCTAACCTCGGCCTGCTTCAAAAGTTACTCGTCCTTCAAGAGCAGCGTCCAGAAAGCACGAAAAAACAAGTGGAGCTGCATAACAAGAGAACAGAGTCCCCCTCTGCATGAATAATGATCCACTGTCAGCTCCTGCAGCCACGGGGCTCGCAGGGATCCCCGGGTGGGGGCACGAATTGTTGGTGTCTCTGGATCCTGGCTGAGTCTGAGCCTGTGCTCGGAAATATCCGAGCCTGTCCCCTTTGCATACGCACAGAAATTAACTAAATAACCTCTTCTGGCACTAAATAACTGCTGCTTCTGGGAGAAAATGGTCTTAATAGCCAAGGGGAGGCGGTGCTAGAGAAGATTTTATTGGCAGACATGTGCAGAGGGACTCGGAGACGCGACAAATTTCTGAATTCTTTCAACCAAAGAGAACATATTAGAAAAAAATGGACCACGTTCTCGACATTTTTCTCTCTTTACACTAACCCCTTCTCTTTCCCGTCGCCAAAATCTTTTATTTTCTAAATATGCCAAATTGTAAGAGAATGGATCACCCTCTCCCCTGCCTCCTCCAAAACAAATCAATGTTTCATTCAACCTGAAACACATATTTCCTCCTTTGTTTTCCCTCCGCCCCTAGGAAGGTAACAAATGCTGCTTTCCCCCAAAGTGTGCTTTCTGCTTCTCAGCACATTGCTGCCTGTAAATGCCGGTTATTTACACAGCTCCATTTATGACATTTTTTATTTATTTTTCCTAGGGAAATCAATGCACGACCTGTTGAGTAGCTGGGAAGGAGCTGCAGAGCTCCTCTGTAGTGGCAGCTCCGTGTCCCAGCCCAGCTGCAGATTCCTGGCTGTGCCTCTCCCACAAACAACACTCGAGTGTTGGAGCTCATTTGCAGGGCACAGGGAGAAAATGCTCAGCATTTCTGGGCTGTTGTTTGACAAGTTTTGAGCTAAACCCAGCAATTTACTCTGATTTTTCCACCTCTGGCTGAGCAGAGACTCACTTATGGTCATTCCCTCCTGCCCCATTCCTCAGTTTTTCTTCACCTATGGATCAGTGCCTCTCCTGAGCTCTGGAAAAGCACTTCCAATGTGCTCCTCTCTCCCTGAGCGCACCCCTGTGCGGCCAGGTAATCCAAATCCCACACTTCTAGTTATATTTATGACCACCCCACAGCTGGGCGCTGGCTGGAGGGAGAAGCAGCACGATTCCTGGCAGCCAGTCCTGCTGATCACACAGGATTCACCAGGAGCAGCCTCCTGTTTGGATCACTCAATGAATTAACTTTATCAGATCCACGGGCACAAAACAATGGCAGGGAAGGGAGAAGCAGAGCTTAGGAACCATCTACGAGAATGAGCCAACTACTTCATCCCCAGCTTTAATTAAAATGGGCTTAGCCACTTTGTTTTATTTATTTTTTGACAGCCACCCTCCATTTTCTACCTAAATACAATCTACTCCCATTTTTCAGTGCCATTGTGGGGTCAGCGACCAAAGCACAGAAATAAAAGCCACATGACTGAGTTACTGCAGTTTCCAAACACTCAGGGTTTTATTGCCAGCAGCTAACTGCCTTCAGAGAACATCTGCTTCCAGCTCCGAGTGCAATCTCCAGCACAGACCGGAGCTATAACTGAGCCTAAGGAGCCCAAAGAGACGAGCCCTGGCATTAAAGACTGACCTGCTTCCATCAAAGTGTTATCACCTCCTTTTCCTTTCCTCTCCTTCCATTCACCTTGTCGCTTCCAGCCTTTTCACTTCCCAAAATGTGTTTCCCCCCAGGAACCTGCACTTACCTCTGGCTGGTGAGGGAGGATAAACTGGAGGCTGGAGGGAGTTCTGGCTTTGCAGTGTTTCACACCGTGACCCCACAACTTCAAATCTCAGCACGTGGAATTCAGCCCTTCTCTCCTCTGGACGTGCCAAAAGGAGCAGCAGAACTCCTCAGGGGTTTAAGTCCTCAAGGACGGGGAGGTAACTCCCTCTCCCTGCCTTCACACTGTGGAGAGACTCCTGAAATCCTCACTGGAAAGAACTAATCTGCCTGATACACCCTGGGGTTTTTAGCCCAAACTGTCCCTGTTATCATTTTCTGACCGGGCTGGATATCCGTGTGATGACAGCAAAACACCTCCCAGGGCTGGAGGAGCATCCCAGCCGTTCCCTCTTTTCATCCTGCATTATAAACCCCAGCAGAGGCCGGCCAACTGGCAGGCACCTTCGCAGGGAGCTGCAAAGCCTCTTCTTTATTTAAAGGTTGTGAATGCAGAAAACAGAATGGCATTTCAGGATAGGTTTCCTGACATAATGAGCGAGCTGGCAGTAAATAAAAGACAAGATGAGAATCAATAGCTTGTGAAAGAGGAAAGGAACATCAAAGGAAATGGGAGAATACAGAGAGGGAAAAAGGTAAAAAAACTCTCTTTTTTCCTCTCCTCACAGAAACTGAATTTGTAGGGGTTTGGGCTCAACCCAAGGCTGAAAGAAAACCACAGCACAGCTGTCAGTGATTTCACCACCCCTCGGATCAGGTTCTCTGTTGTTTTGCTCCGACTTCCTGCCCATCCTTGTGAAATAATCCACGGGATACCTTTGGAGAGCAAACCCCCACTTTCCTCCCGGGTTATGAGCAGAGCAAACCCGGGCTGGGCAGGCTCAGCTCTGCCACTGGTGCAGCCCCGAACCAGCCCTGGGTTCTCCCCTGACGCTTGCAGGTACCTGGAGCAGGAGCAGGGCCGCTCTCCTCAGCTCGGTGGCAATTGCAATGAACGGGAAGGTTTGCAACGAAAGCAAACACGGTGATGGAGTTAATTTTAGCAAACCGCTAATGAGCAATACACCAGCCTCCTTTTTTACCCTCATGACCAACCTCCTAATGTGCCTTCTCCTGCTTTATTGAAATCATTAACAACCAACCCGCTGCCCTCCTTTGGAAAAAACATTCCTTCCAGATTCTGCTCCACGGGGATCTGAAAGAGCTTTTCCAATCAACAATTCGCTGAATGAAGGCTCCAGAAATCTGCTGTTGTGTTCCCATCCCGAACTGACCTTGAGCTATTTAAACCTAGATGGATTTCAGTTCCATAGTCCCACCAGATCCTCCTTCCCCGCCCTCCACCTGGGATGAGAGAGGCTTTTCAGAACAAGTTAGAGGAGGGCTGCTAAATGATGCATTGAAAAGAGCTGCAGGGAAAAACAACTTTATCATCTTGTGGCTTGAGCAGAAGGGGATGGGGTTCCTCGGCGCTTTAAAAGGTAATGAAAAAATAAAAAACCCAGGCAGAGAGCAATGCGAAAAGGAGAATTAATACTTTTTGATGGATGAATAAAAATGGGTTCAACAGAGAGCAAGGTCCCAGGAGAGTCCCAGGCACTGCCTGTTCAGATTAATGCAAATTCCACACTGGTATAACCTTTCCTTGGAAGGTGAAAGGGTAGAAGGGTCCAGCTGCTGAGAGGATGTGCCAGGAAGGAGCCTGGGAGTGAGGCTCTGGAGCAGCTACTGCTCAGAGTTGGGATTCAGCGGGTGAAATAGCACAAGTTCTTGTGATGGTCGAGGCTGTGGTGCAGTCAGTGGTCCCTGTGCTGGAATTGAGCATTTCTAACCCCGATTCTGGTGCAGGTGTTTGTGGCAAAGGCTCATGAGTGTGGGATCTCCTCAGAGCTGCTCCCAGGCTCCAAGCGTCAGGTCTGGGGTGGTGGGAGAGCTCCGGGGGAAGGGGCTCTGCGAGTCCCCGTCCTCTGGTCTGAGCCACTCTCACAAGCTCCACTGCACTCCCCTAAAAGTGCTGCCCCTGCCAAAACACTGCTGGGGGGGTGATTTATCCACAAAGCATCAGCATCAGGAGCTGTGCCAAGTGCCCCACGCAGGGTCACGGTGCCAGCTGGACAGCGCTGCTGTGAGAGGAGCTGTCACCCCGAGCAGGAGCCAGAAAAGCTGCTCCAGTCCCTTGCATTAAGGTTCCTGATTTGCCTAACCCCATGTGATGGATCACAGGAGGAGATGCTGTTGGGAGGACAGGAGAAGAGGGGGAAAAAAAAGGGGCAAAACAGGACAAACCTTCCCAGCAGCATCTCCCTCCCCTGCTGAGCCCTCTTCCCCTCTGCCCTCAGAAACGTGCAGCTACATCACTGGAAACCATGGGTCAGCACCTCTCAGTGGGACAAGTCTCCTTAATTCAGACATTTCTCGAGTGCTCATTTATCCACGACTCTGCCCTGCTGGAAGGACAGCCAGCAGAGGAACAGATTCTGCTCCTGTACCACCCTGTGTCTGGAGCGATCTAGAAACTTCAGGAATTGAATGCAAACGTTCGAGGAAATCCTGAGGTAATGTGGCACCCAGCCTCCGGGCCTGCGGGAGATGCTGCTTTCCATCGTTCTGAGCCGCTGCGCTTTTGCATTTGACAAATATTTATATAATGAGATATTAAAAGCCAAAGGTAATAACTGCAAGAAATGATGGAAGCACAGTGCTGGGTACAGCCAGCCAAGCCAGGAATGCCGTTACCAACCTGCTTCCTCATTCCCTTCCTAAAAACACAAGTATTTTCAATCTCCCTTAGTGGGCGTGAGAATTAAGGAGCCAACCCAGTGCCGGAGCTGGTGCACAGGCGGGAGCAGAGCGAGCTCCTCTCGGACAGTTCAGCAGAATGAAAGGTTATAAATCCCAGTGCAGCTGTGACAGCGCCTCTGAATCGCCTCCTGCCACAGCGTGGTTATTCCACAAAGCTTTGCCCACGTCCTCGGATTTATCTCCTGGCTTTGAGGCGCTTCCAGAGCTCAGCCCACACCTCTGCCCCGGCGTCACACCCGGCGTGGCTCTGTGGCCCTTCTCCCTCTCACCTTGCTGGTGGAATCGCTCTCAGTGCCTCTTTCCTGGTTCCCTCGTGGCTTTGGGGTGCCAGGTCTATTCTAGCACAAAACTAAAAAAATCCAGCGAATGCCAAGCAGTGTTTTCCATGTTCCCTCAAGGTTTTCTTGGGGTGGATGCAGGCGAATTTGTGAGGCTTTCCTTCTGTTATAGTGCCCTTAAACCCTATACTCAGGTAGGTTTTTGAGGCTTTCCTTCTGTTATTAGTGTCCTTAAACCCCATACTCTGGTAGGTTTTTGAGGCTTTCCTTCTGTTATTAGTGTCCTTAAACCCCATACTCTGGTAGGTTTTTGAGGCTTTCCTTCCATCATATGGTCCTCAAACCCCACATCCCAAGCCCTGCCCAGCAGGACAGTCCTCACCACACAAGCTCACCTTGCCCACAAGATCTTTTCTGCTTGCTGCTGCAGAAAATCCTTCTCCATATTTTACCTCAGAATATCCCGAGCTGGGAGGGAACCACAGGATCATCGGTCCAGCCCCTGGCCCTGCACAGACACCCCAACAATCCCACCCTGGGCATCCCTGGCAGCGCTGTCCAGAGGCTCCTGGAGCTCTGGCAGCACTGGGGCCGTGCCCATTCCCTGGGGAGCCTGGGCAGTGCCCAGCACCCTCTGAGGGAAGAACCTTTCCTGATATCCAAATATCCAACCTGACCCTCCCCTGACACAACTCCAGCCATTCCCAGGACCCTGTCCCTGCTCACAGGGAGCAAAGATTGGAGCTGCCCCTCTGGAGGAGCTGCAGACCCCAAAGAGTCTCCCCTCAGCCTCCTCACCAACGCTCCCTTTCCTGTTTTCACCCCATGTCCCACATGTTTTTCCCCAGAATTCCTTCTCCTGGCTCAGGGCACCTCTCCCCTGCCAGGCTGCACCTCTGAGGTGCCCAGAGAGCGCTGGGGGAAGTGCAGATGCCATAGGGGTGCCCTACGGAGGTGGCATTCCAGGGCTGGGGAAGGATGGAGGCATCAATCACGGTGCTGTTCCTAATCAGCTGCACCCCGGCTGGCGAGCAAATGGCACCTCATTTGCAAAGCTTTCGCTCAGCTCCCTCATTTGCATAAGTATTGTTTTCCATTATCCGTGGTGATTCACATTAAACTAATGGAAATTCATCTGTCATCGGAACAGATCTCAGCAAAGGGCAGCTCGGAATTCAGTTAGGGACTATTTGCCCCTCTCTTCCTTATCCCACGCTCGTTTGGGCTGGAAGGGGCCTTAAAACCATCGAATTCCAGCCCCTGCCGTGGGCAGGGACACCTTCCATGGGATCAGCAAATTAAGGAGCAGGTTCCCATGGAAGTTGCCTCTCGAGGTTTGAATCCTGCCCAATCTTCTTCTGCAGTGGAAGCAGAACTGCCTCTGTTTCTACATCAGATCTGAACTTGGAGGTGTCGATGATAGGATGAGTAATTCTGGCTTCGAGATAACTTGGGCTTTCACCAAGACTCCTTGATTTATGATAAATACTGTCTTTTATCCTCACCATGCCTCCATCATTTTAAGATCACAGTTCGTTATTTGAAATCCTGGGCTGTTTAAGGCCAGTTTGGATTATTAGAAGGGAACAGAGTAGTTCTGGGTCAACATCTAACACAAGAAAAGCAGTGGCAGAGAGCTGAGCCCTTCCTGCCACAAGCTGTGTGGGCATCCAGTTTCATGCAACATTTTTGCGTCTGCAGGAATCAAGCTCTGGAAAAGCACAATTATTGCACAGAATTCCCCTCAGTTTACACCGTAACTCTCTTTGCTGTATGCAGGACAGTTCCATTTGCTGGTAGGTTGTTGTCCTGGTTCTCCCAGTGTTGTAGAACAGATCCTTTTTGCTCCAGAACGAGGAATTCCAACACTGTTCTTTGTGGAATGCTGGGATCCTCCCAGGCAGTGTTTGCCGCTGAAATGCATCGTCAGGTCAGGCTGTGCTGCAGGGAAAAGGGGACAACTGTGGAGTTGCCTGGTCCCTTCTGGATGCTCTGGGTTGGGTGGGGTAGGAGCTGAGAGGATGAAGAGATCCCCCCAAGTGCTTTCCCTCCCCACAACCACCGGGCTGTGCCTCCCCAGGGTGCACCCTCCATAAATCCTCCTTCACCACTGGCACGTTAATGGCACCTGGGGAGGTGTCACTTCCAGACTCAAATGAGCAATGACACGCCGAGCAGCAGAAGGTAAATGGCTTTTAACAGGATAACGTGTCAGTTAAGGGCTAAATTATTTCCCTGCTGTCGCTTCCCTTTACCTTGCTGCCGGTGTTATTGGCTGTTACTGACAGTGGCTGAGAGGATCAGCTGCCCTTGGCCCTGGGACACGCTGATCTCCTCTGCGTGTGTTTGTGGTGGAGCAACAGGCAGCTGGAGCTGGAATCAACTCCCGTTCTTTTTTCTGGGATGCAAACAAGTGACTTGTGCAGCCAGATTTTCACTCCTCTCATGGAGATGGCTTTCACCGGCAGTCAGATGCTGGGGTGTCTCCCAGACAGATTCGCCAGGAAATGAACCTTTCCTGAGTTGTTCGTGGTCCAGATTCATGATCTGGGCCTTCCTACCCAGAAAGAAACATCGAGGTATAAATACAGGTCTGCTGTTCCTGCAGGAGTCCTTGGGGGGCAAAAGATACCCTCAAATATTCCTCCAGGACATCAGGATGGGAAAGGCATCCTTGATTTCCTGAGGCTGGGTGCTGGTGGCTGGAATCCGAGGTGCCAGCACCTGGATGAATCTGTCTGGTGCCAAGGTAAATGCTGCTGCTTTAGATCTTTACTGAGACGTTGAGGGGAAATTTATGTGTGCCAGCCTCCATGAATTATCTGGGTGAGTCATTACACGAAGGCAAGTGGTAAAAGCAGCGTTAGGTGCCATAAAACTGATGGAAACCAGAATGTTAAGGAAATTCTGAAAATGAATGTATTATTTATACAGTGGTGTTAACACTGGAAGAGCTGCATTTTCTCGGCAGACTAATTGTTGTTAAGGAGCAGCAGAGGGGGAGAATTTATCTCTGGGTTCTGCAAAACCAGAACTTTCTGCTTTTACTGCCTGGGTCTGGTTTGAAATGTGCCCTTGTGGAAATGGCCGTGTGGTTCTGTTTGATTTTCTTCCTTCCAGATGTCTCGAGATCTGCAAATCAAGCCAGGCCTTTTCTGTGTCATCCTCCTTGGCAGTAAAGGCACTGCAGGGCAAAATAGGCTTTTATCTGCACTTCCAAGGTTTTGCTGAGATTTAGGAGACTCCTCGCTGCTCTCCTATATTTGAGCAAACTCTGAAGTGGCAGTGACTTAAAGGCACTAAAATCAGTCAGTATTTCCTTCAAGCTTTAGTGGATTTTATTTGGAGTTAGACTAGGTAATGACGGCTCTGTTCTTCCCCAGTTTAGTACTCAAATCTTTCATCCTTCCTTTTAAAAGCCTTTGTGGGAGGTGAGTGAGAAAAGCTCAGTATTATTGTGCTGAAAAGCCATTTAAAATGCTTGGAGGGTGTTTCTTGTGTCCACTCAGAACCAAAGATTCCTGAGCATCCGAGTCCAGCTCAGGAACCTGAATCACACGGGAGGCATTCAGAGTTATTTCGAACACTTGGAATATGGCAGAAGCCTTTTAAGTTCAGTAGCAAACACATGGAAAACCAGATGGTTTCTTTGCCACAGAACCCTGAACATAACAGGAAAATAGAGTTTGCTCCCCTCCCTCTTTTAGGTGGAGAAAAGGATCTTTAAAATGCCTTGCATGTGTGCTAAATAAATAAAATTTAAAATGAACCTTCTGGCCAATCACAGTTTAGCTACCCTGCAATTAAACAAATCCACAAACTGGCAATGCATTTACATCTCATTAAGGGGAGGCACATGCAGCAACTGCGTGAAAATTTAGAAATTAGACACAATTACCACGTTGGCTGGAGGCAGGAGGTGGGAGCGTCGTGGAGGGAGGTTTTTAAGAGAAGTTTGATGGTTCCTTAATTGGCTGCTGCCTCCCCAGTCCCGCCCAGCTTTGCCGGGTAAATGAATTTCCCAGGGAAGGATCCCTGATGCGCTGCCTTTATCTGCAGGGCAGCAGCCCCGGGAGCTGGTGGGGCAGGACCCGTGGGATGTGCCAGGGAGCTGCAGGTGCCACCCGGGGTGTCACCTCTGCTGGCCCTTTGCGGGGATGGCAGGGACGTGGCCCCGGTGCTGTGGCTGTGCTCTGCAGCTGCCTCCGTTCCCGTGTTCCCATCTTTTGAAGGGAATTCCAGAGCAGCTCTTCCCAAAGGAAAGGTGCCTTTCCATCCCTTCGGTGGCTGGAGCACCTGGCTGACATCTGTACTGAGGATTTATTGGCTCTGCACAGCATCCTTCCTCCTTCCTTGCCTCCAAAAGTTCCCCCGTTCTCTATATTTCTTGTATATGTTTCTGTATCTAGAAACGTATTTCACCTCTCTGTTTTTTAATAGATTCCAGGTGCCTTCCCCCTGAGGTGGTTCCATTCCTTGCAAACAGATAGAAAGGTGTGGGTGGGTGTGATTCCTGGAATAGGGGCGAATATTAATGACATAAATAACAATTGCTTCGTTAGGGGCAGTAATTGCAGGTAATTTATCACCTCAGGCATCACTTCTGGGAGTCAGGCCTGGCCTTTCCTGGGGAAGGGTTAAACCCCTGCATCCTGGAGACTTTCCACAATAACACTAATTAGCTGTAAGGCTGTTGGTAGCAATGCCCACTGGAAGATTTTAAAAATAAACCCACAATGATTTCCAAAAGGAGCAGCGGCACAGGAGGGCCGTTCTTTGGGGGGTTTGGTGGTGGTGGGGTTCTGTTGGGGTTTTTTCAGCCTCTTGCACTGAGGCAGAGATGGACAGACTGTCCATGGATGCTGCTCCACGCTCTGCCTGCATTTCTGCGTTCTTCTATTCCCAAAATCGCCACGCTGGGGATCCAGATCAGCCCAACTCAAAGGCTGCCGGGAATAACTTCAGCCCACTCCAGGGAACCCAGAGGGGTGAGGAATGGAGAAAAGGCTGTTCCTGCCAATCACCAGGTCCACTCTGTCCAGGTATTTAATGGCCCTATTAAATATAGCAAGTGTAAATCTTACAAATTGCCTTGAAAAGGATTCAGCCGCTTCAGAAATGGAGCTGTATTTCGGATCTGTGACTTGTGCTTCAGATCCATAAATAAAAAGGCAGTATATCCTGAAGTTACAGGCACGTGCTACTTGTATTTTTGGGAGATGTGAGGCCTATGGCTTTCCCTCCTGAAACATCCTGGCCTTTCCCACAGTTTTCAGGGCCTCAACACAAACCCCAGGATGTCACAATGGAAATGTGTTAAGTAAGGAAAGAACGGGAGGTCCTGCAGGCCGATTTATTCACTGCGTTAAATGCAACCTGTTCTTGGGGGTTTTCCCCCCTCAAATGTGCCTTTTGGGGTTTTTTTTCTCCCTTAAATCCCAGCTGTGGGATAGCTGTGATCCCCTGGATCTGTCACTTTGCAGGTCGCTGTGGCAGCGAGCAGCGGCTTTCTCGTTAACACAGAATTGATGAACTGGTGAATTGATTAGGAATTAATGACTCTGTGTCGGGGGACTGCTGCCGAGGGTCTGGAGGGGATTTACATCCTGCTGCCCACGAGGGGCTGTGCTGTCAGGAATTCAGGAGCTGTGTGTGCAGCAGGGATCCAGTTCAGAGCTGAAGTTCCCACAGCATTAATCACCACTCTGTCAGGGGGTTCAGCAGTGTTTGACTCCTGAGCTGGGCACAGGCTGGCCGGGAATAACTGATGTGGGTGAGGTGTGTGGTGACAACGAACGTGGGCGAGGTGTGTGGTCACAAATGTGCTTTGCCTGAAGTGCAGGGGTCACTGGGGGGGCTACAAAAGCTCCCTGACACCCCCCTTTGCCATCCCTGCCCTATTCCCTGCAGCTCTTTTCCCTGGAGCACACCGCAGGATCACACAGCTGAGGGAAAGGTGTAAAACTGGCCCGAAAATCAGCCTGGGCTGACAGCACTGTGTGAAACCCTTCCGTGTAAATCAGCACGTTCTTACTCATAAGACAACTTTCTAGGAGGGGTTAATACAGGTGATGCTTCAGGATGTGGTTTTTCCTTCTGGCTGATGGCTGGGCTTGTTTCAGTTGAAGTTTTGTATGAAGATGTTCTAGGAAGGGTTAATCCAAGTGCTGTTTTATGATGTGGCTTCTTCTAGCTGATGGCTGGGCTTGTTTAACTCTAAGCTTTATGTGAACATATTCTAGGAAGGGTTAATGCAAGTGGTTCTTCAGGACGTGTTTTTTCCTCCTGGCTGATGGCTGGGCTTGTTTCAGTTGAAGTTTTATATGAAGATGTCTTGCCCCAGCAATGAGAATTGGGCTGCAGCTGCTCCTCTCCTGCCAATCCAGGCCCCCCGCCCCTGAACACGGATCACAAAGTGTCAGGAATGAGTGCTGATTCCCGAGCTCAGGAATAATTCATACAAATGTCTCCCAGCTTAGCCAAGAGAAGCAATTTCAGCTGGATCAGTGTACAATCCATTTTTCCCTGGCAGAGAAGAAAGGGAAGGGTACCTGCTATTATTCTGATTTTTGTATTTTTTTTTTTTTTGCAAACGCTCAGCCACCACGATGATGTGTGGAAAGATGGAATCTAAAGACAGAGATAAAGGGGATAAATCAAAAAGCTCAGGCGTAGTCACACGCAGGCTCCATGGAAACTGCTTGCAGCCATCGCTTCCTAACAGGGCAAACCAGGTTTCCTATAAGCAAATTTGGGTAAATCTGAGAACGAGATCAGGGTTTAATCTTTGGGCTCAGACGTCGCAGCACAGGTGCACTGTGAACCTCTGTGCCTGCTTTGGGCAGCCGTGGGGATTGCTGAAGGTGGATCTGTTTAAACAAACTGGAATGGGAGCATTTCCTTGGGGTTTTTTTTTTCTGAGCACTCCAGTGCCTGGTTTTTGGGAAGAAAGCAGCAATTACCTCCCTGCCACCGTCTTTTTCGTGTAGTGAAACAACCGTTACGAAGTGGATGCAAGTAGGTGTAATTCTCTTGTGGATTCCATCTTTAACTTATTTGCAATAATTGCCTGAGCAAGCCAGAATTTATCTGGAAGGCCCTGGCTTAGATAAACTCCTGCTGTGCTGGGTGCAATTTTGTGAAGAGAGGGGGAGGCATTGTGAGAACAACAAATTAAAATTAATCTCATCGCCTGAAATATTTCATTACACAAACCCGGTTTATTATGCAGAGCTGCCCTTTGCAGCACGTGCGAGCTGCTGAGGCAGAGCAGGGCTGTGCAGAGGGAAGAATCAACAGAACAAATCAACAACACAAATTTATTCCATGAGGAAACAACCACCTTGTGTGATCTGCTGCTGTGGGAGGCTTCCCTGACCTTGCTGACACTTGGCACGTGCAGGAAGAAAGATTCTCCTGCAAACTGGGGTCCTTGTGGTGCCTTCTAACCCTGAGTTCTCTGAAATTCCCTCATTCCCACACCTCATATTGAGTGGGATGTTGCCAGAGTGTTTGGATGGAGTTTAGATCCTTTTGTACAGCAAATATCCAAGAGCCTGGAGCTCTGGCGTTTCTCTTTCGCTTGTTTGTGGAATTCCTTCATGAAGATGTAAAGAACACAGAGGATTTGTGCACGTGGTGCTTGTCCACCCCTGGTTTGTGTGTCTGGGGTTGAAGGAGCTCTTTGGAAATGTCTCTGTTGTAAAACTGCTCCTTTAATTGATCCTGGAGCTTTGCTGGTGCAGGCAACCCAAAAGTAAAGATCCATCAAAGCCTGGGATCCCTTTCCCTCCCAAACACCGCGTTATTCTGTGAACCAGGTCTCTCCAAAGATGCCTTTGGATGAATAGAGGTTATTTATGCCTCCTTTTCTCTCCCAGTTGGAGCAGAGTTGAGGGGTTCTGCTTGGTGAGAGGTCTGGGAGCTGCTGTGGAACAATGGGGGAATAAATTCCCCGGTGGAATCCAGCAGCCCCTCCAATCAATGCCCTTTCCAATTAATTTCTCTGTATAAGCAGGACTCCTGAAAACAGTGTGCTGCTGTTAGCTCTGGCTTTAATTTATTTTGAAGAATGTGTAATTATCAAGCTGTGAGCAAATTGCCATTGCCTTCACCTGGCTCCTTTCAGGACTCATTGGCATTCAGAGGAGCCATTGATTAATGAGCAGAGCAGCAGAGGACAGGGATGAGCCAGAGCAGCCACAGGCCACGAGCTGCATGAGGCAGTAATGCCTTGGGAGAGGGATATCAGGCCCTGGGGTGCAAATATTACTTTCTAAATGGAGAAAAACAGTAAAAATCCACAGTTCTGATGGGCCAAGGACATGCTGTGCCTCGTACAGGGCAGCAGTGAATGGGAAAGGTGTAGCTTTTTGAAAAATACCCCAGGCTTCTTCCTCTGAACTCTTTTTAGTGTCCCTTTTGCCTTTTTCCACACTTCTGGGACAAAGAGGAGCTGCTGGCAGCCTTCTGTGTTATGTGTCATGGTGTGCTGTGCCTCTCCAGGGCTCTGTCTTGAGCCCAGTCTGTATTCCCACTTCCAGGGGTTTACACGGGGCTGTGGTGCAGCTTTCTTTGCTTTTCTCAAGCTGGATTCGGAGTCAGGCAAGGGATGCTGAGTGGATGGATTTTGTCCCTCTCCAGTTGGAAAATTAAGCATTTTTCACTCAGTTTTTGGTCACTCTCGAGCTTTTCATGCCTGCCCTTATGACAATGGCAATCACAATGAGCGTCCTCTGCACGTCAGAGGTGAATTTGCAGGGCTTGGAACAAACAACAGCATCTTTCTCGTGGAGAGCAGGGCAGTGTCACTCTGACACAAGGCACTGATGGAGAAGAAGCAGGAGAGATGTTGGATCCCTCCTGCCTTGTCCCCTTCACCGGGGATCATCTCAGCTGTCACTCACTGCAGGTTTCCTCTGATCCTTTTCCAGCACAGGGAGGTTCAGGTCCCTGGGATTTTTGCTGCCGTGTGCCCTCCTGGGAGTGCTGGGTGTGACAGTGATGGGATGTGATGGCCCCTAACTGCTGGCAGACACAGACCTCCAAATGCTTCTTGTAGGGCTCACTGAACAGGGAACTCTTACTGGGAAGCTCAGAGCACCATTAAGCCAGGCTGTGCTAAAACTGCTTCAGCTGGAGGGGAAAAATTCAAATATTCATCTTTGTATAGTCCCACATTCCAAATTTTCCCTTCATTTTGGGCTTCTTGGGGTTGTTCATTTGTTTAGGGGGAGAGCAGGTTTTCGGTTATGTTTTCTCTAAACTTCTTTGGGCTAAAGTGAAGAAGCACTGAGGATGTCAAGCTTTGAGCAAGCCCTTGCCAGAATTCAGAGCTATGCAGGATTGAACTGAGATCCCTCCTGTTTGGGGACTTCAGAGCTCCCTGTTCCTGCAACAGTTAAGAATTGTGTGCTCATATAATCAGGTTCTGACTGAGCAGCCCTCTGGGCTGAGCGAGCTGTAAGCTGATACCACGAGAAGCAGGATATCAGCTCTGAAAGGGGGACAAACACTTTATTCTACTGAGTTCACAGTGAAGGAGAAAAAAAAGAAAAGCGTGGCATGCGAGCCCAGCAGTTCCTTAAAACCCTGCTACAATCCATTTAACAAATGGTTTCTCCTCTATCTTCACCCTGGTTGTTCTTATTATTATGCCTGTTATCTGATGGTTATTTAATCTATATTTTGTAATTACTTCCCTTCTGTCTTTCACTCCAACATACATCCATTTTCTTGTTGCACTAATGCAGTGACCTACATTATCCGAGCTGTAAAAGTCAATTATGCTGCCTGTGATTTTTGAAGTGGTGTTTAGCAAATGGGTTTGTGTATTACCCACCCGTTACCTGGCTCCTTTACAAAAGCCACGTTTTCTCAGGCACCTTTTAAAAGGCATCTCCGGAAATACAGCAGATCTTTTCCAGACTCTGGATGCAAATTGTACTGGGAAGGAATAAGGAATGTCCTGCCCACTCCTAGGGACAATACGGAGCACGGAATCAGATGTTTCTCACTGTGGATTGGGAATTTATCATCCCAAACTACGGTGCAGTTTTCAAACTGTGTTTGAGTCTGTGGGTTTTGCATCCCTGACATTTAATACCAGGCTTTGAGTTAAAATCACGTTTGTGGCGTTAAAGGAATCACAAAATCATCTGTACCCAACACACAACCACTTCCCAGGGGATGGCTGGGTGGGGACTGTTTGTTTTTTAATCAAGCCTCACTCATTAATGCCTGCAGCTTCCCCGCATAAAGATCCTCACCCTGCAGCCTTTCCCAGGCTTCCTGGTACAATGCTGAGATGTGAGCACGTTGCAGATGAAGTTTGGAGCCCGTGTTAACAAGCTCTCCAGGCCCACGCTAATTTTGTAGTGGAGGAAAAGGAGGTATCAGAAGGAATTGGACGGAGAGAGGTGCAATCATCACAGACCTCTGCCTCCTCCCTGGTGTGGAGGTTGATTGCTTTATTATTCCACATCACGAGAGGGCTCAGGGCAGCAGCCTCAAAGACCCACCAGCCCTCTGACACGCTGCAGAAACTGGAATTTTTGGGGTGATGCTTATGAGGATCTCCTATTTTTATAGTTGAAGTTGGAAAATTTCTTAGGAGAATTGTCCTTCTCTCACCGTTTGGGTTCCCCCCCCCACCCTTACCTCTATATTCATTATCTATACATGCAAAAAAAATTAAAATTGAAACGGTTTCCTGTGAGCAGGAACTTCTGTGCCGTTCAACAAGTGCTGTGGTGAGGGTTTCCCGATTTAAATGTGTGGCACTTTTTCCCCTCAGGCATTTGGGGATGGATCCAGTTGTGCCACTCTCATTTCCAACAGCACATTTGAGCCCAGCCTAAGTAGCAACTGATTTAGTTTGGCTTTTGCTCCCCCTCACAATCCCTCCTGTTAAAAGCAGCTGTTACTCCTTCGTTTAAGGCAGAGGAAAATTAAATGGCTCGCCCGAGGTCATGAGCAGAACTAGGAACAGAATTTCTTGCAAGTCTGAGCTCCGTGATTTAATTGCCAGCTGAGATCTAAGGGTGAACATTTGTGTGGGATTGTTTCTTGGGGGGGGTGGGTGTAGGGTCTGAGATTCTTGAGGGATCGTTCCAGGTGGTGGATCATGAGCTGGGTTCCACCTGGTTGTGTTTTTTACGTATTTTATGATACCTGGGGTTTTTTTCCAGGATAGCGTTTTCCGGGGTGGTTTGCAAACTCGATTATTTTTGGAAGTTACAGATGAATGTCAGAATCACCAGGAGGCCCCCGTGAAATCATGAGTATAGCTGGGGAGTAAAAATAAATAAGGCCATTTTAGCCTCCTTTTTGAGCTTGTGTTCTCCCTTGTAACCCTGTCAGCGCAGGGATGTGTGCCTGGGGCTGGGGAGCTGCAGACAGCAAGGAGCAGGATTTAATAGCTCGGCTGTAAATGTGAGAGCATCTTGTCCCTGCCTTTGCACAGATTGGTTTGGAGGCCTGGAAAAGTCTGAATTCTGATCCGTGCTCGCTGGGAGGTGTTCAGCAATCACATCTCAGTGCTGTAAGCCCAGCTGGGAAGATAGACCTGTACAGGAGCTAATGCCACAGGAAAAAAAAGGTCTCTGTTTTAAGAACCGTAAGAGGAAAATTTGATTTCCACCAGCCTGGTGTTTATAGACTGGTGTTCTCTCCTCTTCAGGAAGCCAATCTGAGCTTTCACAGGGCTCCTGCTGGAGGAAATCAAACAGCAAATTCATGCGAGGTTTGTGGTGGCTAAAGGGCAGGTGAGGATGTAACCGGTTGTGCTCCTGGGAGGAGAGAGAGGAGAGAAATGGGAGAAGGGCTCAGCAGGGGATGAGGAACAAGCTGTTGTCATCCTAACTGCGCTTCTAAAAACGCCTGGAAAATGCTGCTGTGTGCTCCGAGTTCCCTCGTGCAAACCAGGGGGGTCTCTGTTCGATGGAGAGGGGACTTTCTGTCTGCTGCCTGGGGGAGAAAAGGGAAAAAAACAGGCCAGAATTTGTGAAATCAGTGTGGCAGCATTCCCCGGGACAGACACCAGCTGATTCTACCCAAAGAGAAAATTTTACCCGAAATTTTATTTATTTTTGTTGACTTGAGAAGGAGGAAGAGTTGAGAACTCTTTCAGCCTCACCTTTTGGTGGCGAGCTTGGCAGTGTCCCCATGGCCACTCTCGGGCCGTGCTCGGACTGCAGAACTGGTGTCCTCTGCCACATTCCCCTGCTCATTCCCTGCAATCTGCTGCCAGAGGGAAGCAGGATGTGCAGGAGGAGGAGAGGCAGCCAAGCCTTCCCTCAGCAGTGGCAGCCAGGTTGATTTTGGATGCTCTGGAAGAGCAGGACATGTCCATCACTTGGACAAGGTATTCCCACGCCGTGCTGACTCCCGGGAAGGCAAATCCTTGTTAGTGAGAGAGAAATCCTTTGATGCCCTTTACCAGCTGCCGGGAATTCTCTCCCAGCAGGCCCTGCCCATGGCCCCAGGCAGGTATTCAATTAAGGATCTCTGTGCAAGGGCTGCCAGCTGATTCGGGAGTGCTGCTGAAGTGGAAGTTTCCAAGCCACACCTGAGGGAAGCATCCTTAGTGCAAGAGATTTGGGACTTTAGTCTAAAGACTCTTCCTTTTTACCTGAGATTAATTTTTCAGGGAAAAGATGCCCAGTGGCCCAGCAGAATCATTATGTATTTTCTCCAAATCCTCTTGTATAAAAGGAAGGGAAAACTCAGTATCTTGTAGCAGGAGAAAGATGCCTGCTTAGGGCAGGTGAGAGTTGTACTTTGGTGCAAATGAAGGTTTTGACTGCAAATCTTCCCGCTCCTTATTCTGAAATCGCAACCCTAAAAAAAACTTCAATCAAAAGCTGCTCATTGGCTAAAAGGAGCTCAGAGAAGGAAAACAAAGAGAAGGAAAAGAAAATAAAGGAAAAAACCCCGAAGTACCGGGGAGGGCAGAGGGGTGAATAGATTGCTGCTCCTGGAGGAGCTGCTGAATAAATAAATCATTAGGAGTACTCAGAGTGTTTCCTCAGCCTCTCCCAGGGTATTTCAGCCCTGTGCCGCTGCTGCTCCCAGCGGGAGCAGTTTGGCTGGTGCAGAGCTCTGTGCCTACAGGGTGACTGAGCAGTGGGCATTTTCCCTCTGCTCTCACTTGACAGGCAGTCATCTATTTATATATTTATAAATATTTATGTATATATTTATTCACTGATATATCTCCAGGACTATTGTTAACACTCTTACTACTTACACCCAGATATATTTATACCAAACAGCTCTTGCTGACCGATGTGGTGCAATCAGCACCGCACAGGAAGCGAGGCAGATGTGGGTTCAGGGCCCTGGAAAATTAAACATGATGCCTCTTTTTGCACTCTTACACGAAAATACAACATTTTACCCATCTGTCCTGAGACTGGGGCAGATGCTTCACCAGAAGACCACGCTCTTCATGTAGTTTTATGGCCATACTGTGTGTTATGGCTGAATTATTCATCTATTTCTTTTGTCAAGCTGTAACTTACCCCGGTGGTCTTCCCTCCTCTGCTGGTCTCTGTTTTCTCCTGTATCAATCAACACCAAAAGCAATATCCTCAGCTGGCACTCGTGGAACTGACAGCTGAAAAGAAACCTCATCATTGTCTAAAATATTCTGGGTATTCCAATGATATCCGTACTTTGCTCAAAAATGGAACTGGAATTTGCCAGTTAAGGTGGTGCTGGTACAGCTTTAGCTGGTTTTAGGTAACTCCAAAGAGTTTCTTTCATCAAGGTCTCCTTTGGAAGGATGAACGAGGAAATAACGTCTAGGAATAAGCTGCTATAAGACTTCGAATCTTCTTCCTAATTGCTTCCTCCATCTGCACAAAAAAAGAGCCAACAATCAGCTTCCAAAATCAGTGTTAATGTTACTCCTGTTTTTTCTAAAGGTTTGCTCCTCCAGGGCCCTCTCCCTCCTCTTTTATAGCAGTCACTCTTCTCCAAACTCTCCCAGGCCTGCACGGGAGGCAAAGTTGATACAAGTGTGAGAAATTTGGTTCTTAATTCACATTTCAGAAGCAGCCCATGGACCTTGCACCGGGTGGGGAAGGAATTCCAGGTTGCTAAATGGGACCTGTTGTTGTTTGGCTGGAATAAGGCAGCAGCCTCATTTCTGGTTGCTGAGGTTCTGTCTGGCAAGAGGGGATGTGTTCATACAAATGGGGCCATCGAGGCTTTGCTACCATTCCAAGTCAATGCAGTTTGGGGCTTGGTTTTTTAGGAATAATAAAAAAAGAATAATTATTTAAAAAAAGAAAACGGAACAAAAACAAAAACCAAAAACCAAAATGAACAAAAAAAACCCCAACAAAAAACCCCCCAAAACACCCCAAAAAACAAAACAAAACACAAACAAACAACTGCCCTCCAAAAAACCCCCCAAAAACAAAAAAAACCCCACAACCAACCCCCAAAAAAGCTTCAATTGCAAAAGCTAAATGAGATAAATAACCCTGGCAGAGAAAGAAGGAGATCTCACTAAATTGAATCCAGCCAATTTTAACATTCACAGTGCCAGAGGCAATTTTAGGCAGTGTAAACGTAATGGAAAAAGCATATTCCTGAAGCTGACTTACAGAATGCTGTATTTGAGTCCTTAATGATGATAAATCAATGATCTAGAAAATAAAATCCCTTTCCCATTATCCAGATGGGCACACAAATTCTTCTCCGACTTTGAGATGGAGGCACCCGAAATTTTCAATTAGCGTTTCACATCCCACTACCTTAAAATTATACGTAATTAAATTGGAACACAGTGCAGACACTCAGAGAGGAACTGCCTTTCTCTCTCTCTGTAAAATGGGGCCTGCTGATTGATACAATCCTTTAACTCAGCTGAGGGATTCTCTGCTGACACCCTAAGAGATGCACTGGAGCAGAACTCTGAAATTGAATTACAACCTTTGTATCGAGCCAAAGAGCAAAGTTGTGATTATGAGGTCCTGCCTCTCTATTTCTTCCTTCCGAACTCAACTTTCCCCTCTTTTTTTTTTTTTTTTTTTTTTTTTTTTATTTTGGTGCCTTGACAAGTTTCATATCTCCAGTGCCATCAGGTGATGTCCTGGTGGCTCTGCCTTCATTTGGGCTGTGCCCAAACCGGAGCGGAAAAGGGGGCAGGGATTTGGGGGAGCTTGGGCTCAGTGGAAATTTGCTCTGTTAAATCTTCAGCATCTCAGAAAAACAGGTGGCAACTGAGCAGCTTCACCCTGTATAGACAGACTTGTCCATGTTAGGAGAGTGAGTTGGATTTAAATATTCCTTTGTCTCTTAAGAGTGCTAAAATGTGACGGATGAAATTTAAACGTGCCAAGGTTTTCCAAAGGTGGAAATGGTGGGTGTGCCACACAGGTGGAATGCTGGCTGTCTTAGCCTGACAAAGGAGTCTCCTCCTATCTAGAACGGAAGGAAATAATGTGATTTCTGTTTGTCAGAGTAATTGATTGGAACTTGGACAAATTTGGGTCGATTCCCAGACCTCAGAGTTCACCCCAGCTGCACCACCTAAAGGATTTTGCTCTGCTGAAGTAGCAGATATAATTCAATTTCTGGGAAAACCTGAGAGTTTTGGAGTTGCATTTCTTTTACCTGGCAGCTCATGGGGGTTTACTCAAGTGCATCCCTGTGTGTTTCACCACTGGGCTGTGCTTGATGCAGTGGCCAAGATGTTTCTCCTGGAAAGGTTTATTCTGGGCAATCCATGTGCCCAGAACATGCAAAGGAAGCCCAGCTCCAGAAATCCCGGCTCCACTAAACTCAAATTATTGAGAGTCTCACTTTAAACCTTAAGGGGAAAATCCCAGGGGAAATGGAAACTTGAGATGACTGAAAAATGGCAAAACTCTCTGGAAAGAAGAGGGCCAATTCTTCTCTTTTCAGCACAGGTTTGGTGATGTGAACGATGAAAGCAGGGTATAAAGTCACTTTTTACAATAGAGGCTGTCATAACTTCCCAGTTTCCTGGGTGTAATGGCAGTGGAATTACATCCCATTTTGTTTTCAAATCCGTAAATAACACTTATCCTCATGACTAGAAGGTTAATTTCATGACAGCATAACAGCCTGGGATATTTTTCTTAATGAAGTGCTTCTAAACTCCAGATATTTAACTACATCATATTTATGTTGTAATTATTCCTACTTGCTTGGTGCATTTCCAGTTACATAAATTGTGCTGGTTTCAAATAGGCTCAAACAAATGCATTGTGTACTGTAATTGCTGGGTAATTACAGCGTGGTTAGATGGTGATGAATTACTGGCCAGCAGAACTTTTTCCTCTTTTTAGTTCATTTTAAAAAATTATTTACTGCCCCCCAAGGTTCCTGGACAGGTTTCATGCCCCTTTCTTTGACCTTGAAGGCAGAAGACATCAGGGGAGTTGAATCATGGCTTGCTCTGGATTAATCCTCCTGGTTAATTGGCTTCAGCACCCAAGAGATCCCAGAGCTGATGAAATTTGTCCTCAGAAAAGCCCCGGGCTTTGGTTGCTTTGATTTTCTAATGAAAAGCTGTCATGCTCCTTCTGTCAGGACACTTGCTGCATGTCTTGACTTAAATTTACCTTTTTGTGGGAATTCCCCGGGGATTTTGGTGTGTTCGTCTCCTGCCCCTCTGTCATGTTTGACAGAGTTGTCTCGAATTTATTTGGAGAGCTGAAAAAGCAGATTAAGACATAAAACCACTGTGAAAGCCTGAGTGTTGTTTTCACTGGGAACGGGGTTAAAAATCTGCATATTTCCAATAAGGCTGTAGGCAGAAGAGTCCATTTATACTGACTTTTATTGCCTGCTCTAAAACTTTATTTTAATGCAACTTCAGGGGAAAAAAAAAAAAAAAAGAGTTCTAGCCTGACTCTATACCAATTAGGATAATGGAATTGCTAATGAAGTGACAATATTTGCTCTGTGCCAGGTGCTCAGGGACACCGGCACAGGCAAATTGTCATTCCCTTCCCTTAAACGGGGATCTGCAGGTGCTTGGTGGAATTTCAGCAGCAAACACTTTGTCTTCCCCATTTATTTTTTGAAACAGATCAATGCCCACTGAAACCTCCACAAGGCCTCCTTAGGCAGCCCTTCCTTTCCCTCCTGCTCATGTTGCCTTTTCTGTGCCCCGTGGTGTTCAGAGCCTGCTGGAAAATTATTTCTGGGCATCTTGCAGGCTGTGCTGTGGAAAGAATTCCCAGATGCCCAAAATAAATGGGCAGGGCCCTCTTTATCCTGAAATCCCATCCTTGGAGGGGTGGGGGTCCTGTTGAAGTCCCGAAGATCACACAGGGCTGAGAATGAGATGGTCCAAGAAATATTCCTGTGGCCACGAAGAGAAGCCCTCAACATCTCCGCGCTCTGACTGATGCATTCCCCGTTTAATCACAAGAACTTGCTAATGGAATCACTTCTTCTCCCCAGACCTAGCCAAGAATAACCACAGCCACACTTTCAGAGGGCTGTCAGTCCAAACTTTGATGTTCTAATTCTGCACATACAGAATCCTGGGGGGAGGAAAAAAAGAAGGAAGGAAGGAAGGAAGGAAGGAAGGAAGGAAGGAANAAAGAAAGAAAGAAAGAAAGAAAGAAAGAAAGAAAGAAAGAAAGAAAGAAAGAAAGAAAGAAAGAAAGAAAGAAAGAAAGAAAGAAAGAAAGAAAGAAAGAAAGAAAGAAAGAAAGAAAGAAAGAAAGAAAGAAAGAAAGAAAGAAAGAAAGAAAGAAAGAAAGAAAGAAAGAAAGAAAGAAAGAAAGAAAGAAAGAAAGAAAGAAAGAAAGAAAGAAAGAAAGAAAGAAAGAAAGAAAGAAAGAAAGAAAGAAAGAAAGAAAGAAAGAAAGAAAGAAAGAAAGAAAGAAAGAAAGAAAGAAAGAAAGAAAGAAAGAAAGAAAGAAAGAAAGAAAGAAAGAAAGAAAGAAAGAAAGAAAGAAAGAAAGAAAGAAAGAAAGAAAGAAAGAAAGAAAGAAAGAAAGAAAGAAAGAAAGAAAGAAAGAAAGAAAGAAAGAAAGAAAGAAAGAAAGAAAGAAAGAAAGAAAGAAAGAAAGAAAGAAAGAAAGAAAGAAAGAAAGAAAGAAAGAAAAGAAAAGACTGACTGTTTTGGAAGCAGCCAGGCATGAAAAGCAAAAGGTTGTTGCATCTGAGCTATTAGAAGAGACCTAACACAGCAAGCTGATAGTTCAGGGTGTTAACTGCTGATTCTGCTCCAGAACACGTCCTGGGTATCTGCTCCTGTTCTGTTCTCACACGGGGCTGTGATTTACGCTGCTGCTTCGGCTTTGCTCGGGTGTTCTGCCACTGTCCCCTCACAGGCAAGCACTGGGATATCTCTTCCCCAAGGGAACGGGAGGAAACAGGACACTTTCTCAGGCTGCTGTTGGAGGTGAAGAACTCTGATTTAGGAACTTTATTTCCCACCCCAGTAAAGCTCTCAAGCAAGAGCCTTACTGGCTTTAACGGCAGCTGAAAACTTCCTCGTGCCAGGGAGAGAGAAGTCTGGACTTGTTTTATTTTTTATTCCAAAAACTGAGCACCACAAGGGTGCACAGCTCGTCCCCTCTGAAGTCCCTGCTTTGCTTGTGGCAGGAGCCTGGAGCAATGAAGATGAAAATGTGGCCACCTCAGGGAGGGGCTGGCACCGAGGAGTGATAAATGCCAGGCAACACCCACAAAGTAACAGATTTTTTAAATTTATTTTTTATTTTTTAATCACTTTGGGAAAGGCAAGTGGCTGTTAGAAGCCAATGCACATTCCAAGGAAGGGAATGAGGACGAGGTGGGGAGTGGCAAACGCTGTTGAGGGAAGGGGCAGTGCCACATTCAGGGACAGAGCTGCCATCCCCTGCTTGTCTCAGGGACTAAATGGGGCAGGAAGATCTTCCCAGGCACCAGGGCAATTGTTTGCAGTTTGCAGTGCAAACCTGGGAGAGCTGAGTGCTAGCTGGCCTTGCCTTGGGGGTTTGAAATTCCCCTTTAGCCTCCGAGTCAGAAACAACAAAAAACCCTCTGAGAGATGCGCACACACCTTTTCACCACCGCTGAAGGGCATCTTCGAATGAGTCCTTAAAGCAGACCTGAGCTTCTTGATTTCCTTGGCCTCACAGAAGCCAGAGAGGCATTTCAGCTTCTGTGCCGTGCATAAAGCAGCCGCTCCGGAGGGATTCTTTTCCCAAAAAGGATTTAGCACAAGCTCAGCAGAGCTGGGGGGTGGTGAGCAGAGCAGGGCTGGTGCAAAGGTGGGGGGATCCAGCTGCTCTCCATCCCTGCCTGATGGATTTTCCCTTCAGAGGAAGCAAATCTTCAGAAATCCCTTCCCGCAGATCTGTGCTCCGGCTTTGCGGGAGCTGCACCACGATCAGAGCCCCCCTGAGCCTCTCCCCACGGATCACCCACGCACAGGGTCGAGTTCTGCCCCCTGAGGAATGAGATGTTTCCATCCAGGGCTGCCTTCCCTGAACCTGCCTCTGCCTCGTGTTTCAAATCTCATCCAACCAGCCCCAGCGTGGTTATTTATACAGTGGGTGGGTAAACACACCTTGACTTCCATGCAAGCACCCCGTATCTCCAGAGACTTAGGCCCCCTAAAGAAAATATTATCCCTTGTCAGTGGCACATAAGCATCAATTTATGGGGTTTTTCATAAACAGAGCCTTCCTGAGGGCAGCATTATTGATTTGCTTCTGACCTAGCCCAGCGCCAGCGTCGTGAGCAGCAAAGGCTCCTCTCAAATCGGGAACTTCTGCGTTTCCTTTAACTTCATTATCAAAACCTTCACCGCTCTGAAGGCTGTAATAAAGCAGCCTACTTCTGCCAGAGATAAATTCTGTTTATGATCTGCGTCATGGCTCTGATAATTGAGACCTGAATGCCAGAAAGTCATAAAAAAGTTCCCCGTGGTCATGAAGTTCCCTCCAGTTTGCTTTTCTCGCACTAATAATCTTATCTTCCCCACATTTTTCTCCTGTTAACCACAGCACATTGAATTATCCCGTCCCTGCAAGAAGCCTGAGCAGTCCTTCTGTATCTTACGGGTTGTTAGGGCTGCATTTCATTAAATAATAAACCAGCACACGGTGTTTACTGGAATAACAACACATTGTATAGGCCGAGATAAGCTGCTGTCAGGAAGTGTCTATAGAGCACAGGCAATTCCAGGGTTTGTTCTTTATGTTTCTGACATTGTTGGTGGGATTTCAATTCTGTATCCTGCGAGAAGAGCTTGTGGTGGCTGTGTGTCCCTGAGACAGCACCTGAGGGGAGCAGCATCCTGCCTCGTGCTGCCTCCTTTGTGCTGCTCAGCTCTGCTGTGCAAGGGGATTCTCCAAATAAACCAGCTCAGAATTTAAAAAAAAAATTGCAGAAAGCTGTGAAAGTGGAGGAACAAAAACTTTGGGAAAGATCTGCAAGGGCTAAACTGGTGCTGGTGAATGGTGAACAAACCAGACCCTGCAGTGAGATTAATTCATTTTGTTCAGCAGAAATTCGTCCCACAACCAGCACAAAATGGGGTTCGAGGTTCAGAAACACGCAAAAAGTTCAGCATCACCTAAATTCAGGGTGCAACACTCTCAGTACAAGAGTATGGAAAGTTTTTTGGAGTGAACAGAGCCTGACACTCTAACACTGTAACGTAACAGAGTCACGGGATGCTCCTGTTTCAGCTCCCACTGGGTGAAGGGGAGCAGAATCCTGCTGGGTTATAATCTGGGATAAATCTCACTTCAGCTGGAGCTTCCCATTGCTCTTTCTGCTGTTTTTATGCTGTTTTTATTACTTACTACGGTAATATTTAAAGAAAGTTTAGCACAGTGCCAGCAACCGGGCAAAAAGAGAGTGAGAACTGTGACTCAAAGCACTTTTGTGTCACTCCTGTTGTCCTCTCCCAGGACATTTACATCGAGTCATGGGGCCACTGCAGCACTTACCACGCTTCTCAAACCTCAGAAACACCTGCTTGCAGATGAACATACTGCTCCAGATGGTGGCTCAGAGTATGTTAGTGTCCATTATCTTTGAGATTTGCAGATTTTGGCTAGGGAGGGTAAGAAATCCTTCCTTTATGTGCCACAGAAACAAAGGAGTAACATTTTCCTCAGAGCCTGGGAAGTTTTAGGAGGTTTAGGGGCTCTTCAGGAAATGGCAGAGGCAGGTGATGCCTTTTCCCCTGCTGGTGTGGGACTGAAGTTTTTGAGGTGCTTTTCCTCTCGTGCTGCTCTCCAGTGTCACATGAACCATTGGAGCACTCAGATTGTGTCAGACCAGAACTAGTTCCTGCTTCATCCAAGACTTTTCTCTCAAGAGGATAAAAATCTGCAATTTCTCTGAGATTTCCCGTTCCCCTCTCCTCCTGCCTTTCCCTGGGCACCAGTGCATTCCTCAGCCTTAATGCCACATTCAGGACAAACCTCAGACCGTCTTTTCTTTTTTTCTTTTTTTTTTTTTTCCCCTGCATTCCAACCGTGCAGTCAGCTGGAGTCCTGCTTCAAAGAAGAAAAGCACAGAAATATCAGCTGGTTTCTCTGCTGCCAGGCTGCTTCTGAGGCTGTTTGCTGGTTGCCAGCGCGGTGCCTGAACACCTGTGGCCTCAGCCTTTGGAGGAGCCCAGCCTCCCCTAACACTGCTCTGGCATCATCTGTGCAGCCGGATTTTCCTGAGGATTGGAAGTCTCAGGTGATTGAAAAGTGAGGGGCAAAGTGCATCTCCATCCATCTGCCTTCCACGTGCCCTCTGCATTGCCCTCGGACCGTGGAACTGAGTGGAGCTGCGCCGATTTCGTGCTAAGCAGCACAAGAGAAACAGCAAAAAAAGGCAGCGACAACCCGTGCAATGATTTGTTCCAGCGTGTGCTGCTTCATTATCAGCTGATTCCTTTGGAAAATTACCACCGGGGCAGCTTTGCTGCCTGGCACATGGATAATGCATGAATGGAGCCATCAAAGTTTAATGGACCCTTGGCAATGTTCTGCCTCGCTCTGCCGGTGACACCAGCTCCGTTTTTGGGTCCCCACACTTCGTCACACCCTGGGTGACACCAGTGCCATAGAATGAAGGGCAAGCAGCCACACAGGGGTTTTATTCACTCGTGTTCACTGCCCCACCAGGACACGCAATGCCCTTTATGGGTTTTTTTTTTTCTGTGGAGAGAGAAAACCTCTCTGCCTTTATCCTTAGTCCAGGGTTCTTCCCTTTATAATTACCAGCTCACAGGGAGGGCAGTCCTTGCCCCAGGGAGGCTGTGATTTAAACAGGAGTGCAAAAATGAAGTTATTACACACACCAACAGCAGATGAACAAAACCAAGCCTAAATATTTTATGACCAGGGTCTTCTGCCACCAATAGGTCATAATTTGTGCAGGTTTTTCTTCGTATAAAATTAAGAGAGAGTGAATCTGGCTTGGTAAGTGTAGAGAGGTAAGAGTTTAACAGGAAAACAGATCAGAGAAATAAAAGACTGGATTCTAGAAAGAAAATGTTTTCTTCCAATTTAGATTTCTGACAGGGGCATTTGCAGAAGTCTCAATTTACATTATTTACATTATTATTTACAGTTTGCCTTACAATTAGCAGCCAGTGTGGCAGATGAATTCTCAAAGCCACACATTCCAGGAATTCCTCCACCCGCCTCTGGAGAGGGCAGACTTCTGCAGCCGCAGAGAGAAGGGAAGAGATGCAGAAAGTTCAGTTCTGAGATTCCAGAGCTGTGGAAAATCACGATGGGATTTAGGCACAGCCTCGGGGAAAGCTGGGGTTGCAGCATAACTGGGAAATTTGGGGCTTTGCAGCCCTTTGGCACTCAAAGCCAGCAGCTGTGTGGTTTTACCTGTGAGCTGAAGCTCCAAGGGGAGGAAAAGTGAGGAGAAGAAGGAATGAGGTGGGAATGTGCAAGGACAGGTCTCGGCTGTGTGGCACCAGAAGCTGAGCACTGTTGAATAACCAGGCTGTTCCAGAGGGACATCGCCGTTATCTGTGAGTTCTGTCAGCTTCAGAATTCTCACTTCTGGCATAAACCTCGGGGATCACCCCATGACTGCCTAAGTTTAGCTGTTCACCCTGCTAAATTAAATTCACTGCCTTCAGCAGCATCCTGAAACATGATGTATGTGTTAGCTCAGCTCAAAAAGAAAAAAAAAAAAACAAAACTATTGACCCAGCAGTATAACATCTCCAACAGGAACTGCAGGCACTGGGATAATTATGTTGAGATTTTTGAGCCATGTATTTTTGAACTAAACTAGTCAATGACTTCATAGATTTCCTTACTTTCTTCCCTCCTGCAAAGAATTATGTTCTGCTGCAACTCTCTGTAATGCCAAGCTCCTTTACATTTCCAACCCACAGGAGAGTTCACAGCATTACTAATTTTTTTTCCTCCGAGCCAGCAGGTTTTGATTTAATAAGGGGTAACGGCATTTTCCAGCGTGGATTTATTCCAGGATAATCCAGCAGCTTTTCCAAATGGGAGCAGAGCATTTCCACAGGGGCTGGGATGCCCTGCCTGCCGCCCCTGCCCTCTGCTGCCTGGCATCCCACTGTGGCCCCGGGGCTTTGCCAGCTCAGAGGGGGATTTTGGGAGCCAGGAGAACTGAATTCCCTCCCCGCTGCTGCCGTGAAGTCCCAGGTCACCCTTCATTGCTGAGGGGGGATTTCATGGTGCTCTTCTGAAATCTGTGCCAAATATTCCACTCTCAGGGGCTCTTTCAGCTGTCCTTGCAGGTGGCTCTAATTCTCTTCACTCCATTCCATCAGCTGGTGATGGGGAGGAATCATTCCCAGATTTCTAAGGGGTGAAGCTGCTGTGGGTTCCTGGGGGCTGCTTTGTCCTGGGGGATTTGACAACTCCTCTGCTGGCAGGAAGAACAACCCTTGGAGGCAGCAGCAGCACAAACCTGCCCATCAGGAGGAGTCAAGGGAGGAAAACGGGAGGACAAAATGATTCCCTTCGTGAGCAGACCCAGCAGCAGGGCCTGAAGGAGGTTTTGGAGGCCACCACCCGAGGGAAAACAGCCGCAGAGGCTGCAAAAATATTCCTGGTGCAAGGAGACAGCAACACCTCCGTGCGGTGCGAGCTGAGGGAAAGGCGAGCAGGAAAAACAAAGCTTTTTTCTCCTCTTCCCCACCACCCATTATTCATTTTAAACATTAACCTTTTAGGGAAGTAGAAAACAATCACACATGCTGGAAAGAAAAATTGGTTTGGTCTTTTCTGTAATGGCTTTCTCAGCTCCAAGAAAACGTGGAAGTTAATTTTAAAAACCAAGGCAGAACAGGGAAGGGGCTGGGAGTAAGGAATGTGAGATGGGTTTTGTTCCTTCCTTCAGCACTCACTGGGCTGGAGAAGGACCAGCTCAAACTCAGCAGCACAAAGCACTCGATTAATGTGAAGAAAAAAGAACCTTTTCCCTGTGGGGAGAAGAGTAAACTAAACTTATAAGGTGACAGAGAACAGTGATTTCATTTTCAGGTTCCTTTTTACTGAGGTAAGGTTTTTATTGGGGTAAGTAATGGGCACCCTCTTTGCTCTTGGTGTTGTCAGAGCACCCCTCCAGCCATCTTTTGCATATTTAGCAGCAGAAAGGAGGAGAAGAGGGTGGAATTTATAGAAGATGCCGTTAATTACCGCTCACCCTTCTGTTCCGATGCCAGAAATGATGGATTTGTAAGAGGTGTGCACCACAGGCACAGTAAACAGGCAACAAGCCTGGAACAGTCGCGGTGCTGGAAAGAAAATTGTCAGCTAAAAAATCCCCCAACAAACCTGTCAGGAGGAGTTTTATCAGAAGTCATATAAATTCAGTTTATGACCTTTGTTTATGTCTTTGTTCACTTCCGCCGATACGGTCACAGATTTTTAGTTTAGTCAGGGGAAGCTGTGGCATTCCGGGCCTGGGAGATGCCTGGGAGCGTTAAATGCCATTAGAGGAGTGATCACGGCAGGAAAGGAAAAGAGAGGCAGCTGAAATCTGGGCCATGTGTCTTTCAGGAGACAGAAGCTTCATTTAAAATGGGTGGCACGGTTTGAAAGGAAGTGCTGAGCACCTGGCGATGCTTCTGGGGCTGGTGCAGGAGAAATCCTGAGACTTGTTTAGGATTTAACTGCAGGGATTTGGGCTTGGTTTGGAAAGTCCTGGCTTTGAGGTGTGACCAGGGGCAGGGGGAGAGGTTCCCAGACTGTGTGAGGGAACAGAGCCAGGTCAGTACAAAGGAATCACAGAATAAGTGCATTCTCCTCAAAAAGCTCTTCAGTTACTCAGGTACCTTTTAGGAGCAATTTAAGAGCGTCAGCCTGCTGCTTTTGGGATGCTCTGGGAGCGGCTTACACAGCGAACCAGCAGCCCTGAAAGAAGTTTCATTCTTCCATTTTGTGTTTTACTTCTCCACTCTGCTGCTTCTGCCCTCAGGTCGGGCTGACAACACCCAGGTGCTGCTGCAGGGGAAAAGCAGAGCAGGTTCTGGAGGGCCACAGCACCCCAGGGACATCAGTGACTCCTTTGCTCACACGTCTGGAGAGGCACCAAGGGCAGGGGGATGAGGAGCAGGCTGCTGACTGAAATCCCTGCCCCTCCAAGGAGATGCTCCTCCTGGGCAGAGAGATTCCATCAGCCACGAGTTCCCCTGGCGCTCCTCGGACATTTCAGGGCATCCTCCACAGGGGCTGGCATTTCAGGGAGAGGGGAGAAATGAGTGCACAAAGCCAAGATTTGTGCCTTTTCATTCCCAAAACCTCTCATCAGACATTCTTCTGTGGCAGTGAGATAAGTGGAGAGAGCCTTCCATTGAGAGGGACCAGCAGCTTTTCCTTCTGAAGCTGGCTCAGCTTCCAGAATTAGTCTGTGGGAAGGGAAGAAAGGAGTTACAAGTCACACATTCAGCCAGCAGCATAATTAAAGCAGGGAGAGTGAAATGAAGAACTGAGCTGAGGGTATGAGTAAGTGTCAGGAGATTTTTTTGTGTCTAGGTGCCAGACACTGCTTCCCTCACTTTTCCAGTGTCCTCTCCACTGTGAAAGGTGGAACTGGTGACTCTGTTCAGGATACACAGGCGTGTAGGAGAATGTTCCTCCCCTCTCCCTGAAATGCCAG
>VZTE01002989.1:0-73164 GCA_013397775.1 Eulacestoma nigropectus
AACCCAAACCATTGCATGATTCCGTAATGGAATTGGATTTGGCCGGTGTCCATCATGGTGTTTAATGCTGTAAAAATCATTTGCTCTACCATGACCTTTTCTGTGATGCTCTGATTTTTTTTTCCTGCTTGCTGCACACACTGGGAATAAAATCCAAACCCATTTATTCCACTGCGTCTCCACAGCCCGAATCTTTGAGTGCTGATGTTTTAATCCCATCATTTAACATCCCTCTCCGTTCCCCCCAACCTCCTGCAAATCCAACCTTAAGGAATGAAGCTGGAAAACAAGACTCGTTCAGGACTGGAGAGCACTTTTTTTTGGGATGATTTTTTTCTGTGTCGGTGAAACTGCTTTCCTGTCTCTCCTGATGATCACACAACTCTGAATAGTTTCTAAATTCATATAGAATCTTCATTTCTGTTTGCTTGGCTTCTCCGAAAGGTGTGCGTGTCCAGCTGGGAGGTTGGGAAATGCCGGTGTTGTCCCACCTGGGAGCAGGAGCCACAGGAATTCAGCCACTGGTCACAAAGTCCTCTTGAGTAACACCGGATTTCGGGAGTGGAAAATATAATTTCGGTCCTTGAGAGCCTGTATGTGAGTCCTCTCGTGGTTCTTGAGCAATTCCCAGGGAATAATAAAACCTGGGAGGAAAGGGAGGCAGGGAGCATCCTGGTGTGCACAGGCCAAAGGAGGCCCGGGAAGAAGCCTGGATAATTCCCTTTAAAGAGTCCTCCCTGTTGAGGTGAACAGGTTGCGCTCCTAAATCCTGATGGAAGGGTTTGGGTCGGGAAGGACCCTAAAGACCATCTGGTTCCATCCCCCGATTATCCCAATCCCTTTGTCCTGGCAGCTTTTCTCCAAAAAGGTGAATTCCATGGCCGTGGGATTTGGTTTAGGCAGAGCCATCGTCACTCCTGAGGCTTCTCCAGTGTGGAGGGACCTGGGCTCCCTCCGCAGGGTCGGATGCAGCCCCCCAGGAATAACAGGATGTTGACAATGGGATCCTGGAGGGAAGGGATGTGGCTGATGGATTTGCTTCCTTCGTTTCCCGTGAAAAATTTGATTTGAGTGATATTTTCAGACAAAGGCCTGGAGTAACAGGACAAGGAATGGTTTGAACTTGGAGAGGGAATTTGGGATATCGGGAAGGAATTCCTCCCTGTGAGGGTGGTGAGGCCCTGGACTGGAATTCTCGGAGAAGCTGTGGCTGCCCCATCCCTGGAAATGTCCAAGGCCAGGTTGGACGGGGATTGGAGCAACCTGGGATGGTGGAAGGTGTCGAGGTTGGAACGAGATGATCTTGAAGGTCTTTGCCATCCCAAACCATTCCGTGATTCCATTTTAAATTGTAACAGCAGCATTTCTGTGAGGGTTCTTGTTGAACTTGATGCCTTTTTGAAGGAATTTAATTTATTTTAATTCTAATTTAATTTTAATTTATGGGAATTTTAATTCATGGAGGGAGGAGAATCCGAGTGACGTCTCCTGTTGAGGGATAACAATTCCAAACTTCCTCTTAACCAAAATATTGCTGCTCTTCTTGCTGAGCATGGAATTATTTAGGTTGGAAAAGACCTCCAAGGTCATAAATTCCAACTATTAACAATACAGAGTTGTCCTTTCAGCTGGAAAGGTCAGCACAGAATTTTAGATGATATTTAAGGTGAGCAAACAAACAGGGATTTGGTTGGAAACCTGGGACACGAATCCTGATCTGGGTTGCCTGAGCTTTTCCTGAACCTCCAGGATTCCAGGTGGCCCCAAAAGGAAGGAGCTGTCCTAATGTGCTGCTTTAATGGATTACTCGGAGATAATTAAAGTTACTCTGCAGCAGCTTTAATCATCCCTTGTATTTCTTTGCTGCCGGAGACACGGCAGCTGTGTCCTAAAAGTCTGGTGGAGTGAGGGCTCCTGGCTGGCTCCTGATGGTTTGGGAATTTCTCTCTGTGCCTGGTGGATTCTGCACACTCAGGCCTTGATGAGTCGTGATGCTTCGTTAGCTCCGGACCAGCTAATGAGCAACCTGTGTGGCAGGCCTGAAACCAGTCATGGAATCATGGAATCATGGAATGGTTTGGGTTGGGAGGGATCTTAAGGGTCATCCAGTCCCACCCCTCTGCCATGGGCAGGGACATCTTGCACTATCCCAGGTTGCTCCAAGTCCCATCCAGCATGGCCTTGGACACTTCCAGGGATCCAGAGGCAGCCACAGAATTCTCTGGGAATTCCATTCCAGGGCCTCACCACCCTCACAGGGTGGAATTCCTTCCCAATATCCCATCTAAACCCATCCTCTGTCAGTTTAAAGCCCCCTTGTCCTGGCATTCCCAACCCTTCCGTCTGGAAGCTGCGTCTGCGTTTTCCAGGGATGGAAACAACTTCCCCCAACCTCCTTTTGATGAGTCCAGGACCAAACTGAAACTTTAATTTTATTAAATAGAATTAGCAGAGTAAAGCCCTAATTAAGAAGGGTTTAACAATAATCCCTCAGAATGAGCGAAGTCGTGGTATCCTGCCTGTGAACTGGGCCGTGCTCCACTCCCTGTTTTTTTGGGAATGTTTTGTAATATGGCTTTTGTAACACAGTTTTGTGGCTCTTTCTGACTAAGAATTTATGTACAAATCCGTCCCTCCCAAGGGATGATCAGGAAAAGGGGTCATGGAGCATGGTGGAGTCACCATCCGTGGCCTTTTAATTTAACACATCCTAAATATTTCATTTTGACTCTTTTGAGTCGCCTTTTTTTTTTTTTTTTTGGTGCAAGTGAAGAAAATCGTGTTTTACCAAACTAAAATTCCCACCTTTGCCCGGAATAACTCCGGGAAGTGGTCAGGGAATTTTAAAAAGCAGCATGACAAGATATTATTGTTGTAGGGGGAACAGGCTCCCGGCGGGAAATCCATGAATGTCAACTTTAACATTTTCACTGCTCTTCCCACGCTTTCCTGGAATCCTCCAGGCGAGTGGGTTTTCCTGCCCTGTCAACCTTTAGGGATGAATATTCCTTTTATTACTCCTCCTTTCTTTCCCTGTGATGTATGAGCCATGGGATGATGTCACAGGAGCCGAAATATGGCCGGGGAACAAATAAATGTTGTGAGGACTGGGACAGAGGTGGGTGTTTTCCTGGGAAGACTCAAAGCACTGGAAAACTGCCAGCACCCCTCTTCCTGATTAGGGCTGCTCTTGTGGGGTTGGGAATTCTGGAGGAGCTCAAGCCCTTGTGGGGTTGGGAATTCCAGAAGAGCTCAATTTCTTGTGGGGTTGGGAATTCCAGAAGAGCTCAATTTCTTGTGGGTTTGGGAATTCCGGAAGAGCTCAATTTCTTGTGGGTTTGGGAATTCTGGAAGAGCTCAACCTCTTGTGGGGTTCGGAATTACAGAGGAGCTCAACCTCTCGTGGGGTTGGGAATTCCAGAAGAGCTCAACCTCTTATGGGGTTGGGAATTCTGGAGGATCTCAATCTCTTGTGGGATTGAGAATTCCAAGAGAGCTCAAGCCCTTGTGGGTTTGGGAATTCTAGAGGACCTCAACCTCTTGTGGAGTTGGGAATTCCGGAAGAGCGCAGCCTCTTATGGGTTTGGGAATTCAGGAGGATCTCAATCTCTTATGGGGTTGGGAATTCCAGAGAAGCTCTGGAATTCCTCTTTTCTCTGGGATGAGCTCCTCCAGCTCCCGTAGACGCTGCTTGGAAGTCCCTTCCCAGCCAAGGGAAAGAAGTCAGGAAGTGCCTCAGCCTTTCCCTCATCCTTTGTCCCCTTTTCCTGTCCATCCCACAAAGGATGGAGGTTCTCCAGCCCCATTTTTCAAGGATCCGTGGGAACATTTTCCATTATCTTTGAGCTGCAAGAACCAGTTTAATTCCAGTTGGGATTTGCCCCTTTTCCCGTTTTCTCCCTGTCCAGCCTCCTGCCATTCTTTGCTTGAGCTCCTGCCCTCCTTCCAGAGGCCACAAACTCCCTGTTTTCCATGAATTCCAAGCTGGACAGCCCTTTCCAGGAGGAATATTCCCTAAAATCCAGCCTAAACGTTCCCTGGCACAGCTTGAGGCCATTTCCTCTCTTCCTGTCCCTTGTTTCCTGGGACCAGATCCTGACCTCCACCTGGATTCACCCTGGGATCCCTTTGATCCGGTTTTTCTCCAGGATGAGCCTCTCCAGCTCCCTCAGCCTCTCCTGGTTCTCCAGCCCCTTCCCAGCTCCATTCCTATCTCTGGACATGCTCCATCACTTCAGGCTGCTCTTCCAACGTGATTGACATATTCCCCAGTAGCATCCAGGGTTTTTTTAGGTTGGATTCTCCCCTAGAATTCCAGTCCAGCATTTTGGATGGAAGTTCTGATGAGCAGGAAGTGTTAATCCGTGAGATCTCCATGGACACGTTGTCCTAGATGTGCAGGAATGGGAAACAGACAAAAAAATTCTAGAAGGACAAACATGAATCACTTTGTGTTTCTTCGTGAGTTATCCTGCAAATCCGTGGCGCCCGGCAGGAATTCTGCCACATCCCACCCAATCCGTGCTTCCATGGAGTAGCATCTCCCAGCTGGGTGAACTGGAGTTGAAGACAAAATTTAGAACAAGTGATAAAAGTCCTCGTAGGCTTTCTAAAAATACGGCGCCCTCTTGTCATCGGCATCGCAGTTTCCCAAGGAGCCAACGGGAACATTTTTCCCTGAGGAAAACGGGATTTGTCATCCGCAAGCTGTCACGGCTCCCGTGACCTGCTGCCTCGGGAGGAACCCTTGGGAATTTGCTTTGTGGTCACAAATGTGAGGAGGAGTGTGTGGCTTTTGAGGGTTGGTGTTTGGAGCTGGGGCATCTTCAAGGTCTTTTCCAACCCAAACTATTCTGAGGATGTAGGGGCAGGACAGGGAATGGTTTCAAACCTCCAGAGATGGAAAGCTGGGAAGGAATTCCACCCTGTGAGGGTGGTGAGGGGCTGGAATGGAATTCCCAGAGAAGCTGTGGCTGCCTGATCTCTGGAAGTGTCCAAGGCTGGGTTGGACAGGGCTTGGAGCAGCCTGGGATAGGGGAAGGCGTCCCTGCCCCTGGCAGGAGGTGGAATTCCACGATCTTGAAGGTCCCTTCCCACCCGAACGATTCCATGATTTTATTGTGATTCCATGATTTCAGTGTCTCCAGGTGTATAAGCAAAACTCTCCTTATTTGTGGAAACCTTTCTTTTTATCCCTGGGGGCTCCTGGTGACAATATAAGGAATTTTGTGGAATGACCCTGGGTAAAACCAGGATCTCAGCACTGCAGAAGCATCACCCACATCCCCAGAGACAAACCCTTCTCTCAGCCCTTTTCCATCGGAATTCAACCTTGGACAATCATTCTTTAAAGCCAAAATCTGCCCTAGGGAAGTGATTTTCCAGGCTTTCTTTGTCCCGAGGTCATTCCTTCAACTTGCAAAGTTGGAAGGAAGAAGGAATCCTCCAGAAAAACTGGGAGACCTCTTGGATGGATCAGGTCTCATCCCTGGCTTTGCTAAACCCTTCTGTAGTGCAGACTGGGTTTAGTCCCTTGTGTTTAAGGACTAAACCCCACTTTTGGGTATTTACTGGGTATTATTTCTGTGGTACTTGATGGTAGTAGTGGAAAAGGATGGGATGGAACAGATGCCCTAACTTGATGATCCACATATCCCAGATTCTGGGTGAAGTTTACTGGCTGGGACAGACCTTGTGCGTCCCTTCCAGCTCAAGATATTCCATGATTCCATGGTTCCCTGCCATATCCATCAGCCCTGTTGCCGTAGACTTAATCTGGGTACTGGTGTGGGTGCAGCGTTCAGCCTGGAAATTCCTGGAATCATGGAATCATGGTTGGAAAAGCCCTTTAAGGCCATGGAGCCCAACCATTAACCCAGCACTGCCAAGCCCACACTAAACCACATCCCTACATCGCAAATGTCGTGGAGCATCTCCTCTTGGATCAGGGGTTGATGTTTGGATGGTATCACCTTCCAGCCTTTGTTTATGACCTAAAAAGATGGAAAAGCTGGTGAAGGATCAAAGGATGTGGAGGTTTTGCTGGGAGAGCAGGTTCTGGGTCTTGTTCCATCATTTTGGTGAGACTTTTTGGGTAAATATTCCGTTGGTTGGATTTCTGAGCCCCTTAAAAGCTGATCTTTGTCCCAAATCCTTGTTTTGTCCCAAATACGAGCTTTGGACATGGATTCGGTTCCAAGGCCACACAATATTCCTTTGAATCTCTTTGTTTTAACCAGTGTCACAATGGTGGCACCTTCAGGTTCAGTTGGGAAGCTCCAAGAAGGAAAACACGAGGAATTTGGAGGCACCAGCCTCGTTCTGAGTGAACTCAGAGAGCATCGTGCTGTTTTAATTCCCCCTCCCTGGGCATCTCTGTGTTTAAACAAAGGTCTGAATTAGTTTCTCTCAAAATAAAGAGGTGGTGCCAAGCAACAGCTGTAATTTTATCCCTGATGTTCCTAAGATCCCGCTCTCCCTTTATCCAACCGCTGACAGACAAACGAGCCCATCCCGGCCTCTTTAAATCATCAGCATGGTGATGATTAACAGTGATCAGCAAAAGGAGGGAGGAGACAAAAGGCCCTCCTGAATATTTGATTCCTCGTCCTCTCAACACTTGAGTTGTTCCAGGTGAAAGGTTGGGAAAAAACCCCGGGAATTTGGGCTGAGGGTCTGTGGAAAAGTTAAAATTTGCGGCTCTGCTCTCACTTGAGGACTCAAAATTTATCTCGAGTCTCAGTTGGAGAAATGAAAGTTTAAAGGCAAAGAAGCAGAAAGTTGTGAACCTCTCCGAGATTGCCTCATCCCCTTGGAATGGCTCATCCCGGGATGTGGCAGATGGAACAAGGCGGGCATTGAGGGAGTGGGTGCTTGGCCAGATGTTTTCGGGGAGTTTCACAATAGTCCTTTCATTTCCTGGGCCCGAGTTCCGATCGGAATCCAGGGCGAGGAGGGAGGATTGTGGTTGTTGATGGAGCTGCCGGGTGGGAGGCTCATCACGGGAGTGAAAATCCCAGGACAGGATAAAAGAGGTGTCTCTGAACTGTTGGAAATTCTGTGGAAGAGAGAATTAATATCCTCAATCTGCTGGATTCCCTAAAAAAAAAGGGAAATCTAGTCCTGATTTCCTTTATCTTTGGGAGACTTAGGGTAAAATGTTCTTTGGGTTGTATTTCTGAGACCCTTCAAAGGTGACATTTTTCCCAGGTGTTCGTTTTGTCTCAAATCTGGTCTCGGATTTTCCTAATTCCATGAATTTCCTAAATTTGTTCCAGGTTTTGTTGTTCTATGACTGTTACAGGTGTCCGGTGTGACACAACAATTCCCATGTAACACAATAATTTCCTGGGGTTTGGATCTCGTTGATCTTTAAGGTCTCTTCCAAACCAAACCATTCCATGATTCCTTCCGACATTCCTTCCAAATTCCTTCCCTGAAGGTCCCTCTAGAAGCTGCTCCAGATGCTTTGAAGCTCAAGGTGTGAATCCTTCTCGGTGGAGAAAGTGGTGGAAGGCTCAGGAATAATTCGGAGAGGTCATGGAATCTCCATCCTTGGAGATGTCCAGAATCCAACCAGACACAATCCTGATCCATCTGCTCTGACTGGGCTTTCCATGAGCAGGAAGGTTGGATTAGGTGATCTCCAGAGGTGCCTGCAAGCCTCAAGTGTTCTGTCATTCCATGAAAAAGCTCATTTAGGATCCAGGACTCAATTTTTGGGGCATGGAAGCTTTTCCAACTCATCCTACCCAGGCAGGAGCTCTCCTGTCGTGTTTTTTGGGAAGTTCCCGGTGCCTTGTGTGTGCATCCACTGAGAGAAATCCTGTGGAGCTGATTTTTGCACAGAGGACTGAGGTGGAATTGTGGTTTTGAGCTGAAATGGAGATAAATCAGATTCCAGATAAATGTGTGTATATTGGATGTTAGCACCATAAACAACCCGGACAAGGATTAATTGCACTTTTCTTAGGGAATTCTTAGGGATTTGTCTGTATAGAGGATGGTAACAACTGTGGGAAGGCTGGAGCTGCTCCAGTTATGGAAAAGTTGGGTGATTAAGAGGTAGGATGTTTGTGGATTCAGAAGGGTGATGGTTCAGTGAATGCAGAGGGACGCGAAACTTCCCAGTCCAGGAATTGGGAACATCACAAGAGTGAGCAGGATATGAGTTTGGAACAGGGGAGAGGACCCTGGCACAAGTTTCCCAGAAAATTGTTGGCTATTCCATCCCTGGAAGTGTTCAAAGCCAGGCTGGAAAGGGCTTGGAGCAACCTGGTCTAGTGGAAGGTGTCCCTGCCCATGGAACTGGATGATTTGAGGGTCCTTTCCAACCCAAACCATTCCATAATCCTACAGCCGGAGAAGTACGGAGTTGTTCCGGCCGGGGAGGGTGTCTCCCATCCTCACCAATAAACAAATTAATTCCATGATTTGGATGTGTCGGATCTCTTCAGCGCTGCCCGAGCTGGTGCTCAAATTGCTGCCTTGCAACTCCTTGATTTTATTTCTTGTTTCCGTTTCTGTGGAGAACGATTGGAGAGGCCCACGTGGATCCTTGAGTTAATGGTTTCCAGAATAAATCGAGCCAGAGGTGACCCTGAGGATCTGCATGAGCCGGAGAGAAGCTTGGATTGGAAAAAATGTTTAGTTTAGATGGGATACTGGAATGAAGTTTTTCCCTGTGAGGGGAGTGAGAGGCTGGAATTAAATTCTCAGAGAAGCTGTGGCTGCAACATCCCTGGAAGTGTCCAAGGCCAGGTTGGACAGAGCTTGGAACAATCTGGGATAGTGGAAGGTGTGGAAAAATGGCAGGAGGTGGGCCTGGATGATCCCATGGATCCAAACCATTCTGGGATTCTGGTTTTCCTCCAGCATTCCTTACGGTAATGTTCTTTACAGGAGAAGCAGCTCTTGATTATCTGCAGGAGCGGAAGTGTGGGTGCACAATTCCCTTTCTAAAATTTAAAGATTTAAATTGGAAATGGAGTTTTATTACACTCTCCAAGAACTACTCTGTAACTTCCTAGGGTGAGATGAAGAGCTCTCCCGGCTAATATCCAATAATATCCAATAAAATGGGAAGCTGTCAAGGTTAAAGGAAATAATTGTAATTAGAGGCTGCCCTTAAAAATGAAGTTGGCTTTAAAATAAGAAAAATTATACTGCTTTCAGATATTGAACAGCCAGAACAGAGTTCAAGGCTCTGCTCATTGGTTTCTTCCATATTTTTCATTATAACTTCAGGAAGAGAATTTTCACCCTTGCTTAATCATTTTATCCTTACCTAATTATTCCGTATTTAAATTAAAAACTGCCAAAAAAAAAAAAAAATCCAAACCACCTAATTGACAGAAAAAAAATCTAAATTTGAGTCTCGTTGTGCTTTGACAGTCTCACATCAACTTTTTTTCCCCCATTTTGAGACCTTTTAATTTTCTTTTCTGAGAGATTTGAATCCCTGCTCAGTACCAGACAATGGATTGTCCTAAATTTCCACACATCCCAGAGGCAGGTGAGGAAGAGGAAGCTTTTATTCCATGCGGAGGATGAAGGACTCGGCCCTGCCAAGGGTTGATTTTTCCCTCTGGAGCCGCAGCTCCAAAATTTCCAGCGCTTTAGGAATGTCTGGGGTAATTCGAAGTTCACAATAAACTCGCATTTGATTATTTGAGTTTTCCTCTTAAATCCCAACCCCATTTCCTGTTCATTCCACGGAGCTCCCTCGCCAGTCACGGCGCCAGGGTAGAGCAGAGGAATTGTTTATGAATTCATAACTTAACATGGAAATAAACAGCAATTTATCCGTCAGAGCCTCGCTCCGGAGAATTATGGATATGGATAATAAAGCGTTGGGGGGAACCTTGGGATAGTGATGTGAGGGGCTTGAAGAATAATGGATATGATTTAGACCCAAATATGTGATTTTTTGTGGAATTTCAGGCTCACAAAATACACCCTAAACAGGATTTGAAGTTTCAAAACCTCAGTGCAGAGCAGGAATCTGAAGGACTTTTTTATTTTTATCACCTGCCTGATACTGGAGCCTCCTGAAATTATCTCGGAATTTCAATATATCCTTGATTTTGAAGATAAAATCCTTATTTTAGACCTGAGGGCACTTCTAAAGCACGTGACGGCGCGTCTGATGAGTTTGTTGATCAAAAAGTCGCGGCGTCGCGGAAGAAAAAGTGTGGAGGATTTTAGGGAATAACAAAACATCAAAGCAGTCGCTACGGGAGAGCAGGATGAATCATTAGGAGCTGGAATTGATTTCTGACAGCGGAGAGATCGTGTCAAAAATGCCTAAAATTCAGATGGAGATTGGATGTTTTTTGAGAGCCGACCCCAGTGTTTTCGTGTGTCGTCCAAAGTGATTTTTTTGGGCTGTTACCTGGGAGAAAAGAACCCAAAGTTGTTAGGAAACAATGACTGGGGTTGTGTCACATCACCTTTGGAATTAATGTGGAATCGTGGAATGGTTTGGTGGGAAGGGACCTTCAAGATAATCCCATTCCAACCCCCTGCCGTGGGCCAGGACACCTTCCGCTATCCCAGGGTGCTCCAAGCCCCATCCAACGTGGCCTTGGACACTTCCAGGGATGGGGCAGCCACAGCTTCCCTGGGAATTCCATTCCAGCACCTCACCGCCCTCCTAGGGAAAAATTCCTTCTCAATATCCCATTTAACCCTGTCTTCTGTCAGTTTGAAGCCATTCCCTCTGTCCTGGCACTCCATCCCTTGTCCAAAGTCCCTCTCCAGCTCTCTTGGAGCCCCTTTAGGCACTGGAAGGGGCTCCAAGGTCTCCCTGGATCCTTGGCTTCTCCGGGCTGGACACCCCCAGCTCTCCCAGCCTGGCTCCAGCCTTATCTTGTTCAGTGTCTTAATTTGAGGTGATTCGCTTCTAAAAGGGCAAAACATTATCCCTGAAAATCCCATCTGAGTATTTTTCTGATGCGTGCTCAGCTCCAAGGGGGAATATGACTCCGATGCCGACAATAAAATAATTGGCTCAAAGGCAGGTGATGTTTTGAGTTCCTAATGAAATGCGTCGCGGAGCTGCGGGTGGTAAAGCTGGAATATCATTGTCTGCCTCGAGAATTATCTGGATTATTATTCATAACATTCAAAGAGCTGCAGTGGAAGGAAGTTGGTGTTAACTGGATGCGGAATTCCGGGTGCGGAGCTCAGCATTCACACCTCGTATGTCATAGAGGAGTTGCTCCGAAGAGCTTGGGATTTGGATAAAAAGGGTCAAAAAAAGTGGGGATAAAGTAAATAAAAACATTAATTAGTTGTAGTTATTGTGTTGTGTGGGGTTCTTCCCTCTAAATCTACCTGAAGGAAGAAATTATGGGAAAAAGGGATTAGTGTGAGGATCAATGCTGTTCTCCAGAGCCGAAGTTGAGACTCCTGGAGAGATTCCCGTGGCTGGTCCAACCGGATGGAGTTATGGAGTGGCTTCTCCCATTTTGAAAAGCTCTGGGAGAGTGTGTAGGACAGCAGGAAAACCACATTTCCTGGGAATGGAGGTCTTTCCCTTTTTAATGCTCAACCTCCAAACCTATGCGGAATCAATGGAGTTAATGATGCTCACACTCCATCTTCCTGGTTTTCTGTCTCCTCCAGGACTTTCAGCTCCCACTAGTTTCTCCTTCTAGTGGAAGATGTCCCTGTCCATGGATAGGGGTTGGAATTAGATGGTCCTTAAGGCCCCTTCCAACCCAAACCATTCCATGATTCTAATTAATATTCTTTCAATTGGAAAGACCTTATCTGTCGGAATTCCATACTAAAGGGAGATGGAAGGGTGGATTCCATGGCTGTACAGGTGTGGAAATGAAAAAACACCTGGAGTTTGCCCAAGGTAAAGCCTTGGATGGACACCCAGAGCGAGACCTGGGTTTGGCTGCAAAACTCATCCCGTTTCCAAATAATCGGATGTTGGCCTCATCATCACGATTGTTATGATCCAAAATCCATAATTCCATGATAAAAACATCTAGTGAGACAACAATTTCTAGACAGAGCTTCATGAAGCTGCTGAAACTGCTTTTTCCCAGATCCTCATTTGCTGAAACGACGGCATTAATGGAGATTTTTTCCCCCCGCAGACTTCCCGGTGTCAGTTCTCTTATGGATCCCTGGCAGGGATGTCTTGTATAAATAGACTTTGACTGGTTGTTACTGGAGCTTCCCGTTCCCACGCTGATTCTTATCAAAGCAGATTAGTTCCCAGCCGAAGCCGGGTTTTTCTTTCTTTCGAGGGATTTATCGCATCCAAACACGGCCGCGGCCTAGCGGAAGTGGCCGCGTTTGTGTCCTCGGACCTCCTGAGCCTCTTCAAAATGGGATGGGGCTGTTTTATCCCTCCCTGCCTCTTCGGGAAGCAGGACCTGGATCCTGTCTGGCACACTGATTCTTATCAAAGCAAATTAGTTCCGAGCCGAAGCCAGGTTTTTCTTTCTTTCGAGGGATTTATCGCATCCAAACAAGGCCGTGGCCTATTGGAAGTGGCCACGTTTGCGTCCTCGGAACTCCTGAGCCTCTTCAAAATGGGATGGGGCTCGTTTATCCCTTCCTGCCTCTTCGGGAAGCTGGAAGCAGGACCTGAATCCTGTCTGGCAGCTTTGGATAATCACCGCCTGCATGGGGGGTGAGGTTTCACCCCGATGCTTCCATTTGTTCTCCCGGCCTTTGGATTGCATTGAGCCGGCTTGGTGGCATCAGGTTGTTTATTTTTCCTTGAGTGCTTGGCTCCATCCTGGCATAATGGGATCCAACCAGCTCCTCCATGGATCACCTCTTTGAGAGGCGCCCGCCGGGCTCTGCGGGAAGCTAAACCCAGAGTCAAGTTCATTTAAGGATTAAGTGTTTGCAAAATTCCTGTAATTGCCCGGCCAGACCAAAGCCAGGGAATTAAACCAGGGTAGCACAACCCTCCTGTGGATATTTGAAGCCCTGATAGCATCAGGACCCAGGGGACACCACAACTTGTAGTTGGAAGAGCCATTAAGGAGATTTTCCTGCTTTTCCAGTTCTCAGCCTCTCTCTTTGAAGCCAAGAGCCCCCATTTTGGCCAAGAAAAGTCTTATCTTTGGGAAATCTCCTGCTTTCTTGTCTGGCAGAGGGTCTGAGTTGCTTCCCGGATTTTTTAATTGGGAGGGGAATTGTCTCACCTCTAAATTTGATGTTTGTAGTTATTCTGTAGGAGATGCTGTTAAATAATACTGGGAAACAAACCTGTGTGGGAAGTGGGCCAGGAGCGTGGCTGGCGCTGTTTTTTCCCCTCTTTTAATTATCCAAGGAAGCCGGGGCTTCCTTAGGATGTAGAAATCCAGGGGAAAAAAGCCATGGGTGTATCCTCATCACTGTATGGAGAACGTGCCTATACATCTTATTACAATTACAGGGAAAGTCACTGATGTCATGGAATGGTTTGGGTTGGAAAGGGATCTTCAAGACCATCTCATCCCACTCCCCTTCCATGGGCAGGGACACCTTCCACTAGCCCAAGTTGCTCCGAGCCCCCGTCCAACCTGGCCTTGGACACTTGCATGGATGGGGCAGCCACGGCTTCTCTGGGTTCCTCTAAAACCTGATTTCTTCCAACTCTTTATCCTTCTGCTTCTTCCCACTTATCTCGCAGTATGTGCTTAATTCCTGATGCTAAACTGGAAATAAAATTATGGAAACAGATAAACTCCGCCACGGAGAACGCAACCCCTGTGGAATCGGGGAATGATGCATTTTTTGCATAATAAAAACTCGAGATCCACTCGCTGACGCCGTTGTGGGTGTTCATAAAAGCTCGTTTTCCTCAGGGGCGATGCCATCTGCGGATGCAGTTTTCCCTCGGAACTTCCGCAGGGAATGATGCTCTGCAGCCACCAGGGCCCGAAGTACGTCATGGAAACGAATAAAATCACCTCCCCTTGGGTGGCCGAGCACTTTCTGACCTCTCCCAATTCCAGTTCTGCTCTGTAAATATTATGGAATATTACTTTTTAGCGGTTGAGTTCCAACAGGACATGAACTGGTTCCAGAGCAAAATCTCTTTCGGGGGTGTGGATTTAGGCATCCACCACCGTCCCAGGGAAGAATTCCTTCCCAATAGCCCACCTATCCCTGCCTTCTTGCAGTAGGAAGCCATTCCCCTTGTCCTATCACTTTTCCAAAGCCCCTCTCCAGCTCTCTTAGATCCCATTTAGTCACCAGAAGGATTTATCGGGAAAACTTGTGGGCTCAGTTGCTCAAAATTATTTCCAGGCCTTTGAGGAAAAATCCTCATCTCCAAAAAATATATTGGATCTATGAACAGAATTTTTATTGCCTTCATTAAAGTGATTTCAGAAGTGTTTTGGAAGCCATTCCGACCCTTTTCTTGATCCACCAAGTCTGAGTTGGACTGGGAAAACTTGTTCCACCAGTTGAGGTTTGCCAAGTAGAGGAATCTCCATATTCTCTGCGTCCCTCACGTCAAAAAAATTCATCTGTTTTTCCTGGTTTTGTTGTTTTTCCTATTAATCCATGATTTCTAGTGGCTTCTCTGGGAAGAAACTGCCCATTCCTCACTGGGAGTGGCTGTCCCTGGGGAGTTCAGCATCCCTCTGCCCCAAATCTGTGCTCAGTGCCTGGGGTTTGATAGCAGGGCTTGCACAGCGAATTATCTTCCCTGGCGATCAAGTATGAAGCGCTCGGAGCGATCTAAATTAATGGATGGGATGGGATGAAATTAATGGGATGGGATGAAGGTCAGGAGGATTCAGGTGCAGACTCAGCTCTTGCTTAACTATTTTAGGCCACGCTTAAGTGGGTTGACACCGTGACCCTGAACTTTGAGGCGTTGGGTGTTGATGGAAATTAAAACTCCAGACTTTGATTTGTCGCCGTTCCTGGTCTCGCGTTGCCTCTGCAATTCCAAGCTTTGAGATTCCCAGAGTTCGATCCAGTCCTGGGTAGGTGAAGGTCCAGGTGGTCTCTGTTGTCATCCAGTAAAATGTTTGGATCCCACAGGGTGAGCAGGAGAGGGGAAATTTCTGCCCCGTCTGTCCCATTCCGGTAAAGCTCCTTCTGGAATTCCGCGTCCAGCTCTGGAGTCCAACAGCAGAAGGACGTGGAGCTGCTGGAGCAGATCCAGAGGAAGCCACAGAGATGCTCCAAGGGCTGGAGCCCCTCTGCTCTGGAACCAGGCTGGGACAGCTGGGAATGTCCAGCCTGGAGAAGGGAAGGATCCAGGGAAACCTCAAAGCCCCTTCCAGTGCCTAAAGGGGCTCCAAGAGAGCTGAAGAGGGACTTGGGATAAGGGATGGAGTCCCAGGACACAGGGAATGGCTTCCCACTGCCAGGGGGCAGGGTTAGATGGGATACTGGGAAGAAATTTGTCCCTGGGAGAGTGGGAATTCCACTAGAATGGAATTCCCAGAGAAGCTTTGGCTTCCCCACCCCCAGAAGTGTCCAAGGCCGCAGCAAAAACCCTGGGCCAGAATCCCCAAAACCCCACAAAGATCCTGTTCTTTTTGTGGGATTTTTGCAGGATTTTTGTGGAGTTTAGTCGAGACATTTTCCAAGCAATATTCTCCCATCTTCAGTCCAGCTGACAAATCCCAAATTCCCTGACATCCCTGTAATTAGCTGCAGACAGCTGACTTGGAGTCTGACAAAAACCTGCTAAATTTGCTGCCTTCTGTGCCATTATTTCGAGTTATTCATCTTGAAGGACCGTCCTTCACCCCGGAAGCTCAAGACGCCAAAAAGATTCCACACTCTGGGAGAAGCAGGATCAGCACTTGGCAATTTCCTGGCATTTTATTCCGGCTCTCCATCCACAGAATCCGAATCTCTCCCCGTTTGTTGCTCTCGAGCACTGCAGGATGAGTTTCCTGGAGGAATTCGGCTTCTCAGGAGGGATTTGAGTGCAAGAAGCCAAATTCTCCTGGGAAAAGAGCAGATTCCTGTTTATCCCAGCGCTGCCCTGGCCACCCCCTCGCTTCCCACTGGGAATTACGAGGTGCTGCATCATTTTCATGACCTATTTGCATGCCCAAAGCTGTGGCTCAGCATTAGAGTTTTATGGGATTAATGACTGTCCCTCATCTTGTTTTTATGGATAACTGGGATGAGGTTATGTCATTACCCCCCCCGCCCCCTTCCATGTGGATGAAGAGAGGGATGTGGTAGGATTGTGGAACCATGGAATGCTTTGGGTTGGAAGGGACCTTCAAGATCATGGAATTCCACACCCCTGCCATGGTCAGGGACACCTTCCACAATCCCAGGCTGCTCCAACCTGGCCTTGGACACTTCCAGGGATGGGGCAGCCACAGCTTCTCTGGGAATTCAATTCCAGGGCCTCGCCACCCTCATGGGGAAAAATTCCTTCCCAGTATCCCACCTAACCCTGCCCTCTGGCAGTGGGAAGCCTTTCCCTGTGTCCTGTCACTCCATCCATCATCCCAAGTCCCTCTCCAGCTCTCTTGGAACCCCTTTAGGCACTGGAAGGGGCTTTGAGGTTTCCCTGGAGCCTTCCCTTCTTCAGGATGAGAAGGAATCCCATTCCATTCCTATCCTATCCTAGTATTTTTCCTCCTACTTCTTCTCAGTGTTATAGGAAGGACCAAAAAGGAACAGATTCCAGGTATTTTCCTTCCCCTTTTCTTTTAGACCTCTCCTTTTTTTTTCCCCCCATCTATTTTTTTGTGTTTCCTGATAAATATCTGTCCTGATTTTCCTGCTTGTTGCTCTTTCCTCAGGATTCCTCTCCTCACCCCCAAACCTCAGTTCAGGAACTGTCAAAACCCAGTGTAAAGTTCCTTCTTTTGGCAAACTGATGGAGGGAATTTGAATTACAGGGAAAAATGCGGATAAGTGGCTTCCAAACCCTCTGGTGGTCTCTTAATGACTTTGTGGAATTCCCGCCTCTCCAGCGCCTCCCGTTTGGATTCTCTTAAATCATTAAAAAGAAATAAAAAGTAAAAAAAAAAAAAAAAAAGAGAAGAGCGCAGGCTCTCCACGCTCCTGCCAAGTAGGTCAGGCTTTTCCCAGTTGGATGGTTTGGGAAGCGGAGACATTATTCGGAGTGACTTTTTCCAAGTTTTTTTGATGAGCTGAAGACAACTGGAAGCGTAAAAGTGGTTGCAAGTGTTGCTCCAAGACTGGAATTTGAGGGATAATAAAATCATTTGCCTTAATCAGGGCTGGATTAAAACAAACACTGGTGAAATCTCAGAAAATAAGTGGCACATTCCTGGGTTTTTCCATGGGGGAAGAGCTGCAGGATCAGGGACATGGCTAGAAAAAAGGAAAGAGTGGGGAATTGGGGCTGTAAAAAATCGGGACAAAGAGCCCTCTGGTCATTTTAAGCTGTGGAAAATGCCGTTGGAAGCTTTTCCAGGAGGAAAAGCTGGAATGTTTGAGCTGCCACTGTTGGATTGGGGGTTTTTTTGACGGATCACAGTGGGAAGTACAGCAAGGAAGGAATATCTGGACATGGTATCAACAGGATATGGAATATTGGTCTGGCGTCACCACCTCTGTCAAAAGAGGTTGGGAATGTGCAACCTGGAGAAGGGAAGGCTCCAGGGAGACCTCAGAGCCCCTTCCAGTGCCTAAAGGGGCTCCAGGAGAGATGGAGAGGGACTTGGGACAAGGGATGGAGTGCCAGGACACAGGGAATGGCTTCCCAGTGGAAAAGTGGAAAGTTAGGTGGGATATTGGGAAGGAATTCTTCCCTGGGAGGGTGGTGAGGGGCTGGAATGGAATTCCCAGAGGAGCTGTGGCTGCCCCATCCCTGGAAGCGTCCACAGCCAGGTTGGATGGGGCTTGGAGCAACCTGGGATAGGAGAAAATGTCCCCTCCCTTGGGAAGAAGAGGATCTTGAACTGGATGGGCTTTAAGGTCCCTTCCCACCCAAACCGTTCCATGGTTCTATGGACTTTAGGCTCAGGAGACCTGATTAATAAACTGCTCTTTCTGGACGTACCTTCTGGAATTGTGCATGGATAATCATGGAATGGTTTGGGTGGGGAGGGACCTTAAAGCTCATCCAGTCCCACCGCTGCCATGAGCAGGGAGACCTTCCCCTATCCCAGGTCGCTCCAAGCCCCATCCAGCCTGGCCTTGCACACTTCCAGGGATGGGGCAGCCACAGCTTCTCCGGGAATCCCATTCCAGCTCCTCCCCACCCTTATCATAAAACGTATTTTCCTTCTATCTCCTTGGAATCTTCCCTTTTTTCTTAGTATAAATCCATAAATCTTCTGTCTAATCCAGGCTGGAATCGACTCCCTGGAATTTCTGTGCCTTGAAGGAATAAAAGAGCCTCTTTCAGGAAATAATTCATTTATGCCACAGCTCCTTCCAGCTGAGAGTATCCTTCAAACTCCCAATCCCTCCCCTGCCATAATTTTATTTTCATATTAAACCACTCCGGATAAATTGTCGCTCCGAAAATTTTTTAGACAGAAAGAAACATCGGGAAGAAGATGGAGCATTAAAAATGGATTACACAGTGTCACTTCTGGATTCCTTGCCTGAGCTATTAAATATGTAGGATCCAAAGCCCTACAAAGATCTGATCTTGATTTCTTCACAGCTCCGAGGCTTTCCAGCTCTTCTCCAAACTGATTTTTCCTGGGAAAACAGGATTTTACCTTGTGTGGAGTTCACCTTGTGGCTTGGCAGAGGAACCTCTGCTCATGTCTGGTCTTTTTTTCCCAATTTTTTTTCTTTTTGGAGCCTTTTCTCCATCGCCTTCCCGAGCCATCTGCTGCAGCTGTGAGTTCAGAACTGAAGCGCAGTGAGGTCAGACTTCCCTTTGTTTTTCCCCCTTATTTTTTTCCTGAAAAAAAGGCAGATCTGAGGCCGGTCTTGTCTGAAACATCGGGATTAGGGCTCTGTGTATGGGAATAATTCGTGGGGTCCCCTCCTGGTTATAGTGACCCCGTTCAGGTTCTCGGAGCAGCCCTGAAGTGGGAAGATTGGAAACTTTCCGGGGAAAAAAAAAAAAAAAGGAATAAAAAGAGAAAACCCCAAGTAACACCACCACCAAAAAAGCAACTCCTTGTTTCCCGTCTCCCAGCTAATCAAACTCTTCGGAAAGAGCCGTCTGGCTCCGTCAAAAAACTCCTCTGTGGTTCCTTTCTGTTACAAAATCCCGGGGGAGGCTGGATCGGGGAGGGCAGCACCGTCACCCACACGGCTCCGGAGGGGAGGGCTCTCTGCCAGGCCCTCTGGAGACTCCGTCTCCTCGGGAAAGGCGTGCGGAGACTCGCTCTCGGATTCGGGAATCACCCCCAAATTAGACCCTTCGGGTGGATGCGACGTCAACGGAGGGGAAGGAGAAGGTGGCCCTGGAGTGTCCCGAGGAGCCCTGGAGGGATGGTGTGAGATGGCAGATGAAGGAATGATGGGATCTCTCCATGGAAGGAGGTGGGCGTCAGGCTCGGCAGCACCGGGAGCGGGGTTGGCGTGGTTGTGTTTGGTGGATGGGATTTTCTCCTGCTTCTCTGGGCTCGGTGACGCTTCGGGAGGAGAAAACTTGGATGATGAAAGGTGGAATCATGGAATTGTTGAGTGGTTTGGGCTGGAAGGGGGTTTAAATCTCATTAAATTCTACCCCCCTGCCACTTCCAACCTTCTACAGTCCCAGGTTGCTCCAAGCCCTGTCCAACCTGGCCTTGGACACTTCCAGGGATGGGGCAGCCACGACTTCCCTGGGAATTCCATTCCAGGGCCTCCCCACTCTCCCGGGGAAGAATTTCCTCTCTAATGTCCCGCTCAAACCTGTCTTCCCCGGCTTCATGCTGCCCCAAAAGCTCCTCGGTGCCACCCTGCAGGTACATGAGGCTGTGATTCCCAGGCTTCCCTCTTTGAAGCTGGAAACAGCCTCAGGGAGAGCGGGAATGTCGGAAGGAGGGGACATCCAGAGTCCCTTTTCCTGGGCAGATGGAGCCCTGTCAGCAGTTTTGACAGCAGAGGCTTACGGGCTCCTGGACCGAGCTTCGTCGCCATCCTGAAATTCCTGCAGAGCACAATGTTCCTGCTGTTTTTGGTGCTGATTATCCGTTTTCCATGGGGTTTTTTTCCCTGGTGTTTCGATCAGGATCGCGGTTTGGGGGGAATTTGTGCTTGAAGTGAGGCGGGAGAATGTCAAATATTCCTTCGTATTTAATGCTTCCCATTAAATGCTCGCGCTCACGTGGTCAACTTCCAAATACACCCGGGACCGACAGCGCGGGCGGATTTCAGGAATGGTTAAGGATTATTGGGAACAAATGCTCCCTGGCAGGGGGACAGCCTTGCCCTTTATCCAAGCCCTTTTCCATGCAGTCGCAGTGAGTGAGGATGGAAAAGAGCTCGGAGAAACACTGAAGGCTCTGTTCCCGTCCTGGCGGATGCGGTCAAGGGCCACGGTCCGTACGGAATTATCCCGGAGGCGACGGGATCCTCTGGAAAAGGCTACAAAACTCCCAACACCCAGAGCTGCCCCAGGTCCTTTTATTGCTAAATCTGCTCCGTCCTAATTTATTCTAATGAGGGGAGCTCTCATCCCGTCTCCAAGCCCTTCCATGTGGGGCCAAGCGTGTGTCACCGTCTGGAATCCTTTTCTTGGGATAGAGAATGTTTTCCTGGTGAGCTGGGACCAGGGGAATGAGCTGGGGGGGGTTTTTTTGTGCTCTTAATTTGAGAGTCGACGGCTTTTTTGTGCTCTAATCAAGAGGGTTTTGATGCTGTAATTAAAAACACGGAGTTAATGGGTGTTCTGCGGGATGTAAATTCGCCGGGAAAATCTGGAGTCGAGAACTTCGGAGACCAAAGCACTTTTTGTCTATTGTAATTAGGGGTGTGGTGCTTAAGGAATATTAATTAGCCCCACGGGGGAGGTTGAGGAGCCGGAAAAATGCTGTCTCCGCCCCTAATTCCCGGTGGGAGTTCAGGAGCTGCCAGATGAGCCAAGCCTGGGAGACGGCAAGGAGCAGGGAGACTTGGGAAGGGAAGGGTATCCCCCATCCTCCTCCTCTAAAAACAAACAAACAAAGGAAAAAAACCCCAAACAAATCCAATTTCGGGAGCTGGGTGCGACTTTCTGTGGGAGCTGGGTTTGCTGAAGGAATTTAAATCCATGGTTCCCCCGGGAATTGTGGTTGTTGCTTTCATTAGAATGGTAAATTTGGGATGATTTGTAGCAGGGAGAGCTGGAGAGGGACTTGGGACAAAGGATGGAGGGATAGGACACAGGGAATGGCTTCCCACTGGGAAAGGGGAGATTTGGGTGGGATATTGGGAAGGAATTCCTCCCTGGGAGGGTGGGGAGGGGCTGGAATGGAATTCCCGGAGAAGCTGTGGCTGCCCTGAAAGTGTCCCAGTCCAGGTTGGGCTTGGAGCAACCTGGGATTGTGGGAGGTGTCCCTGCCCATGGCAGGGAGTGGGAATGGGATGATCTTGGAGGTCCCTTCCCACTCGAACCATTCCATGATTTTGTGAAACGCTGGAACGAGGGCGGCTCCATCCGTCTGCGGCAGATGGGCAAGTCAGGAATCTCTGGGGTTGGAACAGATCTTTGGCATCATCAGGGAAAGATCTTTAAGATCATCAAGTCCAACCCTAAAATCCTTTTATCTTCTCGACCGTGGCCTTACATGGGATTGGAAGACTCCAACTCTATCCATGTCACATCTCCAAGTCACCTCATTATCCTTGGAATATCTAAATGACGATCCCTGGGAATCCTGCAAGGGTTTTATTCAGTGCCAGGGATGGATTTGTGGGAATGCATAAAATGCCAGAGAGCTTGGCCTCCTTCTGATGGAATTTCACCTGGTGTTGCTTGAAAAATAGGGGCAGACGGTCAAGTTTAGTTGAATTTTTTTAAAAATCGGATAATTTATAGCAAATAAATCATAGACTAGGCCGGGTTGGGACCTCAGAAGATCCAAGATTTTATAGGAATGGGGTAACTGTAGGAAAATCTCTTCAGACCATCATTTTTTTGGCGAGCCTTGGAAATTAAAGAAACCAGAAAATCTGAATGAAAGCTGATTTTTAGGCCAATAAAAGGGCGAATGGAAAGATCCGGGTGATTGTCCCGGCAACCTGGGGTTTTTTGGGAAAAAAAATGTGTTGGATGGTAGGAAAATATTAATAAATGAGAGGAAAATAGGCTGGGAGAGGTGGGAATGTCCAGCCTGGAGAAGGGAAAGATCCAGGGAGACCTCAGAGCCCTTTCCAGTGCCTAAAGGGGATCCAAGAGAGCTGGAGAGGGACTTGGGACAAGGGATGGAGTGAAAGGACACAGAGAATGGCTTCCCACTGCCAGAGGGCAGGGATAGATGGGATATTGGGAAGGAATTCTTCCCTGTGAGGGGCTGGGATAGAATTCCCATCTTTTCCCGAGCTTTCCACTTGCAACTTCTAAAAGGGAAGAAATCCATTCCTAAGAAAAGCTGCCAATATTTCTCTTTTTACCTTAGGGCCAATCCAGGGAATTCCCAAATCCTACGCTCTCCGGAAGGCCAGAATAAGAGATGAGTTTGTCACTTGTGGCACCTGAGATCCACTTTTTGGGATTTTTTTCTAGGAAATATTCATTTCCCTGGCAGCTGCTCCCTGTTTTCCTCAGGGATCTGGTTATCCCAGGTTTTCCTCCTGTGCCAACTATGGGGCCAGTGAGGAGCCAAGGAAGGGGACCAGGGGACAGGAGATGTCCCTGGTGTCGCCACCGTGTCCTCCCTCTGCTTCCTGCTTCCCGTCCTAGATCCAAATTTTGCTCCGACATCTCCTTGACGGCAGTCGGAGCTTGGGCCTTGGCTCCGCTTGGAATGAGTTTATTTATGGAATTGCAGAGGTTGGAAAAGACCTCCAGGATCATCGAGTCCAACCTGTGACCCAACCCCACCACGGCACCAATTTCCACCTCCAGTCTTTCCTTAAACACCTCTGGGGATGGTGATTCCCATTCCAAGGTCTAATCCCACTTTCTGTGAGGAAATTCCAGCTAATCTCCACCTAATCCAGGTTTAGAGGAGGTTGGATGTGTCCCAAGGGATGTGGCAAAGCCGGGGCAACCCCAGCCATGGGGTGGTCCCTGATTATTTGGAGTGTTTGGGAAGGACTTGGTTTGGCATTCCGATGGGAAAAGTTCCCTGGGAACCTCCAGGGCTGTAGGAATCGGTGGAAAACATGGAATCCCATGGAATCAAGGAGTTGGTGACGTTGGAAGGGACCTCTGAAGGTTGTCTCGTCCACCCCTCAGGGTCTCTAGAGCAAGGCTGTGTCCAGGCACAATTAAATTTTCCTGGAATACGTGGGAATGGGAAGAGCTGTTGGACAGCCTCGAGACATTGTTGGGATCCCTTCATAGCTCTATTCTGAGGTCATTAGTGTGGCACTAACGAACATAATCCCATTAATGAGGAGGAAAAAAACCCAGGAACTGGTTCCTGGAAGTTGCACCAAGCATTCCCTGTGTTCTCCTGGGAGCTGCTTCCTCTCCACCTCCTTTGGGATCCTTTGGGATCACGGGAATAAATGATCCCATTGACCCAACCTTCCTTCACATCTGGGCTCCAAGTCCTGCTCAGCCTGGCCTTGGACACTTCCAGGGATCCAGGGGCAGCCACGGCTTCTCTGGGAATACCATCCCAGCCCCTCACCACCCTCACAGGGAAGAATTTCTTCCCTGTATCCCACCTAAATTTCCACTTTTCCACTGGGAAGCCATTCCAGTGGAAAAGGACAGGTGTCCTGTCACTCCATCTCTTACCCCAGGTCCCTCTCCAGCTCTCCTGGAGCCCCTTGAGGCACTGGAAGGGGCTCTGAGGTCTCCCTGGAGCCTTCCCTTCTCCAGGCTGGACATTCCCAGCTCTCCCAGCCTGGCTCCAGAGCAGAGGGGCTCCAGCCCTCGGAGCATCTCCGTGGCCTCCTCTGGATCTGCTCCAGCAGCTCCACATCCTTCTGCTGTTGGACCCCAGAGCTGGATGCGGAATTCCAGGTGGGAATGAGCATGGCAGAGGGGCAGAATTCCCTCTTTTCCCACTGGAAAACGTTTTCCATCCCCTTTGCAGGCACAGGAGAAACGGGATTGGATAAAATGGGATCAGGAGCACCCCTCTCCCCACCCCCTTCCTCTGCTTTCCAAGTATTTTCCTGCCTGACTCAACGAATAAATATCCCAGATTTATGGTAATTAATTCCGAACACGCCCTGGAGTTGCACAGGTGCCTGGAGTGTCGCTCCCTGGGCACTTGGAATTAATTTGGGAGGATTTATTCCATGCCTGGGCTTGACATGGAAATGCTGGGCTTTCCACACTCAGGTCTTCGGCACATTCCCGGGTTTTTTCCTGGAATGCTAAACCACAGAAAGCAGAGGGAACGAGAAGAAAAAAGGGAAGGGATTTGCATGTGGTTGCTTAATGAAGCTGTAGAAAATTAGGGATTAAACAGCACTAGGAGAGCTGGAAGTTTACCAAGGATGAGCGTTCCCATGATCCAAGGGATTCGGGAATTGTTCCCTGGGAGGTTCCCCCTCCAGTGCCTAAAGCGGCTCTGGGAGAGCTGGAGGGGGACTTGGGATAAGGGATAAAAGGACAGGACACAGGGAATGGCTTCCCACTGGGAAAGGGGAGATTTGGGTGGGATGTGGGGAAGGAATTCTTCCCTGGAAGGTGGTGAGGGGCTGGGATGGAATTCCCAGAGCAGCTGTGGCTGCCCCATCCCTGGAAGTGTCCAAGGCCACGTTGGATGGGGCTTGGAGCCACCTGGGATAATGGGAGGTGTCCCTGCCCATGGAAAAGGGTGGATCATCTTCCAAGGTCTCTCCCAACCCAAACCATTCCAGGGCTCCATGAACTTCACCTCCTGGCTGCAGATTTGGGGTTTCAGGCTGGAACAAATATTCCAAAAAAAATGATGCTTCTGGCTGAAAAAATTCAGGAAAGTATCCATGGAATGTGGGGAAAGCAGGGAAGGGATGTGCACTTCCTAGGAATCCTTTTCCAGAGCCTGGAAAAATCCTGCAGGGAATGGTGCCACAGGGATATAGGGAATTATTTTCAGCTGAGGGGAAATCTGTGACTCGGAGTGTTAAAGCTCAGGAATTTTCCTGGAAAGATCCTTAGGAAATGGAGCTGCCAGCCCCATTCCCTTCTCCACCATGTGATTCCTCATGTCTTCATTGCATATTCCTTCTTTTTTCCCTATTTCCTTATTTCTCCAGGGTTTTTCCCTTGCTTACCATCCTTAATTCCATGTCTTGTATCCCAAAAGATCGACTTGGGATGATGCAGGATCCATATAGGAACTTTAAAAGGAAAGGAAATTCCTGGAAAGGAATTCCAGGCTCGCCTGCATGGCACATCCTTGCTGTTAGGATTTGGGATTATCCTGATAAAATACAGGAATTTAACGAAGCTGCAAAGATTTCAACTTGATTTTCCGTCTCGTTTTCCTGTCATTCCCCCCCTGTCCAACAGCAAAGGAAAGGTGGATTGATGATCTTTATCTCGGATGGGGCATCCCTTGCGATGCAACCTGAGGAAAACCGGGAAGGGAGGTGCGGAGGAGCTTGGGAATGACTCGGGAAAAGCCGGAATAGATGCTCTGGCAGCTGCCCAAGCCGTCTGTCGGATGGAGGGAGGGGGAGCTGGCCGACCTCCCCTCCGTGTGCTCCAAGATCCAGATAAAAACCCAGCGCCAGAGCGTTTTCCAGACGGATCCGTTACTGCTGGAAAAGGAGCGCAGCCGCTCCGTCTATCCCTGTGCCGGATAAACAAAAAAGCAGAAATTCATCCACAGCTTGTTCAGCTCCTTATCCCGAGGGAAAAAAAACCTCGGGATCGCTCCTCCTGTTTCATCTCCAGTTGCTGGCGAGCAAGGAATGTCGGGAAGAGTTTCTGGGAGATTGGAGGAGCGCCTCGCATTCCTGCACATTCCCACCCCGGGAAGTTGTGGGATGCCCGGAGAAGTGGGTGAAATCCCAGGAATCCGAGTGGAATTGGCGCTATCGGAGCCGTCGATCCGGTTAATTTTAGGAAAAATTAGTTATTAAGTGGATTTAGGTAATTAAAAGTTGTTATCAATTAAGAGTTGAAGTGATAACGAGTCCTGCCACAGGGCTCTTCTTATCAGGGACCTCGCTGGAACAACTCCAGGCCCACCAAGGATGGTGATGACGTCTGTTTGGGGCCTTTTTAGTGGATCAGAGCTCAGGTTTTAGGGTCCAAACCTCAGGTTTAGGATCAAAACTTCAAGTTTAGGATCAAAATCTCAAATTTCAGGAGCAAAACCTCAGGTGTAGGATCCAAACCTCAGGTTTAGGATCAAAACTTCAAGTTTAGGATCAAAATCTCAAATTTCAGGAGCAAAACCTCAGGTGTAGGATCCAAACCTCAGGTTTAGGATCAAAACCTCAGATTTAGGATCAAAACCTCAGGTTTGGGATCAAAACCTCAGATTTGGGATCAAAACATCAGGATTAGGATATAAACCTCGGGTTTAGGATCAAAACCTCAGATTTAGGATCAAAACCTCAGGTTTGGGATCAAAACCTCAGATTTAGGACCAAAACCTCAGGATTAGGATACAAACCTCAGGTTTAGGATCCAAACCTCAAATTTTAGGATCAAAACCTCAGGTTTAGGATCCGAACCCCACTTTTTATATTCCAGAATCATTTTCCTTCCATCTATAACACGGAATCAAGACTTGAGAGCGCTTTGGGATTTTTTTTTTTGCGTTTGCTGCCAACGCGATTCCCCACGAGCTGCCGATCCCCTCATGGAAAAAACCACGGATATTACGGGAAAAAAAAAACCCAAAAGCTTTTCTTGTGCTCCCAGCAGGAGCAAGGAATTACCCCAGGAGCTGCCACAGGGAAGGAGGAGCCGCTGCCACTCCAGGCCCGGAGCAGCCGCTGCGTTAATTTTCGGGGCGGCGCCGACGGAACCATTGGATTTTGCTCCCGGAATGCTTTTCTCCGAGGGTGCCCAGCAGCAGGCAGAGCCTGGAATACCTCGGGATGAATGGAAAATCCAGGAGGTTGGAGGCCTTGGTGATTTTTTTTTTCCCCCGCTCTTTTGTGTTTAATCCCGAATTAACGAACGGCGCTCTTTTATTCCCACGTGGCTCTCCTGGAATTTGGGGGAGGAGGAGGAGGAACAACAAAAGCCCTGAGCCATGGATATCATTTTGGAATCAGCATGGAGCTGTTGACAAACCTGGTTGTGCCCAGCCCACTTCCAAACCCTGGAAAAACGGGATTTAATGGCAGGTTTCCGCGCTTTTTCCCGATTGGAGTCCTCTGAAGGATTCGGATCCTTGGAGTTGTCAAGCATTAAATGTTTTATGGGCGCCTTGGAATGGGATGGACACAAAATCTCCATAAATGGGATCAACAGCTGGGATTGAGGGAGTGGCTCCTAGGAAACCCCAAGGTGGCTGCAGCAAATTCCTTGGATTTTGGGATGTGATGGATGCAGGAGGTTTAAGGGAAGTGGGACACGTGGGCCTCTCCTCCTGCTGTTTTCCAGAGGATCCCTTTGACTCCGGAATATTTTGTTATTCCCACTGCACAGCTGGAGAATTCCTCTTTGACAAAAACAAGGCACTGCAGCATCCCAAATCCTCCTGCTGGAACAAGGATGGAGGGAAATACGGAAAAGTCTTCCTGCTGCTGTAGGAGCTGTTCCTCTCCTTCCTGGATCCGGGCTGGGGGATGAAGGGATGGAGACCAGCTCCACGGAGAAGGAATTGGGGATGTTGGTGGATGAAAAACTGGAGGTGCCCCATCCATGTGCGCTCACATCCCAAAAATCCCCCATGTCCTGGGCTCATCCCAAGGCATGGGAAGCAGGGAAGGGGGAATTCTGCCCCTCTGACCTGCTCAGGTGAGATCCCACCTGGAATTCTGCCTCCAGCTCGGGGGTCCAACAGCAGAAGGACATGAAGCTGCTGGAGGGAGTCCAGAGGAGGCCATGGAGCTGCTCCAGGGGCTGGAGAGAGGCTGGGAGAGCTGGGAATGTCCAGCCTGGAGAAGGGAAGGATCCAGGGAGACCTCAGAGTCCCTTCCAGTGCCTAAAGGGGCTCCAGGAGAGCTGGAGAGGGACTTGGGACAAGGGGTGGAGTGCCAGGACACAGGGAATGGCTTCCCACTGCCAGAGAGCAGGGATAGATGGGATATGGGGAAGGAATTCTTGGCTGTGCAGGTGGTGAGGGGCTGGAATGGAATTCCCAGAGAAATTGTGGCTGTTCCATCCCTGGAAGTGTCCAAGGCCAGGTTGGAGCACCCTGGGATAGTGGAAAGTGTCCCTGCCTGTGGAAGGGGGTGGAATTTCATGATCCCTAAGTTCATCCAAGCCAAACCATTCCATGACTCCCTGTGATATCTGGGATGGGTTTATCCCATCTCCCACGGTCCTTGGCAGTCGTTCCCATGCCAAATATCCCCAATTTTCCTGTTGGCCGACCCGACACCACCGGAAGCACTGGAGAAGGGAGGAGAAATTTGGGGGGTGAAGCCAAATTTTTCCAGGCTGGAGACAGCACAGGAACAGCTCTAATCCTCCAAACGGGATTCCTGCCCACAAAACCCTCGGAAAAATGGGAATGAAGACCAAGACACAGAAGCAGGAGCGTGTTGGGTCCAGCTTCTGCAGGCTGGACAATCTGGGAGCCTTCCCAATGGATTTTTCCTGCTTTTCTCCCTGCTGGAGCAGGCTGGGATAACACAACCACATACGGATACCTTCGGATAGCAGAAATCTCTGCGGGTTCCTAACAAACGGACCGTGGAAACGTCAGATCGCTGGGATCTCTCCCGGATTGCGTGAGGAACATCCAGGACCGGGCTCTGGGAATGGCTCTGGTGTGGAGCCGAAGCTCTGCCCCTGCACCAGCCGGCCCAGATGGTGCCTGATCATTCCCGGAATGTCATCCCAACTGTCAGATAATTGGAGTGAGGCAGAGCCTCTTCCAGATGGATCCGCTGCGGATTCCGAGAGGGCACCGCGTCAATGCCGGAGCTTAATGAGCTCCTCCAGCCCGGAGAGGAGGCTGGGAATGGATCCAAGTGTCCTCTCCATGGTGGGGAAGGGAAAACCAGGATTTTCCATGGGAGGGATGCACAGCTGCAGCGTGGAGGGGTCTCCCCTTGGTCATTTTCCAGGTTTTTGGTCACCAGGAATGGTGGGGTGATGTCCCTCCTTGGACATTGCGGAATTTGGACTCTGAGTGAGAGAATTCCAAGTTTCCTGTGCTCGGGGGAAGAAGGGAATGTGGAGCAGGTGACCTCCAGCTCCATCCTAAAATATTACAAAAACAGAGAAACGTGGGATTGGGAACTGCAATTTCCCGTCTCCCATCTGGATTAAGCGCTGAAACCTTGGGATTATTTGGAGGTTTTTTGGGAAAAATGTTTTTTTCCCTAATTGCCGCATCCTGATCCTAAATTTCTTCCTCCTTTTCCTGCTCCGGTTGAGACGCTGAGGTTTCCTTTTCTCCTGTGTGCAGGGAACTCTGGGAAGCTCCTGTTGCACAAATATCCAAGATTTTTAGTGGGAAATGAGCCTTCCTCATCCTCACTGCCCATCCAGGCCAAGTTTTGAGGAGTATCCTACGGGTGTGAGCCTCTGGAATCCGCTCCTCCTGCCAGAGGAGCCTCTGGAAGCAGCAAATGCTCCCACACCTGCCAAGTCACTCTCCCGTGGTGGGTTTAGGATGAGGTTTTGCTCTTTGGGAATTCCTTCTGGAATGTTCCTTCCAAGGAGTGGCAGAACGTGGAAGTGTTTGGGTTCTTTGCGTGATTTCGGTGCCAAAGGAGCATTTTTAGGTAGAATGTTCCTTATTGGCATGCCGGATTCAGTTCCCACAGTGAAATATCCGTGTTTTAATCCACGGATTTGAGGGAAAAACATTTATTTCTGGCATTCCTTTATTTTTTGAAGTTTCAAGGATATTTAGGCCTGTTTGGAATTTTCCTCGGAGTTTATGAACTGGTCTAGTCCTGGATTTGGTGTGTTTGAATTCCCTTTAGAAGTTTGGAATGAAGTCTTTATTCCCTGTGAGAACCCTCAGAACTCCAGGGATGGTTTTTAGAGGGGTTTTTCTGCAGCATCCAGGGAGAACTGGATCCACTGGGATCCACTGGAACGTGAGGATGGGTCCATTGGTGGCTCCCAAAGCTCTGGATACAAACTCCGGATGCTCCAAGCGTGGTTTAACAGCGGCACAAAATCATGGAATGGTTTGGGTGGGAAGGGAGCTTAAAGATCCTGGAATTCCATGGGCAAGGACACCTTCCCCTATCCCAGGTTGCTCCAAGCCTCATCCAGCCTGGCCTTGGACACTTCCAGGGATGGGAGAGCCACAGCTTCTCTGGGAATTCCATTCCAGGGCCTCACCACCCTCCCAGGGAAGAATTCCTTCCCAATATCCCAAATTCCCTCTGTCAGTTTAAGCCATTCCCTGTGTTCTGTCATTCCATCCCTCATCCCAAGTCCCTCTCCAGCTCTCCTGGACCCCCTTTAGGCTCTAAGGTCTCCCTGGATTCTTCCCTTCTCCAGGCTGGACATTCCCAGCTCTTCCAGCCTGGCTCCAGCCCTTGGAGCATCTCCATGGCCTCCTCTGGATCTGCTCCAGCATCTCCACATCCTTCTGCTGTCGGATCCCAGAGCTGGATGCAGAATTCCAGGTGGGATCTGACCCGAGTGGGTCAGAGGGGCAGAATCCCCCCCTTTCCTGCTTCCCACAGCTCCAGCGGGAAGGTGTGGCTCAATATTTCTCCTGGATGAGGGGAGAAGGTTTGGGAGAAGGGGGAAAGACGGGGAACATCCTCCTTTTCCACCTCCCTTTCCCTCCGCCTGGCAGACGGAACGACAGATTCCACACCAACTGTGCCGAGCCCTCGGATCCCGCGCCCGGGCACGAGTCACGCAATCGGAGTGATTTATATCCACAGAACATATGGCCCGGTTTCCGTGCGGTTAACAAACGTTCCCTCCGTTTTCCCTCTGCTCTTCATCCCTGCTCATGTTCGGAGGAACAATCCAGGCTTTCTTTTTGGTGCTTCACCCCCCCTGGATTTGGGAGTGAAACAGGGAGTAGGGAAGCAGCACCGACTCGGAGAGCCGCGTGGATCCCGTGATTTTCCTCCTACAAAGGATTGGGGGATTTTGTGGCTCCGCTCGGTAGTCGGGGGGGGAGGTTCTTTTCCCAAATGGGATTTGCTGTCTGGAGCGCCCGTCTTGGAGCTTGGAAGCACTCGATGTTTTCCAGCCTTATCTCCCAGTCCTAAAAATATCCCGGCGGCGCTGTCGGGAAGAGGGGGAGAGCTGCTTCCGTATTTTTCTCCCTATCGGAGCAGGACCGGGAGGTTATCGGATATTTAGAAGGTGACCTCGGAAAGGTCATCTCATCTTACACCTTCTAATTGCTCCCACCATCCCCGGGATGGTTTTTTTCAGGGATCGAATTCCACAGGGTGACGGCAACGGTTAAAGGGAGTTGACGTCCTAGGAACAAGGATTCCTTGTTTTCATCCTGGGGGCTTGGCGTGACTCATCCCAAATCTTCATCCCTCCTCCTCCTCCTCCTCCTCCTCCTCCTCCTCGCAGATTCCTCCCTCATCCCGATCCCAGCCGTGGTGGGGAATCAAATAACGACAGGTGGCCTCGGAATCACCTGCTCGCCGGCAGCTGCCGCTTCCCGAGGACAAGGAAAAACCATTCCAAAGCCCCAGCTCGAGATTTCCAAGGAATTCGACCCCCGGAGGAGCTGTGCCAATGTTTGCTGTGGCTCTGGCAAAGGAGGGAGGAGGAGGAATGTTTTTCTCTCCGGGTCAGATTTGCTGTTCGTAGTTCTCTGCTGGTTTTCCGCCCTCATTCCATGGATATTTTGGAGTTCAAAAAGCATGGGATGTGCTCTGAGCCTCGTTTTCCTCCGCTTGGGGTTGGGCTTAGCAAGGAAAACAACTTTTTCCGACTTTTTCCTCCGTGCTGCTTTTCCCTTAGGTTTGTTGTGGATTATTCCTCGTTTTCTGCCATTATCAAATATTCCCTTTTTCCTCCCTGTGATGTTTATCATGGGAAATCTCAGGAAAGGCAAACTTGGAACTGGGATTTAAAGTTATTCCATTCTGGAATTTAAATTTAAGGATGTGTATTTAGACCATGTTTTCCCCATGTTAAATCCATAAAATATCAACTTCCCATGCTCCGATACCACTTGAATTCCCCAAAAAAAGGTGGATTTTTACTGTTTTGTTGGGATTTTTGTCCTTTTCCTGCTGTTTTCCAGCCTCTACGACATTGGGGATCCCACTTTTCCAATCCTCATCCACACTTGGGCTTTTCCTCCATCCAGGCTCCACCTTTTTAAGTTTAAAGCTTTAAATTCAATCTTTTTACTCTCAGGATTGGGATGAATTGAAATTATTTATGGAAATGAGGTTTTCCCTAAGGAGTTCAAAAATAGGAGTTTAAGGAAAGGGTGTTTTGAACATGTGGTGAGGAGGGTCGGGACGCAGCAGCTGTGACCGGAATTTTTCCCTGCTCTGCTCCCTCTCTGCCTCCCCCCAGCTGCCACTGCCCCAAAAAGCCAAACTTGGCTTTTTTCCCCCTTAAAAACCCCCATCATTAGGGGAAAATCAGGGATATCAGTCATAGAATCATGGAATGGTTTGGGTGGGGAAGGAAAATCCCATCCAACTCCCCCTGGACACTTTCCACTATCCCAGGTTGCTTCAACCTGGCCTTGGACACTTCCAGGGATGGGAGAGCCACAGCTTCTCTGGGAATTCCATTCCAGGGCCTCGCCACCCTCACAGGGAAGAATTCCTTCCCAATATCCCATCTTTCCCTGCCCTCTGGAATGGGAAGCCATTCTCTGTATCCTGGTGATCCGAGGTAAACGGGGTAAAAATTGAGAATTAAAAAAAAAGGTTTTTAGCTGAGCTGGGGTGATTCCTGCACAAATCCCTCTCACAAGGCGGCAGCAAAATCACCAGGAATTTTGGGAAAAATAACATCCTTTCCAGTATTTTTATGGACTTTTCTGGATGGGAGTTTTTGTGGTTGATTTCCAGCCTGTGATGTTTTTCTTTCCACGGCATACAAAATGGAGACACCCGAGATCGGCAGAATTCCTTTTTCTGCAGGAATTTTTGGGGCGGGGGGGAAACTTTCTTCCCTCGATTCTGATCACTCCGGGTTTTTCTCGGATTGCTACAGGTTGTTGCTTGTTCCCGGGCTTTTGGCTTAGGGTTCAAAGCATTCCTCTGGATATTCCCTACTTCCAAAGAGCTTATTCCTGTTAATAATCCCATTAATCATCTTTTCCTCTGAAGATTCCAATTGGAAAAGCAAAATAAGATTAATTTATTAGAGATTTTTAGGAAGTATTTGAGTCAGCGAAGTCCCACTCGGATAATCTTCACTCAGATTTCTGGAAACTTCACGGCTGAAAATTTGGGATTTGGGAGCAAATTAGAGCTGATTTGAGGAGTGGGATTTCATGGAATGCCACCATCCAAAATGATCCATCCTGAAGGTGGGAATCATCTGCTCCAGCTTCACCCAACCCCCACCTCGGTCCCACCTCGGAGGTTGGAAAACCGGCTCTTCCCATCCCAAAACTGCCCCACAAACCCTGGGAATGTGGCTTTTCCAAGAGGACGAGTCAACGGAAGGTGTCTTCCTGGTTGGAAAGGTGGAATTTGGATCCATTGGTTTGGATGGAAACCCATGAGGGCTTAGAAAATTATAAAAAAAGCACGGATAATGGATCACAAAGTTCTCCTGGGATAATGGATTTTCTGGGGGATCTCCAGTTCCGGAAGTTTCTTATCAATTAAAACACTCTGAGGTTTTTTTGGGAATGCTGTCCCAGAACCCTGGAGATATTGGATGGGATCTCTTCCCTGGGATCTCCACCTCCTCTTTCCCTCCCTATCCCAGTCCATAGTGTCCTCCAGCTCCTCTCCCGGCATTTTGGGATGATAAACGACTCTTCCAGCTCTGTCCTGGTCCTGCTGCCTCTCCCACCCCTCGGCAAAAAGAATTTCCATACTTCTGTCCTCACTCGCCCTCTTCCCTTTACATCCAAACTTTTCCAGGGCTGATATCCCCAAGCCCTTGACCTCGCCGAGGTTTAATAAGGCAAGAGGCTAAAAAGTGATTAATTGGTGTCGGGAGAGATATTAGATCACAAAAGCCTCCGGATAAAATTCTGGAGCTCCTTTGAGAGGCTCGAGGTCGAATCTCAGCAAATTCGCTGCTTTCATGCAGATCCTCAATTCATCCCGGGCTGTTTGCGTTATCAGCTCTCAGGCAGCTTCCTAGATCCTTTTTTTTTCCTTGGAGTTTGAAGGAGATAACGCGCAGCCGACGCCGGCGCTGTGAAGTTCGGATTGGGAGCATCGGAAAGCGGCCAAACGCGCCCTGATAAGATGGAAAAAAATCCGCCCTCTCCTCTTTCTGAAGCTGCTCTTTGAAGCCTCCAGGGGTTTTTTTGGGAGTCTTATCCCTGTGTCCTCCAGGCCAGAAGGGATGGGACAATGCCAAAGATGTGGATGCAAAGTGGGATATTGGGAGATGGGAGGGGTAGGAATGTTTTTTGTGGCTTCGTTCCGTTCTCCACAGCAAAAATTCCTCCAAAAAAGGGGAAAACCACCCAGGGCAGAGCAGGGTGATCCTTCCCTGCTCCTGGGGATTTCCTAACCTTGGAATATCCCATTTAAAAGCTCTTGTCCTCCTTGAACTCGTCTAATTCTCCTTTGAACCTATTTATGGGATTTGGCTGCGTTGCCGAATTCCACAGCTTAATTAGGAGTTATGGAAAGTAATTTCCTGGAGTTGTCTTTTAAACTCTGGGGCAGCCAATTAAAGTGGGGGAAAAAAAAGTGTGGAATCATTCCCTGCTCCTCTGCTCCGTGGTGCTTTTTAGGAATGATGGGAAAATTGGGTTTTCACACCTCTGAAATTGTCTTTGGTTGTTTTTAAGGCTTCTTTGGGAATTCTCTCCTATGAGGGGGGGATTTGTGGAACTTCCCAGAGAAGCTGTGGATGCCCCATCCCTGGAAGTGTCAAAAGGCAGGTTGGACAGGAATTGGAGCAAGCTGGGATAGTGGAAGTTGTCCCTGCCCATGGAATGGAGTTGGAATGAGATGGTCTTGAAGGTCCCTTCCAACCCAAACCATTCCACGATTTGTGGGGATCAATCTCATCCCAAATCTCAGGGACTTTGATTCTCAGTGGAAATGGGGGCATGGCAGCAGGGATGGGATTTTGGATTTTGTAGAACGTCACGATTTGGGAGCCTTTGGATCGTGCTTGATCCAACACTGGGGAACATCAGATTCTCTCTTGGATTCCATCTCCTGATTCCCTTGTGGAATCAGCTGATGGCGGCACATGGAAATGCTCATTTTCCACGGATTTCCTCACAGCTGGCCCATGATCAGGGAAGACATAATTCCATTAATTCCATTTGTAGCCACCCTCTGTTGCTTGAGCACCTTTGCAAAGGAGCCAAAGCTCAAGCGAGGCCTCTGCAATTCCCAGATCCGTCGGAATATCAATATTTAAAAGCCAGATATTTATCCAGATGTTTATTCCTTCAGGAAGGAGCTGTCAAGAGCTGCAATTCCAAGCTGGCAGAGAAATCTGGGAGGTTCATCCCTATGCAAAAAATTCCTCCTCCACGGTTTGGCTCCCAAAAGTGCTGAGGAAGAGCTTGGCCAGCCGTGAGCACACCAGGAGCTTTCCCAGAGCGCATTCCAAGCCGTGGCGCATCCCAAGACGTGTTATCCTGGTTTAACCGGAGCCGGGAATTACTCCGGGGGTGTCATTTGGGGAGCAAATCATTCCAGAGTTGCGAATCCCAGGGTTGTATCTCCAGCAAATCAAAGGAGGAAGTTGAGCGCTGACGCAGTCGGATCCATCGGGCCGTGTTATCCCTACATTCCGCCTCTTCCAGAGCAGCTGGATGAGCAGGAATATCCCAGATTTGGATCTCTGGTGGTCTGTAGATAAATAAATTATCTTGAGGGTCCTACCACTCATTTTTAGCTGTTAAATTCCCTCCGGACAATTAAATACCCAATAGTTTTCCAATCATCGCCGTCAATGGCAAAGTGAATTGTTGGGATGGTGCATGGGTGGAACAAAAGTTCTTGAGATGCCTTCAAACCCCCCCATGGAGCAGGAAAAAAGACCCTCAAAGTCCTTGGAATGGTGTTGGAAAGAGAAAGGACCTGCTAATGTCAAGGTTGGGAATTTGAAACTAAAAATGGGGAGATTCAATTGGATTTTGGGAAGGAATTCGGTTACGGTGACAGTTGGTGAGGTCCTGGAATGGAATTCCCAGAAAAGCTGTGGCTGCCTCATCCCTGGAAGTGTCCAAGGCCAGGTTGGAGCAACCTGGGATAGGGGAAGGTCTCACCACCTATGTCCAGATGAACTTTAAGGTCCCTTCCAACCCAAACCATTCCATGATTCCATGAAACTCAACGGTTCAGTGGTGTTAAACTGGGAATCATCATTCCCAGGTTTCTCCCATCATTCCCATCTTTTCCCAGACGAGTCGCTTGGACTCCCCAGCTCTCCCTTATTTCTTCCAGTCCCTGAATTCTTCACACTGAAGGATGTGAAGAAAAAGAATTCCAGGCATCTGTTTCTTCCTAGAATGCCTCTTTTGTTCACTTTATTCCCAGAAAAAAAATCTGGAAGTGACAACCTTGGGGGCAAGAGTTTCGTCTTCTCCTTCATGTCTTTCCAAGGCTTTGGTCACTCTGGATTTGGATCCCAAAATACATTCCAGAGCAGGAATTTTTCATACTGACAGAAGGCAGGGTTAGGTGGGACATTGAGAAGGAATTCTTTCCCGTGAAGGTGGTGAGACCCTGAAATGGAATTCCCAGAGAATCTGTGGCTGCCCCAAGGGGATGGGGCAGCTCTAATTAAGGCAATTTTCCCTTAATTAACAATTCCCCCTCCCTTTTGAAGCGCCTTGACATCTCCATCCTTGGAGTTTCTCCCATCTCTGCATTCCCAGCACAGCCTCGGAGCTGGATCAGCTCCCAGATTTCCGCCCAGTCCTTTATGGATTTATTCTGTGGCTCAGGGATCGATGCGACGCCTGTTCCCAGGGCCGCCAGCTGGAAAACTGCTGAGCAAGGCAGGGACAAAGCTCTTTATCATCATCAACATCCAGAGGAGGTTTTTTTCTGTTGGATCAGCCTTTGGAGATGCTTTTCCCGGACAAAAAAACCTCCTTGTGTTGATGTTTTGGAGGAATCGGACGCGATTTGTGGGATAACGGGTTTTTTCAGATTTTTCATGGTAATAAGGTCATTAAAGTCTTTTGGGATCGTGGAAACATCAAATGGGTTGGGTTGGGAAGGCCTTTCAAAGGTCATCGAGTCCAACCTTCCCCTGGACCAGGCCGCTCCAATCCCTGTCCAAGCTGGATCATGTTGGGATTTAGGCTGGGTTTTAAGGAACTGGAATTTGTGTCGTTGAGGTTGATTTGGCCTCAGAGCCACTCAGCCAAGTTGGGACTTGACCCCTCCCCCGGTGTCACCTCGGTGTCACTCCTGGCACCGGGATTAACTCCATGAGCCGACCTGGATTAGGATGAGCTTAAATTTCCCAGCGATCCACACCTAAAGTGATTTGGAATTTATTGATCGCTGCAGTCCAAGGGGGAAAACGGCTGAGGGCTTTTTGGGATCAGAGAGAAACGGGATCAGGTTTCCACACTGATCCCTGGGATTTTGGTTGGAAAGGAACAGCTCCAAGCAAAGACTTGAAGGGAAGAAGTTGGAGGAGCTTTGTAAATTCCTGAATCCTCCAAAAAGAGGGAAATTAGGTCCAAGCAGGATCAGAGCTGAGGCTTCGGGTTACCAGAGGAACAGGGAATGGTTTGGAATTAAAAACTGAGAGATTTACATTGGATTTTGGGAAGGAATTCTTCCCTGGGAGGATGGTGAGGTGCTGGAATGGAATTCCCAGACAAGCTGTGTCTTCCCCATCCCTGGAAGTGTCCAAGGCCGGATTGGACAGGGCTTGGAGCAACCTGGGATAGGGGAAGGCGTCCCCGCCCATGGAACTGGATGATCTTTAAGGCCCCTTCCAAACCATTCCAGGATTCCACGATCCTCCCGACCATCCCATAATATTCCTGCTGACGTCTCCTCTTCGCCACAGCCGCCCTTGAACCTTCCCCTGACATTGCCCAGGGAGTCACATCCCTTCTCCGTCAAAGCAGCACCGTGTTAACACCCGGATCCGACGGCTCCTGCCTCCCGGAGCTGGATTTTTCCCTCTTTTTATTTAACTGGAAAGGAATGAGCAGCGACCAGGGCTGATAAATGACGGATTCACTTTGATAGGGAATTTATTTTTCCCTGAAGTGGCTTTAGGGTTCGCTCTCTGCCTTGTCAGCACTTTTCCGTCACTGGAATTGTTGTGGATTCGTGTCAGGATGGAGCAGAGGGCTTGGATTTCTCCCACTGTCCTGGAATAGCTGTTTCCAGCAGGGAATGCAGCACTGCAGGAATCATGCGCTGGATTCTTTTCAAGACCCTTACAAACTGCACAGCTCCCGGTGTTTATGTTGTTAGGGATCAAGGCCAGGAGCTGCCGGAGGATCCACCTGAACTCTGGTTTTGCCTGAAATTCCCTCCTGTCCTCAGGGACTGCTAAAAAATGGGATATGACCTGGCTGTGTGTGGTCACATCCCAGAAATTCCCAGTGTTCTATGGTGTGGGCAGCAGGAAAATGGGGAATTCTGCCCCTCAGCCCTGCTCAGGTGAGAACCCACCTGGAATTCTGCCTCCAGCTCTGGGGTCCAACAGTAGAAGGATGTGGAGATGTCGGAGCAAGTCCAGACCAAGCCACGGAGATGCTCCAAGGGCTGGAGCCCCTCTGCTCTGGAGCCAGGCTGGGAGAGCTGGGAATGTCCAGCCTGGAGAAGGGAAGGCTCCAGGGAGACCTCAGAGCCCCTTCCAGGGCCTAAAGGGGCTCCAGGAGAGCTGGAGAGGGACTTGGGATGAGAGATGGGGTGCCAGGACACAGGGAATGGCTTCCCACTGCCAGGGGGCAGGGTCAGATGGGATACTGGGAGAGAACTCTTGGCTGTGAGGGTGGAGAGGGGCTGGAATGGAATTCCCAGAGAATCTATGGCTGCCCCATCCCTGGAAGTGTCCAAGGCCAGGTTGGAGCACCCTGGGATAGTGGGAGGTGTCCCTGCCCATGGAGCAGGATGACCCTCAAAGGTTCCTTCCCACCCAAACCATTCCATGATTTTTCATGATCATCACCATTACTGTGGCGTGGTGGACAGAGGCCACCTGGACTCAAGCTACCACAGGGTTGCCTTGGAATTTTGGGGAGGGAACACTCAATTTCCCAAAATCCCACGGCGAGGGATGGGACCACAGAGATTCCATGGCTTGGCTTTTCCAGAGCAAGCAGTGAAACCACCGGAGCTCTTTTCCCATTCTCCATGGACTGGCTGAGGATCCACCCTCACCCAGCCCTCATTCCATGACTTTTTTTCCATTTAACAACTCCCCAGCTGCGCCCTGAGCAGGTGACTCCTCCTTGATGGGAAAAGTCGGAATATTTTTCCTTAACTCCATCCCACTCCGAGCTTTTCCAGCAGCTCCAGCTGCCTTAGGAAGAATCTGCTCCTTTGTGTGCTTGTCCTGATTTTTTTCCCGCTGCATCCATCAGGAACAGCCAAGAACGATTCCACCTTTCAGGTTAATGATGTGCTTCCCAAAAAAATGGAATTACCGGTGCGGAAAAACGCCCCAGCTCCCGAAGACTTTGATATACCCTGGTTTATTGCTGACACTCAGGGATTCGGTTCCGCCCTCGTCAGCCCGGGTTTTCCAAGGTCTGGCATTAAGGAATTGCGTTTTTTACCAGAGGCTAAAATAATATTTTAAGTCAAATATTCCTGAAAAATCAGTAATAAATAAAATAAAAGGTGTAATAATTAAAGTAATAATAATAAAGTGGATAATAAATAAAATAATGGGGATAATGAATAAAATAAGGGGTGTAATAATTAAAGTTAGTTAATTAATTAATAATAAATCAAATAACAGGCAGCGGTTCGAATGGATGAGCTTTAAAAGCTCCTTTCACCCCAGCCCATTTAATAATTCCATGATTAATTTAAATTTTTAGGAAGTTTGGGGGGGGATTGTTTAATTAATTTTAAGCATGGAAATAAGATGGGAAATAAGATGGGAATCGTCCTCTCCGAACGATTGGGCTCTAATGGGGGGATTTGGGTTCTTGGACATGTTTGGTTCTGGGATCTCTTGGATATTTTGGTTTGGGAATCCAAAGGGATCACCTGGGAGTGGGAGATTTGGGGAGCAGAGCACCCCAAGTGCTGCGGAGCCGCTTCCAAGGTCTTCAAAACCTTGCTGAGAATTGGGAATTTGAATTGCTCCTCATAAAAATATGGAATGGTTTAGGTTGGAAGGGATCGTCAAGATCATCCCGTTCCCTTCCCTGGACACGCCCCAGCCCCTCAATATCCTGGGAATCCCAAACCTTCCCTGGGCTGGGACAAACCAAGTGCCATTGGCCACCTTGGCCGGTTCTTTGGCCAATCCCATTGATGATCCAGTTCTCCAAAGCTGGAATTGGCTTCCAGTTGCAATTCTGTGCTGGACTGGATCTGAGTTTTGTGGAATGAGATGAGCCGTGATTTAGGATCGACTCCCTTCCAACTGCTTTTAGTCTCTGTTCTGCAGGGGAAAGCTTGATTGTGGATTTTCTTCTCTTTTCCAAGAGGAGTTGGATACATTTTCATCCTTCAGGGGGGTTTGATCCAAGCTGGGAACCCACAACCTGAAAATCCCACTCGTTTTTTGATCCAGAGGCTTAAATCCCGTTGGAAAAGGTGCTGGACCAGCTGAGGGCTCAGGGCCAGGCTGACACCTGGGACCCCCCTCCAGGGACATTTTTCTTGCAACTTGAGCATTTCTGAAGAGCTTCCAGGGATTCACTCCCAGGAAAAGGTGTGGGGATGCGATCCATGTGATCCATCATTGTCTGATTCCCTGGATGTGTCAGGTTTAAGTGGCACCTTCCTTGATAAGCCTCACTTAGCTTTTTATTCCTTCTTATCTATTTCTAGACATTCCTTAAAAGCCTGGTAAATGTAGACGAGGATAAATCCTGAATAACTTTATTTAATTCCTTCAATTTTTTTACATAAACCCATGCAAAAAAGCGAGGAATTTGAATAAAAGAGCGGATCCCGGAATGTCTCAGGTGTCCTCTGGATTATCCAGAGGTGACAAATGCAGTGTTTGGGGTAATCTGAAAAATTGGTGGAATTCTCTGTTCCTTGGGATTCCGGCTTCTTTTAATCCTTTTTGGAATTTCTAAGCTCCCATTGCTGCTGGATGATCCCAAAAACCCCTTCTGTTGTGTTTCTGAGTGACGGGGGTCAGGGCAATTCCAGGAAAACATGGATGGGGGGAAAGGGTGGAGAGCAGCCCTGGGGAGGCGGAATTGGCGGTGTTGGTGGGTGAGAAGCTTCACATGACCTGTCCATGTGCTCTGGTCCTGGAAATTCCCCATGTCTCAGGCTCATCCCACAGTGTGGGCAGCAGGAAAGAGGAATTCTGCCCCTCAGCCCTGCTCAGGTGAGATCCCACCTGGAATCCTGCATCCAGCTCTGGGGTCCAACAGCAGAAGGATGTGGAGCTGCTGGAGCAGATCCAGAGGAGGCCACGGAGATGTTCCAAGGGCTGGAGCACCTCTGCTCTGGAGCCAGGCTGGGAGAGCTGGGAATGTCCAGCCTGGAGAAGGGAAGGCTCATGGAAGACCACAGAGCTCCTTCCAGTGCCTAAAGGGGCTCCAGGAGAGCGGGAGAGGGACGTTGGACAAGGGATGGAGTGGCAGGACACAGGGAATGGCTTCCCTCTGCCAGAGGGCAGGGATAGATGGGATATTGGGAAGGAATTCTTGGCTGTGAGGGTGGTGAGGGGCTGGAATGGAATTCCCAGAGAATCTGTGGCTGCCCCATCCCTGGAAGTGTCCAAGGCCAGGTTGAATGGGGCTTGGAGCACCCTGGGATAGTGGAAGGTGTCCCTTCCCATGGGACTATTCCACTCAGTTCCATTCCATGATTCCATCCCATCCCATTCCATTCCTTCCCATGGAGCCCAGGACATGGATGGGCCTGTTCCTTCCTCACCATCTCCATCCCCACCACCATCAGATTTCGGTGCTGGTGCCGCCTGTGGTTGTCACCCAGCCCGGGTGTGTGACACTGGTGGTGGGGCCGGTGGTTTTGGGATGGTGCTGGAGGTGGGACCCACAGAGCTGACGCCTTTTCCCAGTGTTGAAATCGGGACAGAGGGAAGGAGCTTTGGGATCTTCGGAGTGCCAGGGAGCAGGCTGCTCCAGCTGGACTGGGGGAGACCGAATCCATCATTTTGGAGTTTTTGTGGGAAATGCTGCCAGGTTTGGTCGTCTGGGTGGCAGTACCGAATTTGGAGTGGTCGTACAGAAGAAGTTCATCATGAGGTTGGTGATTCCAGTCCATCCAGTCCTCCCATTCCCTCATGGAATGTGCTTGGAGGGTCTGGACCCTCAGGGGTTCAGCTGTGGAGGGACTTGGACACTGCAATCCCGGGTGGATATTGGGGTGCTCTAACCCCTGGCGTGTGTTTGGCAGACTTGCTGGATTTCCCCTGGGAGCAGAAAATCAGGGATTGGTTGGAAGCCCTTTGGAAATTCTCTGGTTTGTGTAAATATCTCTGTGGGACTCCATGGGGGTGGAAGGAAGAGTTGTGAAGTCGCTCTTCATTCTGTGCTCACTTTGAGCGCCGAGTTACGGAACCGTCGGATAGTTGGGGTTGGAAGGGATCTTGGTTGAAGTTTCCCCTCTCTCCTTGTTCTTTTCCAGGCTGGAATGGGTAGAAATCATCGAGTCTTGGACACGGGAGACTCAGTGGGAGTGGAAGGAAGGGTTGTTGCTCTTCCCTGCCCAAGGCTCGCTGTGAGCGCTGAATCGTGGAACCATCGGATGGTTGGGGTTGGGAGGGACCTTGGTTGAAGTTTCCCCTCTCTCCTTGTTCTTTTCCAGGCTGGAATGGGTAGAAATCATCGAGTCTTGGACACGGGAGACTCAGTGGGAGTGGAAGGAAGGGTTGTTGCTCTTCTCCGCCCCGCGCTCGCGTCAAATCACGGAATCATCAGATGGTTTGAGGTGACCTTCAGAGATCACTCGGTTGACGTTTCCCTTCTCCCCTTGTCCTTTTCCAGGCTGGAATGGGTGGAAATCATCGAGCCTCGGACCCGGGAGCGCATGTACGCCAACCTCATCACGGGGGAGTGCGTGTGGGACCCCCCCGCCGGGGTGCGGATCAAACGCACCAATGAGAACCAGTGGTGGGAGCTCTTCGACCCCAACACCTCCCGCTTCTACTACTACAATGCCACCACGCAGAGGACGGTGTGGCACCGCCCCCAGAACTGCGACATCATCCCCCTGGCCAAGCTGCAGACCCTGAAGCAGAACACGGAGTCGCCGCGGGCTTCCACGGAGAACAGCCCCGGGAGGAGCAGCAATGTCAGCAGGGAGGGAAGCACCAGCTCGTCCCTGGAGCAGGAACTGGAGGGCAACGAGAAGGTGCAGGAGCAGCGGTCGAGCCGTCAGTCCAGCCAGTATTCCGTGGTGAAGGAGGAAACGGAAAGGTAAAGGTGGGAGGGGTGGGATAAAATTGGGAATTCCCAATCCTGGCGGTCTCCAGGAGCAAAGAGCAGAGCTCTCGCCCTGCGGATCTTGGGCAAAGGTATTTTATGGATGGTTCCACCAGCTCGACCCTTCGTAGGTCTCCACCGAGTTGGACCCTCCACAAAAGAAGGAGAAAGAGGGAAAAAACATCAGGAAAAGGTGTTTCTCCACCTTAGGGACAATTTAGATGTTCCCTGCGGAAAGGCTTCTTAAAGGAATAATTTCTTGGCCTCTGAAATTCATTTTTAGGATTGGAAATTCGAGTTTAGAGCCTGGAGTGGTTTCAAATTATTTCCCTGGATAAGATCTCCCTAAGGAGTTGGGATGATTCATGCCACAGCCACGGCTTGTCCCACAGGTCTGGGGAGCTCTTGGCAGGGATAATTTCCCTCAAGAAGGAGAAGGGAGTCAGTGCTCAATTCCCAAGGTCCACGGACAACGTTTGGGGACATTTTTGTTGCTGCTCTGTTGTTGTTTCATCTTTTGTGGGTTGAAAGCTGTAAGTCACGGAATCATGGAATGGTTTGGGTTGGAAGGAGCCTTAAAATCCATCTTTTTTGGATGGGACACCTCCCAGTATCCCAGGTCGCTCCAACCGGGCTTGGAAAAATTCCAGAGATGAGGCAGCAACAGCTTTTCTAGGCAACCTGAGGCAGGTCATTAATTTATGGATTTGTCTTCTCTTAATTGATGCCTTTGACCACATTAAGGACCCAACCAGGTTGAGGAGACCAAGCAGGGGTTGGGAATTCCTGTTCCCAACTCCTGCTCCCGACGCCCAGCACCCAGAAACTGCGGCTGGATGGGAACAGGAATTCCCAGCTCAGCAAGTGCTTTCATGTGGGACATCGGAGGCGGCCTCGGCTCCTCCCGTCAGGGGAGGTTCAACCTTCCCGAGGTCCTGGAAGAGGTTCTGATGGAATCTCTGACCCTGGGAATGGGGGTCATTGTAGGGCAGAGGATTTTGGGGGAGGGAGATGGGTTTGGGGTCGTTCACTGCAGGCAGACGTGGAATCACAGAGTCATGGAATGGTTTGGGTTGGAAGGGGCCTTAAAGATCATGGAATTTCACCTCCCTGCCATGGGCAGGGACACTTTTCCCTATCCCAGGTTGCTCCAAGGCCCGTCCAACCTGGCCTTGGGCACTTCCAGGGATGGGGCAGTCACAGCTGCTCTGGGAATTCCATTCCAGTGCCCTACCACCCTCAGAAGGAAGAATTCCTTCCCAATATCCCATCTATCCCTGCCCTCTGGCAGTGGGAAGCCATTCCTCATGTCCTGGCACTCCATCTCTTATCCCAAGTCCCTCTCCAGCTCTCCTGGAGCCTCTTTAGGCACTGGAAGGGGCTCTGAGGTCTCCCTGGATCCTTCCCTTCTCCAGGCTGGGCATTCCCAGCTCTCCCAGCCTGGCTCCACAGCAGAGGGGCTCCAGCCCTTGGAGCGTCTCCGTGGCCTCCTCTGGAATTGCTCCAGCAGCTCCACATCCTTCTGCTGTTGGACCCCAGAGCTGGATGCAGAATTCCAGGTGGGTTCTCACCTGAGGGGGGGTGAGGGGCAGAATTCCCACCTTTCTCACTGCCCAGGGCATGGGATGAGCCCAGGACACGTTGATGGAGCAGGATCCCGTTCCCAAAGCGACGTGAGGGGTTAACAGGGATCGAGGGATTGATTTTAACCTCCCTGGGATTTGCTGCAGGAGCAGGGGTGAGATCAGCAGCTCCCTGGGGGAAGGATCATTCCCAAGGTGGGATCAGCAGCTCCCTGGGGGAATTCCCACATCGGATCCGATTCCCCCATCAGATCCAGCACGGACACTGCAGGTCACTTAATCCTTTGTGTGCTCCACCCACACATTCCCCGTTCCCAGTGCTCGGGCCTGGCAGGTGTATTATGGGATGCAAAGCCGCTGGATCAGGTGGGAGGAGGGCTGGACTCTCAAAGGGAAAGGTTTAATCCCTGGAAATCTGCTGGGGGAAAAGAGGAATTCAGCCTTGGGCTGGATTTGGCTGATGGAGGGTTGCATGTCCTTGAATCTCCAGGAATTCCAGGTCTTGGCCTTTCCAGGGATTTGGATTGAGCGGATCCCAGGTCTTGGAGCTTTAAAAATTAAATTAAAATTTTGAAAATTTGGATGCCACTAGAGGGAGCAGAAATTCCTACTGACTGGAATTTCCACCTGCATCCCTGGAGGTGACAGAGGTGAGTCCCATCGGCTCAGCTAAACCATGGCTGCATCCCACTCTTGATCCTCATATCCTTTTTTTTTATCAAAAAAAATCACATTCCCTCCTTTTCCCCATCTTGGGAGTGTCCAAGTATGGGGCTTGGACCAACCTGGGGTAGTGGAAGGTGTCCCTGCCCATGGAAACTGGATGATCATGAAGGTCCCTTCCAGCCCAAACCATTCCATGATTCCATGAGTGTTTTCTCAGATCTTGGGTGCGTTTCTCACAGAAGATCCGCAGCTGGAAAGGTGCGGGTGGAACCTCCCAGTCCAAGTTTCATCCCATGAAGTCTTATCTAAGGATTTCTGGATAAGCTCAGCTCGTCTGGTTGGAAAAGGGAACTTGGGATAAGTGGGGAAGTTTTTATTGGAATTCACACCTGGAGCTTCCCTTAAAATTTAGGATTTAGGAACCAGAGCATCTCCAGGTTTGGCTGGAGATGCTAGAGGCTGCTCCCAATCCATTCCTCACATGCGTGGGGACGTTCCATCCCACCCATGCGGGTCAGGGATGCATCAACTCTTGGAATCCATAGGGAATTTGCTGTTGCCAAGCACCTGGATCCCGCCGGCATCACCTCACGCTTCCACGGTGAGGTGGGATTTGTTCTATTTAGCAGCCGGATCCAGCTCAGGAATCAACCCTGGGATCTCAAGAGCAGCATTGTCCTGGTGGTCAGCAGAGCCTTCCCAGTGGGATGTTCCAGCCTCTCCCTGGAGTTTTCCATGCTTGTCTTAAAATGGTGGCTTTTCTCCGGAGCGTGACTTGACAGCCGTGAAATCTCGGAGAGGGAACGTCGGCCGGATTTTGTGTCAGGTCGCTGGGATTTTCCACACTGTCGGGAAGTGTCTGAGGTTATTGGTCCGTGCAGGGCTTGAAATCCTTGGAGAAGGTGTCAGGCAGGGAGAGAGAAGCCTTTTCCATGGAAAACTCGGCTCTGCCGCTGCTTCTCCAAGGAGGAATTTCAAGTGGAAGCTTGAAGGACAAGGAAGTGGATCTTTGACCATCAGGAGAGTTTTCCTTGGACCAAAACACAGGAATCTTGGAATATGAGGGGTCTTTACCCAAATCCTATCTGCTGGGAAATTGTGCCCAAGTTATCCCTCAGGATTCCCACTTTTTTTTGCACGTCCAGATTCCAAAGGCACCGGGATGTCAGAGAAGATAAAATGCAGCATTTAAATCTTCCTGGATTAAGTGTGGCTGAGCTGGAATATCCAAGGGGGATTCCCTTAAAATCCAATCCCTGGAGTACGCCCACCAGAGCTCTCTGGGATCAAATCCTGCCTGCAGGCAGCAGCCGCTTCCAAAAGATCCCAAAAAAACCAGCTTTGTGGAATAAAGGATGCCTCCAACCTCTAAAATACCCAATTTGAGCATCGCATGATTTTTCCTTGGAATTCTCTCCATTTATTTCCTTCCCCGGAAGGCATTGGGAAGAGCCTGCCGTGCCCGGGTTCGGAAAACAGGTGGATCAATGACATAAATCTCTGCAGCATCTGCTGCCCGAGGATTTTCCAGGTCCCTGCAGGGATTCCCAGCCTTCCTCCAAGACGAGCCTCCGGTGGGAAGAGAAACCAAGGACTTGCTCAGGAAAAACACGTGGAAGGACCGGGGCGTGGAGTAGATCCTCAAGGCCTTCCTTCCCAATGTCCTGCCTCCAGGAGGAGCTTGAGGCTTGGAATTCCAGGTGTTTCTTCACCCAAATGTTGGATTTTCCCAGCTGGATGACATGTCCTGGTGTGAGGAAAGAGCTGGGAATGTCCAGCCTGGAAAAGGGAAGGATCCAGGGGGACCTTGGAGCGCCTTCCAGTGTCTAAAGGGGCTCCAGGAGAGCTGGAGAGGGACTTGGGACAAGGGATGGAGTGCCAGGACACAGGGAATGGCTTCCCACTGCCAGAGCGCAGGGTTAGATGGGATACTGGGAAGGAATTCTTGGCTGTGAGGATGGAGAGGGGCTGGAATGGAATTCCCAGAGAATCTGTGGCTGCCCCATCCCTGGAAGTGTCCAAGGCCAGGCTGGAGCAACCTAGGATAGTGGGAGCTGTCCCTGCCCATGGCAAGGGATGGAACCGAATGGGATTTTCCCTTCCAACCCAAACCAGGGGTTTGATCACTTGATGAAGTTCTTCCATGAAATTTCCAGGATTTGATTAAGTTTTTGCTCCACTACGGGAGCAAAATAAAAAAAAAAGGGGGAAGTTTTTAAAGCCTGGAATTATTGATCCTGTTGAAACTTCCATATGGATCTGGATGAACCCTAAAAACTGCGTCATCCATCCCATCCCTTAAGGAAAAAGAGGAGTTTCTCCATCTTGCCAGTCCCCGGTGCTGTGGGAACCTCATCCCATTCCCAGACCACGGCATTCCACTGCAAATCCTTCTCTTCCGCATGTTTTATCCACGGGGTGGATGGGCAGAGCAGGAGGTCGGGGCACTGACGTCTCCCTGGCTCTTCCTGCCCTTGGAGCAGGCTCCGAGGAATCCCAATCCCTGCTGCCAGCCCAGGGAAAGGAATGTTGGAGGAAATTGTTGGAATTATTGAAATTCAGACTTTTTTCCTCCCTTTTATTTGCTGCCTGTGGCAGAACAGCCTCGTCCTTGCTTTTTTCCAGTTCAATCTCCCTGGGACAACTTCCACAAAATCCCACGTTGCTCCAATCTCCATCCAACCTGGCCTTGGACACTTCCAGGGATGGAGCAACCACAGCTTCTCTGGTAATCCCATTCCAGTGTTTGTTTGCTTTGCTCTTTCCTTGGACACACCTTGCACAATCCAAAGATTCTTGTCCTCAGGACATGGAATTATCTCCTCTTTCCACCCTTCTGGAATCCATGACAAGGAGCTGAATCCATCCCAGCTGAGCTGTCCTGAAGGTTTTTTTTATTTAAGGATCACCAGGAAATTCCCCGGCTTCAGACTCTTCCCCTGGTTCCACGAGAGCCTAAATTTACCAAACCATGAGGCAGGATGTTGGGAAGGCTCCCAAGTTCGGTCTTCCAATGGTTTTTAGTGGTGTTTTAGCCCAGCTTTTGACTTATTCCCACCCATTTCACGGCAAAAATCCAGCTCATGCTCCGAGTGATGTTGGATATCCCTGTCCCTGGCAGAGGAGTTGGAATTCTGTGGTCTTTGAGGTCACTTCCAATGGTTTGAGTTGCTCCAAACCCCATCCAACCTGGCCTTGGACACTTCCAGAGAGGGGGCATTGCCAGAGCATGACAGATGTCTTTGATAGGATCTTCCAGCATTCCCAGATTTATCCAAATATTTGGTTTCCTCCATGGGAGATTTTCCTACTCAACAATTCCTTCGGCTCCAACTTCCTTCCCACTTTCCCAGCACTGGGAGTGCTCCAACAGTGCCAGGTCTCTCCTCACCCATCCGGGCGAGTTTGGCATGGAATTGCTAAGGTTGGAAAAGACTTCCAAGATCCTTGAGTCCGTTTTCCAGGCTCAATGGATGCCAGGGGCTCCTTCCTTAGATTCAATTCCTCACCATGATCCTTGAGTTTATTGAGATCATGAAGCACTTGGGGGATGGATGAACCATCCGAGGAAACACACGGATATTTGGGGATGACCAGTGGAAAACACATTCCCAGCATAAACCAAACAAGATTTAACTCCCCTTCCTCATTCCATCCTCAAATATTTCCCAGAAAAATGCTCATATCCGGCATTTCTTGCTCTGAGCCAGGCTGGAAATCGGGGACGAAGCTCTCGCTCCTGTCGCTTTTTAATATCCTTTCCTTGAATTCCCCACTTCCCGTTGCGAAACGCGGCTCCGGATTAGATGGATATTTGCCTAATTCCTCCGAGCGCTTGCGTCGGTGGCCGGCCCCAAAATTCCGGTTACATAACTCCAAAGAAAACCATCTTTTAAGTTTTATTGGAAGCGGGGGCTGTAATTAAGAGTATGAAGCCTTGCAGGGCTGTGATTAGAGCCGAGGATTAGGAGCCAGGATTTCATTTCTATTCCTGGCTTTGCCATGGAGCTGAGCTATTTCAGGCTGCTCACTTTCCCTGATTTTCGAAAAGCTGTGGAATGGTGCCACTTCCTGTTCCAGGTGGGAAAAAAAACCTCCTGGATTTGTTGATTTTTTAAAAAATTCGTTCGGTTTTGTTGTTCTGCCAGAGGTTCCCGGGATAAAGCTGCCAGGAATGAATTTGTGTCTGTGCTGGAGGCTTTGTAATCCATGGTTTAGGGAAAATTATTAAGGGGAAATCAACTTTATTAATGTAAAATCATCTTGATTAATGGAAAATCACCTTAGTTAGTGGAAAATCACATTTTTTATTGGAAAATCACCTTTATTAATAGAAAATCACCTTTATCATTGGAAAATCACCTTTGTTACTGGAAAATCACCTTTATTCATGGACAATCACCTTCAAAGTGTCCTGGAAAGGCTCTGGATGTATTCCTCATCCTTGTGTCCAAGTTGGGACATTGGAATCCAGACAGGGACACGACTTGATGGATAAAAACTGGATCATCCAGCTCGGAGGGTGGTGGTTAAGGGTTCATTCCCAATCCAATGGTTGGCTCCTCCCAGGCCCATCCCGGCTCCTCTCCTGATCCATATCCTTATCAATAATCTGTGGAGCAGACAGGAGTCACCCCCATCTCCAGAGAGGCTTGAGGGCAGGGCTGGAGCTCAGAGGGATCCTATGGATTGAGGACAGGTTGGGAAGAACTTCTTGAAGCTCAGCAAGGCCAGGTGTAGCCACAGGATGGACAAACTGGTGGCCACCCGAGGATCCAGGAATCTTGGGAAGCGTTATCCCAAGTGCAGGTGAGCAAGGGAAGTTGGGAACACCTCGGTAGGTCCGGGGAAGATTTAATCCTTGTTTGACCACAACTGGGCAACCTCAGGTGGTTCGGGGTTATCGGAAACCTGAAAAACCTGGGAGAATCCAGTGGGGAATCACCAGGGTGGTCAGGCTGGAGCACAGGATGTGTGAGCAGAAAATGAAGGAGCTGGGCTGGCTTTGCCTGGAGAAGGATTCTGGGGAGACCTCAGGACATCTTTCCAGAACCAAAGCTGGGTTTCCAAACTGGTCGGGTTTTTGAATTAGAACTTATTTTACTTCCTGTGATCAGGTCCGTGTGGTTTTATCCATTGGGATTTCCGGGATGCAACCCAGTGCTTGTAGCCCCGTGTTTGTGGAATGCCCACTTCAGAAATTCATTTGGGTTGAGCTTTCCAGATTATCCCAGTTGTTCCAGGTTGGCCAAGGCCAGTTTGGGTGGGAATATCCAGATTATCCCAGCTGTTCCAGGTTGGCCAAGGCCAGTTTGGGTGGGAATGTCCAGCTTGAGGACACAAACTGGGTCAAGGTGGACATTGCAGGAAGGACCTTAAACATGGAATGGTTTGGGTTGGAAGGGACCTCAAAACCATCCAGTTCTACCCCCTTTCCATGGGCAGGGCCACGTTCCGCTATCCCAGGTTGCTCCAAGCCCCATCCAAGCCAGCCTTGAATATTCCAGGAATGGAGCATCCGCAGATTCTCCTGTGCTAGTGTTTCACCACCCTCATTGTAAAATTCCTCCTTTAATCCAATGGATGGGTTAAGTCAAGCAAAATCCACAAGGATTTGGCTTAAAAACCTTGGAAAAACAGCTGGAGGGAGGCAGGCAAAGGGTAGGGGCCACGCTCCGTCGCATCCCTGCCCGTGGGAAGCCAGGATAGCAGGAATCCAGCAGTGCTGCTGTTTAAATATTAACCAGGAATTAACTGGGAATCCTGCTCCTGGCTCTCCGGCCCGCCGCTTCCAGAGGCTGCTCATTAACACTGAAACCTCAGCTGGTGGCTTTTAATGATTCCCAAAAACTCGGCTCATCCTGGAAAAGCAAGCGCAGCCGGCTCGGCCACCCCTGGGAATGTGCAACCACCACTCCATCCTTCCACGGATCCCTGCAGAGATTCCCTGCCCGGATCCCACCACACTGCCTCCAGTCCAAATCTTTGGGATGGATTCGCTCATCCATCACCTCTGTCTGCATAGAAACCTCATCGGAGATGGTCCAGAGGAGGCCTGGAGTTCCTTTGGACAGGGATAATGAATGCTGATGTGAAATGGAACAGCGGGAGAAAGGATGGATGGAAACCAAGCCGTGGCTCTGACGGATTTGGAAGATCTTGGAACTCCGAAAAGCTCCAAGAAAAACCACCCCATCGTTGGGCTCGGCCGAAATAAGGGATGGAGGAGCACGCGGAGCTTGATCCTGGCACCTGGAACAGAAACCTGGGATCTGGAGGAGTGGGAATTCCCTTCTGGAGGGGTGTGGACCTCGCTGATGGCAGTGGGAGGAGCCGTTGGTCCATCCCACGAGGCCGCAGGGAATTCCTGTGTCCGCTGGGTTTCACGGTCCCGTTTTGGCCGTGACCTGGTTCCGGGGGAGTTTTTAGAAGGAAAAACCAATATTGCCACCAGACTTCCCCCTGGGATGCTGCTGTATGGGATGGGGGGTGGACTGCTGGGAAGCAGATCCATAGGGAAGGACTTTAAACAACTCCTGAACTCTCCTGGAATCCTGGAATGGTTTGGAAGGGACCTTAAAACCCATCCAGTTCCACGCCCTGTCATGGGCAGGGACACCTCCCACTATCCCAGGTTGCTCCAATCCCTGTCCAACCTGGCCTTGGACACTTCCAGGGTTGGATCTGGGATCCATCTGAATTCCACCACGGATCTGGGTACAGCACTGGGATCAGAGGTGATGCCTTTCTCTTGGGGAATGCTGGAGGAGGAGAAGGAAATCCATTCACATGCACTGGAGAGGAAAAAGGGATTAAGCAGTTCCACACAGTCATAATTCCAGGGCTAAATCCCATTAAAATTAGCTTTGACAGAAGCTTAATTTTATTGCCTCTTGCTCGACTAAAATTTTTGAGCTTTATCCTATTAGGAAGATTTGTTTCTTTTCCCTCTTTTTTTCCTCCCGAAACCAACATCGGATCCGAATTTTATTAACATGGGAGTCTTAACATGGATTGGGGGGTGGGGAGGGATTTTAAGGCCTTTTTTTTGGAAAACTGCTCGGAATAAAGTTATTTCTCCAGATATTTTCTGATGATTTGCTCTGTGTTTTCCAAACAGGACCGATTCCGAGCACATTCCTGCCAGGAAAGGCTGTTAGGGCAAAAATAAACCTTTTTCTGTGCTCATTGGCAGCGGGGATGGATAATATTGGAAAGACAATGATGAATACCTGGTTTTGTGCATTTTTGGGAAGTGTTGGAGGGTCTTGGCATGGATTCACGGCCTTTGGAAAAGCGTGGAGCCAAAAACATGGATCAAGAGTGGGTTTGATCCTACAGGAGAGGCTTTAAGTCATTCTTGAATCCCACAAAATCTTTCTTGGACTCCAAGTCCATGTTGAATTCCCACCCCCAGTCCAAAAATCAGCTTGGAAATTCCATCCCGCACTTCCAGATGGTTTTTTCCATGTTTTTCCAAGTATGGTGTCTCTTGGAGTGGGTTGGTAGTGTGACCTTCTCCATCTTCTGGGAACAAGAGCTCTGCAGGCTCAGATTTAGATGAAAATGTGGCAAAAAGGGTTTTTGGGGGGATTTGCCTCTTCCCGCTTTGGCTCTGACCATCCAAGGTTGTTGAGGAGCGGGAGCGGCATCAAGGCACTCGGAAAGGACCATGGGTGGGATGGAGCCGGGAGATGTTTGGGATCTGCTCAGACGTTTTAAGGGAAAATTTGGTCTTTGAAGGGTTGGACAATGGGGCCTTGGTCGTCCTCTGGCCAACAACTCAATAGATGACTCCAAGCTCGAGCAGGTCCCAGGAGCAGATCCAGGACAGGTGGAGCCCATCCCAGTGGGATTCATCTCCATTAATCCTAAAGGAGACACTGACGTTGCCCTTGAATAACTCCCTGTTCACTTTTCTTGTTTTCCAGCTCGTCGCCTTCCGGAGTGTTTGAGAAGGAATATGATATTTATCGGGATTACAGCGCGGAAGGACAACTCCTCCACTACAGGTAGCCGGAATTTCCCTCCGGGATTGGGATTGGGATGGGTGGTGGCATGGGATAGTGAGGCGGTGAATGACACTGATGTCTTATTCTCCCTCTTCCAATCCTTCTCCTCATCCCTTCCCTTCCTGTGTTGCCTTCAGGTCCTTGTGGAACTCCAAAAGTCCTCAATGAACCCCAAAAGTCCTTCTTGAATCCTACCAAGTCCTTCTTGGACCCCAAATCCTCATCGAACCCCCAAAATTTTCACTGAACCTCACCAAGTCCTTCTTGAGCCCCAAAAATCCTCACTGAACCCCCCAAATCCTCACTGAATCCCAAAAGTCCTTCCTGAACCCCTCCAAGTCCTTGTTGGACCTCTCCAAACCCTTGTTAGAGTCCTCCAAGTCCTTCTTGAATCCCCCTAGTCCTCAATGAACCCCAAAAGTCCCCACTGAACCCCACCAAGTCCTTGTCAAACCCCAAAAATCCAAGATGAGGATAAGACCGGATTTTGGGGATTTATGGAGTCACTCCCTGCCTGGTTGCTCCGGGTTTTGGTAAACCCCCAATTCCTGTTTTTTTTTCTGGAGTTGAGGGTGAGATGGAGCACGTCCAGCTCTTCCACTGCTTTCCATGCTGGAAATGGTGACCGGGAAGGGCGCAATGCTCCTCATCCCTTTTCCCGGCACGTTTTCCTGCTGTTCCAAGCTGGTGAGCCCCGTTTGCCGCGATCTCCATCCCAATCCAAGACACGCGCGGGTGGAAAATCCCCCACTGGCGCTGGCCATGTTCCATCCCGCCTTTCCCTGTAATTCACTGCTGCCGAGTGACCTCCCAGGAGCATCGGAATTAATTGCCACTTAAGGAGGAGAGGGAAAAACTCCGAGCTTTCCAAGAGGGAAAACCAACAAGGGCGATGGGATCGGGTTTTTATCCTCACCAGCCGAATGTTCTCCTTGAGCGCGGAGAGAATCCATGGACAACTTCATCCTGAGCTGAGTGATTGCAATTCCCAGGAAGTGAGGGAGAGTGGGAAGGAGCGTGATTTGGGAAGCATGGAGTTGTTTGGTTGGGAAACAGGGATTGCAGGGGCCTCCTCTGTTTGGCATCGGATTGGCAGCGGGAGCCGAGCCAGAATCCAGCAGGATTTGCCCGTGACGGGGACAGGGACAACACGGATTTGGGCTGGTGGCCGTGGCCACCCGGGCAATTAAAAGCTTCGGTGTCACTGCACACATGAGCTCAGCTGTGCCGCAGGAGATGCCTCCGTCTTCCCAATCCCATAAAAACCCACGGAGCAGCCCTCGCCGCCCTTCCCCCAGCCGCCGCCAGCCAAGGAGCTAATTAGCAGCTTTGCTTAATTAGCTGTGAGTGGACTTCCTTCTGGAAGAACGAGTCTCACGGAGCCAGCAGAGCTCCACAGGGTGGGATTTTGGTTTAACTCCACGAGTGCCAGGAGCTGGAATCGGAGCTCGTGATGAATTCCTGTTAATGGGATTAATTATAAGGGGAAAAATTAATCATGGAATCACGGAATGGTTTGGGTGGGAAGGGACCTTAAAGATCATCCAGTCCCACCCTCTGCCATGGGCAGGGAGACCTTCCACTATCCCAGGTTGTTCCAATCCCTGTCCAACCTGGCCTTGGACACTTGCAGGAATGGGAAGGGTGGTGCTCCAGGACCTTTGGACAGGGATTGGAGGCTCTCCAGTTGTCCCACGGGCTCATGCCAACATGGAGATGGCAAATTCAGAGCACGATGGAATCCAAAGACTCCACATGGAGTAGGATGAGCCATCAGACGCTTCCACTGGAGCTGCCACAGCTCCCTCAGATCCATCCACTTGCAAACGCCGTTCGTGAAATGATCCTGAAGGTTCCAGGATCAGCTGGAAAATCAGGTCTGCAACCCAGCAGCCTTCTCAGGCCATGCCAACCCTCTTCTCCTCAAGTCTGGTATTCATTCCAGAGGTTTTCCTCTGGAAAATGGCAGAGGGACAGAGGATTGAGTCCCACAACACATCCACAGTTCCCTGGTGGATGGGAAAGCTTGGTGAGACCCAGGTCATGGTTCCTGCCTTCTTCCATCCTCCTCTGGCTGGGGAGAAACTGGAGAACTCCCAGACATTGGGACAAAGTGTGGGATCAAGGTGGCTTGTGAAGAGAAGCCGGATCTTGGCTGAGAAATCCCGTGGGATTCAGCTGGGAGAACGCCTTCATCCATGGAGTCATCACTACCTCCAGGTGCAGCTCTGGGGTTCAGCTCCCTGGATCGCCCCAGGAGCTGCAGCAGCGTCCTCGGGAGCAGGGAAAGATTTTTCCGCTTCCTTGACAGCCCTGGCTTGGAGCTCCCGGACAACAATTCCTATGGGAGATTTTTCCAATATAATGAAGATTAGTGGGTGTCATTAAGAGGATGACGTCGTGCTCCATCTGCCTGGAAGGCTTTTGTCGGGAAGCTCTGGAATCCCAAATCCCGTCATTCAGGCAATCACAAACCCTGCCTTTAACCCTTTCCCTCTTCATTCCCTCTGGATTTTTGGTCCCTGGAGCTGCTTCATGTCCTCGTTCTCTTGAGGGAGTGGAACTCTTTGCTAATCCAAAATCAATCTTCCCATCCGGAAATCCGGTTATTTGTGGGAGAAATCCCAAATTTCCGTCTTCATCCCATGGTTGCATTGGCCAATCCGTGGATGGAAGGTCCAAGGCCACTCAAGCTGGACTTCAGACCAAAAATCTTCAACATCAAGGACCTTCTTCTCCCTTTCTCCTCCTGACAGCAGCGATGGCACCAAAGTGCTCCAAAGCTGTGGTAAATCCCTCATTCTAGGCTTTGGAGCTGGAGAAGGTGCCTTGTTGTGTTCCAGCTCTTTGGCAGAGAGCTGGGATGTCCAATCCATGAGCAGGGAGAATCCCGGTTCTTCCGTGGGTGTTTTAGGAGAGCAGGATCACAGCTGCTTCACCTGCATGGGATCCTTTACATGGTCTTCCTCAATTTCTCCTGGACCTCCACATCCAGGAATGTCTTAAGAGGTCTTTGATCTTCTCATGGTCAACAGGAATTACATCACAGCAAGAAATTAGGGAAATAAGGAGAGAATTGGGGTTGGCTCCCAAAAATCCTGGCACCACCTTTCAGAGCTCCACAGAACCTCGCGTGGATGCACCTGAGGTGGTTTCGGAGGTGGGCTGGTGTCTGCTGGGGTTTAGGAGGTGGTCGTGGTGGTGGGGCCACCTCTGTTATGGGAGACAGCTGTAATTTGCCAAAAATTTGTAATTTTCCATCTGTCTTCACCTCTTGGCTCTCATGGGGGTTGCTGGATTCATCCTCCATGGTTGGAGGTTCAGTGTCCAAATGGTTCAGTGTCCAAATCCTGCCCTGGCCATGTTCAGCCCTTCTCCATCTGGATTTGTTGTCCTAGTGCCACATGGATGCAGGGAATGGGTGTAATTTGGCCAAGAGTTGTGTGAATCCAGGCCCAAAATTCAGGAAAGGACTTGCAGGAGCTTTGGAGAAACCTGGGAAGGAGGTGAGGAACCACCACATGGGATTTTGAGTGCGATCCCAACCGAGAGTTAATAAATATGGATAATAAATTCCTGATTTTTAGAGGTCAGTCTATTCCCTTGTTCCCTTGGAAGTGAGGAAGAGGAGCAGAACAGACACCAGTGATTTCCTGGCGAGCCATGAGATGAAAATCCCATTTTTTGGGAAAGAAAAGGGATATGGGTTGATGGTTGTTCTTGGGGGTATCGCAGCGGTGGGACCCCCTGGGCTGGGCCCTCTGCCCAAGCCCCGTCCAACCTGGCCTTGGACACTTCCAGGATGGAGCAGCCACAGCTGCTCTGGGAATTCCATTCCAGCCCCTCACCACCCTCCCAGGGAAGAATTCCTTCCCAGTATCCCACCTAACCCTGCCCTCTGGCAGTGGGAAGCCATTCCCTGTGTCCTGCCAGGGATGAGTGATTCAGGCTGGAGATACCAAGAGGATGAAGGGCTTTGGCATAGGAAATGCACTCCGGGGAACGTGAAATCCACTCGGAATAGGCAAGAGCTAAAAAATCCCCATTTTTGGAACTCCTTGTCGCACTCCCGGAGCCAGCGGGAGCAGGTTCCCTATTGATCAGCTATTTTGGGAAATGTCACTTCTGGTCTCTTTGTACTTCCCAGCTGATTCCTCATAACGATAAAGGCTCCTCTGTGCTCCTTTCCCAGCATTCCCTCCTCCCTCTCCAATCTGGAAAGATCTCCTCTTGTTTTCGGTGACATTTGGATTTCACGAAAGAGGCTATTTTGGGGGATTGCTTTAATTGGGACGAGCAGATTCCCAACTGGCTCCCGGGAATGTGGTGTCCCCGCAAGCGTCCATGTCCTCCGTGCCCGGCTCGGCTGCCAGGACGAGTTGTGTTGGTCTTGTGCTTCCTCCTGGTGGGTTCCTGATGGGATTGATGCCAGAGGGGCTCGCTGGAGACCCCCCGGCCATCATGGATGTCCCAAACCAAAAGGACACAGTGGGTGGTGTGGCCCGGGGAAGGTCCACTCCAGGTTGACCTTCAGCAAGGTCAGCTTGACCTTCAGCCAAGTGACTCATCAGGAACAGTCGTCCAAGTTCGTTTCGGTGTTTCCTCATTATCTACATCCCACAAAATCCTTTGGTTATGGATTCGTGGCCTCCAAAGTCCCAACCTGACCATCCCACCAGTGTTCAAACAGCTGCTGGAAAGCGGCAAAAATTCATCCTCTCGGCCCTGCTCCTCCTAAAAAACGTAGGATGGGATGGTGAGGGATGGGATGAGTCGTTATCTCCCTCTAGTCTTGATCAACTTCTGCTGCTGTTAATTAGACCCGAAGCCACCAGAGCAGCAGAACATGGGAGATGTTTCACTGAGAGATCTGGTGTTGAGGGCTTGGAGCTAAAAGTGATCCCATAGCACCATCCAGAGACAGGGATTGGACAATCCCCGAGAGTTGCGCCTTCTCCTTTTGGAAAAATAATAGGAATTTTTTTTTTTTTTATGGTGTTTTGATGGGTATAATCCTTTGGGAATATTTTAGTTGGAGAATGGAATTGTGTGCAGAGGAGCTTCATGAGGTCTTCGACATCCATCAAACCAAGCTTTGATATCAACAGGGATTGGCTGAAAGCTGGGATTCAGCACTCCCATCACTCCAAAATTCCCCCAGAAAGATCAAACCGGATTTTCCCCTTCCTGGATATCCCATGGATCGTATTGTATCCATCAAATCATCCTCGTGGCCCTGTCATGGGTGTTCAGCAGGAGACAAAGGGAGAGGGGATCTCATCGCCTTAGTGGGAATGCTACACCTTCTCCACGATTCCTCGATGGTCAAAGACCTGGATCATCCTGGGAAGAGGTTGGAGGGTTTTGGAGACCCCTGGCATCCTACCAGGAGTGGTGGGTGACCGCCCAGATGTCCATGGGTACAGGCACGTGGGATCAATCCATCTCCTCCTGATCCCAACCACTTCCTCCAACTCCAGTTCCTCATGGTTTTCCCATCAGCCCATCCCATCCAAGGAGAAGGAGAGAAGGAGAGAAGGAGACGCTCAAGTGCTTGGAAAACTTGATCCCAGCGCTCACCTTCTTCCCAAATATCCATTTATTGCCCAAATTCCAGATTTCACCTCACTCGTTCTGGTTTTTCTAGCAATCAGCTTCAACCAAGCAAAAAGCTTCCTAAAAAAATGAATTCCACGGAGGAAGTGACACTTCCAGGCTCCTAAAAATGGGAAGAGGGGTTGAAGTTTGGAAGGGTCTGAGAGGCCATGGTGGGGTTGTGAGAACCCCAAATCCCACAAATGCTGGGAAACGAGCGCTTGAGCAGGAATTTGAAATTCCAGGTGCAGCCCAAGCCCTGGGATATTTATATACACAGAATTCCATGGAATTCCATGTGAATTTTTGGGAACAGCAATACTTGCAGACAAGAGCAGCGAAACATTAATGATGGAGGATTTTAGGATTTTATCCTGTTTTCCTATCACTTAATTTAATTATAAATTAGCATAAAATAGGAGTTTTTCCATGATTATAGAGGCTAGGTTTCTGTCCTAAGGACATTTTCCCAGCTGGAAAATTTCGGATGGATCATGGGAGGCTTCAGGTGGAAGCCTGGACGTCTCCAGGCTCTGCTGCTCACCTTTCCCTGCATTTTTCACGGAGATACTTGTGCTGCCGGAGCGGCGCCGGGCACCGTGCCAGGCACAGGGAGGTTTTTCCGCCGCCGGCTCATCCCTGACCCCGGACTTCCCAGTGGGATGCGCTCAGAGCAGGCTGTGCTGGCGGTGCCCAGCTGGGAGGGAAGGGGGGCCGGGCTGCTTCCCTCATTCCCATCCCAGTTTAGCCCTGGAAAAGGGGATCTTAAGCTTAGGTGGAAGGTGGAGGGAGAAGATGCTCCCAAATCCCGCGGCCGGGGGAGGAAGGTGAGGAAGAGCGAGGGCATGGTGGGAGTTTGGGATGGCACGAGGACACGGTGGGAATTTGGGATGGCACAAGGAGCCAGGATGGTGGGGAGGGGGGGTGCCCAGGGATCCTTTGCTCTTCCCATGCCGGCAAATACCGATGCGTTCCATCGGAAACTTAATATTTGAATTAATCATTCGAATCAGGGCTTTTTCCCCTTCCCCAGGGAGGGGAAAATCCACTTAATCCCGGCTCTAAATTTTAATCTTCACCTGCAAAGTCTCAACGACACTGGGGCAGGGGAAGAGATCTTGGAAAAAAGCATGGTTTTGGGAATATTCTTGTTTTTCAACCTCCTTCGGAGAAGTGTCGCCGTGTCATTCCATTAAAAACTAGGAAAACGCTGTTAAAATAATTCCACTAAAACCCGGCTGTGATTTTTTCCCTCAGTCCCACCTTGATGGAGTGGAGCTGCCCCTCGACTCCATTGAAAGCGTCGGGAATGTAAAAATCCATCATTTTGGTTGTTTTAATAGGTTTTTAAGGTATTTTGAGCCGTGGATGGTCGGAATTCTCGGCATGGATAATGATATGTAAATGAGGGGGGGGGTTACCTGCAGGTGTGGGGTGGGGGTGGCTGTGTCTCTCCAGAAAAAACAACTGGGAGCAAAGGAATTCCTGGATGCGGGAGCCGGGCTGTTCACGCAGCGCACGGAACCCGGAGATTTCTCCTCTCCCCTCCATCGTTGACTTCCCAAAGGTTGGAAGATCAAGGAGGAGGCGTTGGAGCAGGGAAGGAGATTTAAGAGAACACGGAAAAATCCTGCCCTACAACAGACGGAAATTAAGTGGAAACGATGTAAATTTCCAAAGAAATTGATTTCTCCGATAGGAGATTTAGAGGGATTTGGGCAGCGGTTTGTCATGGAAATGTACGGAGTCGGTAAAATCTTCCCCACACGGAGAAAACAGCAGGGAGAACCCGGTGCCAAGCCAGAAATAACAGGAATACTTGGAATTTCTGCCGGATGCCCCATGCCAGGAGGGCGGCCGGGGCTCGTTCTCCACTCCAGCATCCCTTGAATTTCTTGGAGCAGCCGCGCTGCTCGTGGGCAGCGATTTAAGCACAAAAAGGGCCTTTTTGGGATTCCTTTTGCGGGCAGAAAATTCCATTTATTCCACGGCAGAGCTTTTTTGGGGGGGTTTAGCCATAATCCAGGGCAGCACGACGGAGCTTTCAGGAATATTGCTTCCCGTTACTTAATATTTGGATTGAAAGCTCGGCCCGGACGAGGTGATTTGACGGCAGCGCCGCTGCTCCGTTGGGGATTTTTATTCGGATCCGCTGCTGCCAGATGCTGCGGGCTGGAATATTAATGCCAGCTGCAAAGCTGGGAATTAAGCTGCGATTTCACCTGGTTTGAGTTAAAACACCTGGATTTAGGAGGGATTCGTGTTCGGGTGGGGGTGGGGAAAGAGTGAAAAGATGGATTTCTGCAGGGAAATTCCAGACCATCTCATTCTAACCCCTTTCCATGGGCAGGGACACTTTCCACTATCCCAGGTTGCTCCAAGCCCTGTCCAACCTGGCCTTGGACACTTCCAAGGATGGGGCAGCCACAGATTCTCTGGGAATTCCATTCCAGGGCCTCACCACCCTCACAGGGACAATTTTTTTCCCCAATATCCCATCTAACCCTGCCCTCTGGCAGTGGGAAGCCATTCCCTGTGTCCTGTCTCTCCACCCCTTGTCCCAAGTCCCTCTCCAGCTCTCCTGGAGCCTCTTTATGCACTGGAAGGTGCTCCAAGGTCTCCCTGGAGCCTTCTCTTCTCCAGGCTGGGCATTCCCAGCTCTGCCAGCCTGGCTCCAAACCTCGGAGCATCTCCATGGCGTCTTCTGGACTCGCTCCAGCAGCTCCACGTCCTTCTGATCTTGGATCCCAGAGCTGGATCTGCGAAGCTTTTCCCCCTTGGACACGGCTGGAGTTTGAATTCCTTGTCCGTGGGCAATAAAAAAAAGTGGGAAAAGGAGAATCAGGAAGCAGAGGGTTAATGAGGACGTGGCTCAGGAGCAGCCCTTAGCTCCAAGCAGAGGATGTGATCCATCACTCCATGGCTTCCAAGACCATCTCCCAAGGGTTGGGAACGTTGTTTGCAGATGCTGAAGAAACCCAAAGGCAGCCGGTGCCGCCGGCAGAATTCCCGGCACAAGCGGCTCCGGGTGGGATGTGCTCCCTGGATCTGCTGGGAATCCTCTTGGGCTCTTCTACTTTATTTCCTCAAAAATTTTGGGATCTGTGTATAAAAATCAGGTTATTAATGAGGATTAAAGACCTCCAGGTCTTCTAGAAGAAACAGGGAGAGATCCAAGATCTTCGTGCGTGGTTTGAGCAGGAAAAGCAGACTTTTCAGGAGTAGAGCAAGGTTGGAAGGGGCTTGGAGCAACCAGGGATAGTGGAAGGTGTCCCTGCCCATGGCAGGGGGTGGAACTGGATGAGATTTTAGGTCTCTTCCTTACACCCAAACCATTCCATGAATCCATGATTTTGTTGTTGTGGAGGGAATTTTGAGGGTCTGGAATGGCTCAGTGAGGGGTTGAGATCCATCAAACCAGGTCGGAGGAACTCGAGCCTCCTGCCAACTTCCTGCTGTCGAAGACCTGGATAAGTTTAAGTCCCCAGGAGCTCCAAAGGTGGAAAAGGAAGGAATAAATTATTCCCAAATCCCTTGGAGTGAGGACAAAGTCATGGATAAACAAGGAGCACAGTCCTGAGAGACTGTGGAGCCTCCTGCAGAGAATTGTTCGTGGCTTTCTGTGGGAATTTTTCCCTCAAAACTCAGTGATGGAACTCACTCCACCTTTTCCTGGAGGACAGAAGGGACAAATGGCTGGGAATAAATCAGAATTGGAGAGGGATGAACTGGGAGAGCAGACGGTGCCTCCGGCATCTTCTGTTCCAGCGTGGGATTGGTGACAGGATGTGCCTCCCTGTGCCTTGGGAACAACCAATTCCAGCTCAGATCCCTCCTGTGAGCCAGGCAGCTCCGTAAAATCCATCTTTGCTCTTCCTCCTGAGTGTCCCCTGCCCAGATGGCCTTTCCCAAGGACTTGGAACAGGGATAGAGCAGATGAAAATCCATTGTGCCAGGGAAGAAATCCTCACGGGAGAATTTCTTCCCAATATCCAATCCCATGGGCAGGGACACCTTCCACCATCCCAGGTTGCTCCAAGCCCCGTCCAGCCTGGCCTTGGACACTTCCAGGGATGGGGCAGCCACAGCTTCTCTGTGGCTCCCTCACCAACCCCTCACCACCTTCACAGCCAAGAATTCCTTCCCATTATCCCATCCAACCCTGCCCCCTGGCAGTGGGAAGCCATTCCCTCTTGTCCTGTCACTCCATGCCTTGTCCAAATATCCAATCCCATCCGATCCCTCACATCTCCATCTCTCCACTCTTGGGGTGCTTGGGAATCTCCATCCTCTGGGCTCCACGGTGGTTTGGGAGGTTTGGGACCAGCCAAACCATTCCAGGGCTGGAATTCTGACCGCGCTGTGACGTTTCTCCCCGCAGGACCTCATCGCTCCGATGGAACGCCGGCACCAAGGAGCGGATGCTGATCAAGGTGACGGATCGGGAGCCCAGCTTCCTCCTCCACCAAGGCAACGGCTACACCCCCGAAAATCAACCAGGCTCCCGCTCCCGCCGGCCCTCGGGCGGCCAACAGTCGCCCAACCTCCAAACCTTCTCCTCCGACGCCGACAACTCCGTGTTTTTCCCGGAGAGGAAGCAGTCGCCCTTCCTGAAGAGGGCTGAGCACGTGGGCAGCTGCTCGCCGCTGCTGGGCCGGGGCGATTCCTTCTGCTCCCCGCTCCAAGCGCAGCACCGCAAACATTCCAGCGAATCCCAGCCCTCGTCGCCCCGCTACGCCTACGAGCCCCCCCTCTACGAGGAGCCCCCCATGGAATACCAGGCTCCCATCTACGACGAGCCTCCCGTGGACATGCAGTACGAAGCCAGCGGGAGCTACAAGGCGGGATCTCCGCAGAAATCGCCCATCCGGAAGCCTCACCCTTTCCTTCAGTCGCCCAAGCAAGGCTCCAACTCGCCCTACCAGCAGCTGGTGCTCACCAAGCAGAAGTGTCCCGACCGCTTCATGAGCCTGGAATACAGCCCCGCCGGCAAGGAATACGTCAGGCAATTGGTCTACGTGGAGCAGTCGGGCTCCAGCCCCAAGATGAAGACGGGCTTGAGGCACAAATACTCCCCCAATCCCATCGGCGGCTCCTACTCGCTGCAGCACAGCCCCTGCCTGGTGCGGGACCAACGCCTGGAGATCAAATCGGGCGACTACAGCAGCATGGAGGGACCCGACTTCTGCCCTGGCCCAACAGGGGCCCAGGTGGCCCAGGGCGAGGACTCCATGTCATGGTCCAGCCAGCAGGACACCTTATCCTCCACTGGTTACTCGCCCTCCACCAGGAAGAGGAAAAGTCGGAAGCCTTCGGTGACCCACGACCCCAACGCCTCCTCCACGGATGGCTCGGGGGACCGGGAGGTGTTGGGCGAGCTGGGTGAGGAACGAGCCACACCGGGACCCAACAGGTCCCCGATGAACCGGACGGAGAGCAAGGCGGCGGAGGCGGAGGCGGCGCGGGGCTTCCCGGAGCCTTTCCTGGCGCAGGCGCGCCTGGCTTGGGAAGCGCAGCAGGCCCACTACCACATGAAGCAACGGAGCAGCTGGGATTCCCAAAAGGACGGTTCGGGCTACGAGAGCGACGGCGCCCTCCCGCTGCCCATGCCGGGCCCGGTGGTGCGAGCCTTCAGCGAGGACGAGGCGTTGGCGCAGCAGGAGAACAAGCACTGGAAGAGGAACACCTTCGAGAAGCTGGGCTTCCCCCAGATCCTGCTGGAGAAGAGCGTCTCCGTCCAGACCAACCTGGCCTCCCCTGAGCCCTACTTGCATCCATCTCAGGTAACGCCCTTGGGAATGTTCTTGGTTTTGGGGGCTTCCCCTGTGCCCCGTGAGGTCAATCCTGGTTAAAGCTTCTCTTCCTCCAGTGTGGATCCAGCGGGATGGTCCCCGGGATGATCCCACACCAGGATTGGGCGTGGGCACCTTGGTGCCATGGCAGCCTCAGCTCTGTGCTGTGGCTTCTCCTGCCTTGGTGGGGGGCAGATCCTGGATCCACCCAGTTCCCAGGGGATTCCTGAGTGCCCATCTCTGGCTGATCCCTCAAAGGCGTTGGTCCTTGGCAAGGTGGTCCCTCAAAACCTTGGGATGAAAGAGCCACCGGTTTTCCAGGATTTTCTTCCCAGGGTTGTGAGCTGCCTGTTCCCTCCCTGGAACTGAGCTGCCCCGGTCCTGGAGATCCTTCCTGCCCCAAACTCCCATTCCAGAGGAGCCCCTGGGGCTCTGACGTGGAATTGCTGGAGCTGGTGCATCCCATGTGCCCAGATTCCAGCCCATCACATGTTTCCCTGGTTTTTGGATGTCCTCCATCAGCTTCTGGATGTCCTCCATCAGTCCATTCCCCTCCAGGGAAAGGCTGGGAAAGGCAGGGAAAGGCTATCAGGGCTTTTAAAAATGAGTGATGATGCCACATGTGGGGATAAATCCCACCGGGAAAACTGCCTGGGAGATGGAACTTGGTGTCAGCAAGACCCCTGGACACGGACCTGGGAAACAGCAAATCATCTGGAAATTGCCTTTTTTGCCCACGGGAACGTGGAAGGAAACCGGTGAAGCATCGCATCCAAAGGCAGCAGAAGAAAATTCCCGAGGAGCAGTTGTCCCCAAAGACTCGGTGCTGCACGAGGAGGTCCAAACCCAAAACTGGAGAGCTCCAGGTCCCCTTTGGATGTTCACATTGGCCAGGAAGGAAAGCTGCCATCGTTAGTGATCCCCTACACCTCCTGCGTGGGGCTTGGGATGTGGTGAGAATTTTCTCCACTCCCCGGAAGTTTTCTGTCCGGGTGGCCCTGTCTGTTATCCTCAAGCTCAGGGACACCAAGGTGGTGGGACACTGGCACCAGTTTCCCAGAGAAGCTGCGGCCGCCCCATCCCTGAAGTGTCCAAGGCCAGGTTGGACGGGGTTTGGAGCAACCTGGGACAGTGGAAGGTGTCCCTGGCCATTGGAACAGGATGATCTTGAAGGTCCCTTCCAACCCAAACCCTTCCATGGTCATGGCTGTGGTTGTCACCAGTGGAGTGTCCCCACACCGAGGTGCATCCAAGCCCCATCCACGTGGCTCCAAGACCTTCTCCCGTGAGGATTCCCTAATTCCTGAGGTGACATGATGGTCACCCCATGGGACAGGCAGGAGGTCACGGCCATTTTCCATTGACACCCAATGGTTTATACCACTCTTGTAGGCCAGGGCATTCCCCAAGTTCATTTAGGTGCTAATTAGGGCTAATTAGGGCTGAAATTAATTTCCTATTGGCTCTGGCAGCAGGGGATCTGTCACATTTCACTTCCGGTGTCACTCCCTGGCCTGACCATGCCGTCCTTGGCTGGAGAAGGTTGATGTCCCCAACCAACGTGGTCCTTTCCTTCTCCCTGGGTGTTCTTGGTGCACAAAATGGCTCTGGTCCAGCCCACGGACCACTTTTTGGAAAAGCCACGTTCCCAACAGCTGTCAAGTGACACCTTCGAGCATCTCCTGCATCTCCTTCCAGCCAGGAAACCCCATGGGCCTTCAGCTGACCAGCAGGTTGGAGGACACAGAAGGACCTTTGGGGTGATGTGACCTTTGCAGGGACAGCAGGGCTGGGTCCCTCGAGGGGTGAAGCTTCCGTGTCCCCATCCCGTGTCCCTGCCATCGTCACCGCGGTCAAGATGGGAGCGGAGCGATGTCGACAGAAAGAGATCTCGACATTGGAACAGGACGAGTTGTTGAAGAGACAAGAAACTTGACGTGTTTGAAGAAGTAGAAGCTCAGTCACCTGCCAGCAGCTCTGGTGGCTCTTTGGGTGGCTTCCTTGTCCCCTCCTGGATTTTCCACCTCCTGAGTCTTTCCATCTTCTGCTTTTCTTCTGTTCCTCATCGAAAGCCCAACCCTGAGTCCGTGGCAGCACTGGAGTCACCTTGCCCATGGACCCTCCTGGGGGCCACCATCACGGTTCTTTCGCACTTGTTGGGGACAGCGGTCTCACCTCTGGATGGTGTGGAATGTCCTTCCCTGCCATGGGTCACGTCCCCAGGGCCACCAAACCCCGGTGGTGATGGCCTGGATGTTGCAGAAGAGGTGATGAAGCCACCTTGGCTGGCTGCAGGACCATGGAATTGTCCATCCCAGTTGTCCTTGTTTGCCTCCTCCATGCTGGTCACCAGCTGTTGGGGTGTCCCTCCACCTCCTGGGGTGACACCCCACAAGCTGTGCTAGTCCCAGTAGGAGGAGGACACTGGTCAGCAGGGGTCCTCTGGGTCCTTCACAGCTGGGTGCTCTGCAGAGGTCAAGGTTAAATCCTGGGCATCTCCTGTCCCTTGGGATGTACAGAAGGACCATCCATGTTGCTAATGGCTTGGAGGAGCCACCAGCCTTCTCCTGTGGCCACTGGAGAACCACCCTTGAAGGTGATTTGGGGCAGAGAGGGTTTCCTGGGGGGCTGTTAAAGGTGGGTGTGTCCCCAAAGGAGTGGTGTAGCCCAAAGCCACTCGCCCTTTGTTTCCCCCATGTTGCCACCAGCTTCTTCTGTCCATGACTCCATTGATCAAGTGTGAGGAGAGTCCAGCATGTCACTTATCCCCACTGGTCCCCTCCCTCCTGATGCCAGTCGGTGCCACAGCCCACCATGGCTGCTGGCACAGGGTCAGCTCCACTTGGCTGTGATCAGATTGAGGAGAAGCTCTTCGGAGAGGATGTGGTTTATGGGAAGACCTCTGAATGCTGCAACGGTTGGTTGGTTGGTTTATTGGTTGGTTTGTTGGTTGGATGATTGGTGGATTTATTGATTGATTGATTGACTGATTGATTGATTTGTTGCTTGATTGGTTGGTTGGTTGGTCGATTGGTTTGTTGGCTGGTCAGTTGGTTCATTGCTTGGTTGATTGATTGGTTTGTTGGGTCATTGATGGTTNGTTGCTTGATTGGTTGGTTGGTTGGTCGATTGGTTTGTTGGCTGGTCAGTTGGTTCATTGCTTGGTTGATTGATTGATTGACTGATTGATTAATTTGTTGCTTGATTGGGTGGTTGGTTGGTCGATTGGTTTGTTGGCTGGTCAGTTGGTTCATTGCTTGGTTGATTGATTGGTTTGTTGGGTCATTGATGGTTGGTTCAGTGGTTTGTTGATTGATTGGTTGGTTGATTGATTTATTGGTTGATTGGTTCGTTGGTTCATTGGTTTATTGGTTTGTTGGCTGGTCAATTGGTTCATTGATTGGTTGGTTGATTGATTAATTGATTGATTGGTTTGTTTGATTGATTCATTAGTTGGTTGATTGGTTTGTCTGTTGGTTTCTCCACTGGTCAGTTGGTTGATTGGTTGATTGATCAGTTTGTTGGTTAATTTATTGGTTGGACAATTGGTTGATTGGTTGGTGGATTGATTGTTTTGTTGGTTTGTTTGTTCATTGATAGTTTGATTGGTTGATTGATTGGTTCATTGGTTTGTTGGCTGGTCAGTTGGTTCATTGGTTGATTGACTGATTGATTGGTTTGTTGGATCAATTCATTGGTTGGTTGGTTTAAGGTTCAGGCACTGGTTGGTAGGTCTGTTGGTTGCTCCACTGGTCAGTTGGTTGATTGATCAGTTTGTTAGCTGATTTATTGGTAGGACAATTGGTTGGTTGGTTGGTTGATTGATTGGTTGGTTCATTGCTTGGTTGATTGATCCGTTTGTTGGTTGGTTGCTTGGTTGATTGATTGTTTTATTGGTTGATTGGTTGGTTGGTTTGTTCATTGATTGTTTGATTGTTTGATTGATTTGTTCCTTGGTTTGCTGGCCGGTCAGTTGATTTATTGGTTAGTTGGTTCATTGGTTGTTGATTGATTGATGGGCTTGTTGGATCAATTCATTGGTTGGTTAGTTTGATGGTTCATGTATTGGTTGGTTGGTCTGTTGGTTTCTCCCCTCGTCAGTTGGTTGATTGGTTGATTGGTTGGTTTGTTGCCTGATTTATTGGTTGGACGATTGGTTGGTTGATTGATTGATTGATTGATTGGTTGGTTCATTGCTTGGTTGATTGGGAGGTTTGTTGGCTGATTTATTGGTTGGACAATTGGTTGGTTGATTGATCAGATTGTTGGTTGGTTGCTTGGTTGATTGATTGTTTTATTGGTTGGTTGGTTTGTTGGTTCATTGTTTGAATGGTTCATTGATTGGTTGGTTCATTGCTTTTTTCATTGGTTGCCTTATTGGTTGGTTTGTTGCTCTCTTGATTTCTTGGTTGGTTCATTGGTTGATTGATTGATTTGCTGGTTTGTTCGCTGGTTGGTTGCTTGGTTGATTGATCCATTTGTTGGTTGTTTGGTTGATTGATTGATTGACTGATTGATTTACTGGCTGGTTGTTTCATTAATGGGTTGGTTTGATGGTTGATTGGTTTGTTGATTGATCGGTTGGTTGGTTGGTTAGTTGGTTTTTTGATCTGTTGGTTTCTTGGTTGGTTGGTTGGTTGGTTGGTTGATTGATCGATCGGTCGATCGTTCCGTCAGCGCTCCCATCCCACCAGCACCGCTGACCTGTCCGCCTGTTGTCCCCCAGTCCGAGGACCTCGGTGCCTGCGCCCAGTTCGAGAGCAGCCGGCAGACCCGGAACATGATGCCGAGCGCCAGCTGCGTCTTCCCCACCTTCAACCTGCGCAAGCCCTCCTCGGAGACGGACATTGAGAACTGGGCCTCCAAGCACTTCAACAAGCACACCCAAGGGCTCTTCCGACGGAAGGTCTCCATCGCCAACATGCTGGCCTGGAGCAGCGAATCCATCAAGAAACCCATGATCATGACCAACGACCGCAACGTCAAGAAGGAGGCTTGCGAGATCTTCAAACTCATCCAGATGTACATGGGCGACCGGCGGGCCAAGACGGACCAGCTCAACGTGGCCTTGGAGATCGCCACCAAAGGTTGGAGCATGCAGGGGCTGCGAGATGAGCTCTACATCCAGCTGTGCCGGCAGACCACCGAGAACTTCCGTTACGAGAGCCTGGCCCGCGGCTGGGAGCTCATGGCCATTTGTTTGGCCTTTTTCCCACCCACTCCCAAATTCCATTCCTACCTAGAAGGATACATTTATCGGCACATGGATCCGGTGAATGACACGAAAGGTAAGTGAGGAAGCACGGCCCAGTGGCTTCTGTGCCCGTCCTCAATCCCTGGAAGTGTTCCAGGCCAGGTTGGATGGGGTTTGGAGTGAGCTGGGAGAGTGGAAGTTGTCCCTGGATGGTCTTTATGGTCCCTTCCAACCCAAACCGTTCCATGATTCCATGATGTCACAACCCATTGATTTGGTCCCTTTCCCCCTGGCTGAGTCTCCTCATGGAAAGGTGGATGAGGAACTCATCCAAGATCCCTCCTGGAGGTGCACCCAGTGCTGTGGGGGCTTTCCCACCCTCCTTCTTCCCGGGAATCCAATGGGAGATCCAACAGGAAATGAGCTTTGACACCTTTGCTGGAGGATCAGCGTCATCTCCACTCCTGGAACTTCTCCCATCCCCTGAAGTTCCTTCCAACCCAACCTTCAGAAGTTCCTTCCAACCCAAACCATTCCATGACTCCATGGTTTCACCATCATTTCCACCTCCAGATGTTTCTTCCGGCTTCTCAAGTAGCTTTGGATCCAAAATGCCATGATTCTGTGGTTTCACCATCGCTTCCACCTCCAGATGTTTCTTCTTGAGTAGCTTTGGATCCCAAAAACACCCGTGTTGGGATGGGACGCAGAAGATTCCCATCTCCCCTGGTTTTTGGTCATGGCAGGAAAAGGAGACATAAATTTGGGCTGTTTGGGAATTTTAGGAGATCCTCTCCAGTCCTGAGATTCGTTATCCCAAATCCTTCACCACTGGTGCTGGTCTGGATGTCCCCATGGGTTGATGCCACCTCTCAGTAGGTCATGGATGAGGTGGAATTGGGGATCCAGAAGAATTTGGGGTTTTGCCACTGGGAGATGGACCCCAAATTGCTCCAGGGGTTCCCAGGTGCCCTTCAGCTCCTGGGGGACAACGGTGGCACATCTTGGGAACACAAGAAGATGATCCCAACCCAGGTGTCCATGCAAGGTAGACACGACCCCCTGTGCTGGAGCATTCCCGATGGGATGCAGCTCCGGGAATGTCAGGTTGGGTTGGGTTGGTCCCACCAGAGGTGTCAAACTCATTTCCCGCTGGAATCGGCACCTCAGGAAAGGCTCCACCCCCAACACCTCCCCAGCCAATCAGTGCCATTCCCTGGGATTGGTCCCAAATTCCATCCTCATTTTGAGTTCCGTGTTATTTTCAGGAATTTCGTTGTCTTTGTGTTGAGTCATTGATTGGTTTAATTGTTGTTGTTACGTTGATTTGTTCTGATTTGCATTTTCGGTTCCATCTCATTTGGTTAAATTTGCATTTTCATTGTCATTTTAATTGGTTTTCTATTTCCGTTTTATTTTCATGTCTGCTTTCATTTAATTTTCATTTCAATTTCATTTCAATTTTCATTTCACTTCAGTTTTTCTTTTAATTTAATTTCATATTTTCAATTTCATTTCAATGTTTATTTTAATTTCAATTTTCATTTCAATTTTAATTTAATTTCAATTTTTATTTCCATTTTATTTCAATTTAAATTTTCATATCGATTTTTCATTTCATTTCATTTTGATTTTTTTAATTTCAATTTTAATTTCATTTCCATTTTTCATTTCATTTCAATTTTTCATTTTCATTTCAATTTTCATTTCATTTCGATTTTTAATTTTAATTTAATTTCTTTTAATTTCAATTTTATTTCTATTTCATTTCAATTTCCATTGTTGATTCCAATTCCAATGTTCGTTTCCGTTTGCTGCTGCCATGACCTCCCCCCGTGAGTTCCTTTTCCAGCCTCACTTCCCGCTGTCCCCGCGTTCCGGGTGTTTTTTCCCAGTGTCGCGGCACCTCCGCCACCTCCTGGAAAGGACCAATAAGAAGAAACCCAAATTGCGAAAGAAACCCAAGCCCCAAATCGAGGAGCACCAGGGTAGGGACCCCCCAAAATTCTGGGAGCGCCCGGAATTCCCGAGGGATCCTTGGGATGGGCAGAGGGAGAACAGGGAGAGAGGGACTGGTTGATTAATTGGGTTAATTAAATAGGGGTGAGATAGGATTGGTGTAACTTAAATAATAATTTAAATAATGATGATGATGATAAATAATTATTACAATTATTGTTATTATTATTTATTATTTCATTATTTTATTATCATTATTATATTATATGTATCATTATAAATTATTATTATATCATAATATATTAACAAAACATTACAATATATTAGATAATATATTATAAATTATTATATGTATAATTATAAATATATTATAATTTTATTTATAAATATATTATTATAGGCAGATATATTATTACTGTATTGTAATAATATATAATGATTATACATAATGAATATCTGTAATTTATAATTTCTATAAATAGAACGTATAGAGATGGATATATTCTATAAAATATGGAATATACGTGGATTTACTGTGTATTTATAATTCAAACTACATTATATTCCATAATATATTTATTATTTACTTAATATATTTATTTACTAATTTTTATTTATTTATTTATATTT
>VZTE01002990.1:5604-21195 GCA_013397775.1 Eulacestoma nigropectus
TTTTTTAAACAAAACTCAGTTTTTCTCAAAGAGGTTATAATTTGCTAATGTCTTCGAGATCGTGCAGTTCCTTTATATGCCGTGTTACTATGTAAAATGACCTGATAATATGCCGTGAAATGTAGTATGTATTATTCAAGGACAAACTCCCAGTTAACCTCTAGGGAACTTTTTTGCCTTGGGGCAAGGTAATTTAGTTCATGCAGCATCATTAAACAGTAACTTGTAAGATATCTTTTGAATGAAGATTTTCTTAAGAGGAAAATCTCACAAATAAAAGCCTCAACTGTGCATTAATGGTGAGGTCTTGTAAAGATTTGTTTGCAGGGCAGATGTTTAAGCAACTGGCCAGTGAAAGCTGATTCTGGACAAGGAACTACTCAGAATACTGGCCTTCTGAGGTACCGGTATCAGATAAATTTTTAGTTTTGTGGGACTGTGAAAGCATGGCAGTTTAAAGAACACACTTAAACCAGCAACTGAATATAAAAGAAAAAGAAATAGAGCAGTGTTGGGTAGGTTTATTTTCATTTTACTTCATGTTCCTGATCCCATCAGACAAGCTCATTTGAAATCTCCCATAGAATATGAAACAAACTGTTATGAAATGTGTGCACTGTGCTGAGATTTTCTATATGTTTATGAAAGTGCAAATTATGGAAAGAAGATTGTATTTATAGCACTGTTTTATGTTTAATATTCTAGATTCTGGTTGTGGGGAACAATAAAAATTGTTCAAAATCCTGAATGTTGTCAGATGAACTTCATGTGGTATGACGATTTTCCACATTGAGATTTCTTTTCTACTTGTTTTCTTTTCTCTCTTTTTTTTTTTTTTTTTAAGTGAATAAGAATGAAAGTTTACTTTTAGATTTTTTTTTGAAGGATTGCAATATGTTTGTCATTTGTTTGAAAAGCAGGTAGGATAAATCTGAAGGCTAACAAATTAAGCATTCAAGTGAGGAAATGCCAGAGCTGTTTGCTCAGATTAGCTATCTAAATCTTTGCTGTGAAATGGCACAGCCTGCCTTGTCCACCCACAAACCAGCAGCAAAAATAAAAGTTTGTTCAGCTACCTCTTCCAGTGTGTCTCTTCTCCAAAAATTTCTTCTCAAGGTCTGACTAATTAAACGTGCATGTATTATTTTTTGAGTTATATGCTTCCCGAATATTAAAAGTAAAAAGCAAAAAGCAAACTACACTCTGCAGGCAGACTGACTGTTTTTCCCTGAGATGTTACATGTTTGTTTAATAAAAAGGATTTGTCTCTATCTCTCTGCCAAACTTCAGTGTTATAACTCGATTTGTACCTGAACCAAGATTTTATTTGTTATGTTTATCTTTATTCTCCTACTCAATACGCAATGCAGAACTTTTTTCAAGCAAGTCTAAAACTCAAGCTAGGAGTCCCTCGGCCCCAAACACAAATTATAGGCAACAAGTTTGGTTTCGATCTGCAGCACTAATAAATATTCTGAGTTATTTGCCTTTGTTTGTAGGCACTTGTGCATACAGACTGTGTGTTTAAAGTAATGCACAGAAGTGCATTGTTAGATAAAAGCTGTTGTTCAGCCACAATCCTTTAAAACGGAAGGAAGAGCCTGGCAGTGATACTGAAATTGAATCAATCCAATTGAATTTGAGGCAAATGTTACTCATCCATCAGGAATATTATTCTGGGCTGAGCTCCAGTTTTACTGAAATGCTCTTCTGAAAATTCCATACGATTATTTAATGATTCTGCATGGCTAGTGATTCTGATTTAAACATCACTCAAGAGTTCTCAGCTGGTGTCACCATGTAGTGTCCTGGTCAATTCTTCTGTCCTGGTTTAGAGGAAATAGCGCCATCTAACTAAACTTCCTTTGCTTACCTGAGAATCATAGCTTTTCCCCAAGAGCTTCTATTGAGACATTGAGCAGAGGGTAGCTGCTAAAGGAAGACAAATGGAAAGAAACCCAGTTACTCCTCCTTTGCTTTGATGGCTCTGAAACCCCTACCAATGCACACTTCCTTTCCAAGCTGATTGTTCCTTTTGAAAGGCTCAATCACTGAATTTATTGTACAGTAACTCTTTGCATCAGGTTGATTAGATTCAGAATTTTGTTGGAGAAAATAAAATTTCAAGCAGGGAACTTCTACGTCCTTGAAAAGAAATATGCATAATAATAAAAAATTATATGCTGTGAATCTTTTTCTGAATGTATACTCCAACAGTGAAGTAGCATTTGGGAAATGATTACCTGAAGAGAAATTCAGCACTAACTAAAATGGAACTACTTGAATCTTCTATTTCCCTGTTGATCCCGTTTCAAAACTACAGTGTATTGTCCTGAAACCTTACTGGAAAAAGGCAATGTATTGGAAAATAACTTGCCAGAGTAAAATTTTCTCTCTACCACACACATCTGCCTTAGTGACAGATGTGCTTTTGTGTTACAGATATACAGGCATGAAATGTAACTCTTTTTTTTTGGACAAACATAAGCAGCATGCAACCAGGCTTTTTTAAAATTAGTGGAACTATTTGTATGATTGAAGTGGAAATACCAGAGTAGTTAGCTGGGTTGGAACCTTAGATCTCATCTGGCCCTTTGTCCAGGAAAAAACACTTTTTGTGTTCATATTTCCACATAAATTAGGCTTGACTTGACTATCTTCAACTTTCTTAATACTGAAAATTATTGTTGTTTCTTTAATCTGACTGAAACCATTTGACCAAGGCGTAGAGGAAGGCGAAAATATTATAATGTTAAATTGTATTACAAATACATGAACTTCAGGAGAGTTGCGATTTTGTAACTCATTTGTCATCTGTGAAAATGTGTTTCTGGAACATCAGGAGTCTTTAAAATGTCAAGACCAGAAATTTAATTTCTCTAGAAGTGTATTAGTATTTAAAAGACGATTTTATTTTTGTGGATATTCTTTTTTCCTTTTGTCCCACTGGTTTAGAGGTCTTTTCTTTTAGATATCTTTCCTGAGGATTCATGTAATTGCCTCCAGATATGACAAACCTGGTGGAAATTCTGTCTTATTTGAGGATTGTCACCAAATGAAGACTTTAAAAGATCCTTATTTTCACAATGATCCCATAAAAAATACCATCAACTCAATTTTTTGACAATGACAGAGCAGAATGAGAACCATGTAGCCAAACTTTGGTTTGATCTCAACGGAACCTGCAAATTTACAGCTTTGTCATTTTTGCTTCATGATACACACCTTCTTGATATAAGTCACAACTCCAGACCAGTAAGGCTCATAGTGATTAATTTGGTTAGCGTGTAACCCAAGAGTACAGGCAGGTGTTGTAAATTATTAGACCCTTTGCCCATGGGAAATACAATGTTTTCATTCTGAGATGTACTGTACAAAACTATGCACTTTTGTTGCTTCATTACTAATTCACTTTCCATCTGTTCTAAATGTGCTTGTATACAATACTTGCATTCTTTAAAAGCTTAACAGAGCATGTTGCCATAACTTAATGTATGAGTAAAGAAGAAATTTGACATAGGACTTCCATATCAGTGTGCAATATACACACTAAATTCCCTAGCAGGTTTAATTTTTAACTTCTGTCTTTCTTCTGAGGTAAATACTTCACTGACTGATTTGCTTAACAGCCATTTTTGTTATATGCATTATATTTTACTTGACTAGCAATGACCTCCTGAGTTTTGTGTTTTGTATATGTTATCAGCAGACTGTCAGAGGGCAGTTTGTTTTTTCAGCTTTAATGTAGCTCCCTTCTTACCATTTTTTATGTTCCTTGTCTTGAGAGAGCAAAATTTTAGAACTGAGCCCTCTGCTCTACTGTTCCTGGGGTCTACCTAAGAGACCCAGCACTGAAGCAGCTTACTTTTTATTGAATTAGATTTTTGACCTCTTCTTTCTGTTTTTTAAATTTCTAACCTTCTCAGAATTTATACTGTGAGGACTAAGTCAGTCACTTTTTGTGCTTGAGAGAAGAACAATGAATACAAAAACTCCCCATTTTGTGGGCAAGTTTTTTTCAGTGCACTAAATTATGCAGTGAGTGAAATATTTATTGCTTTCATAGAAAATGAAGGAATTCCATGGAAATGAGAGGGTAGTAATGCAGAGTTAAGCTTCACAGAAGGACAGAAAAGCTATATGTGGAGGACTGGAGAATGTGAGAAAGAGCAGTACAGCAGTGGTAAGTAAAACTTTGAATATTAAAAAAAAAAATAGAATTCTAGATGCTTGATCCTATGGTCCTTCTGGCTCCTGCCTCTTAGCTGTTCAGATAATTTTGTTCTCTTCCTTGAGATTCAGTTAGCACCCTCCTCATACCACTTCACTTCCCAGCAATACAGAGCTTGTATAGTTATTTAGCTATGCTCACTGGTAGACAGTTTTGGAACAAAATATGACTAGGTGGTTTGGGACTGTTTTTTTTTACCTTATAGTATATGAAAATACTGTTTTGTAGCTTTTTCTAATGATCTCTTGCTATTACAATGACCACACTCTGTTGTGTTGGCAGTTTCTGGGGTTCAAATGACAGATTGAATAGTTAAGATCAACACTAAAAATTGAATTGGCTCATGTGTCAAAGCATCTGAACTGTTTGAACTATCATGTCTGCTGATATGGAAAATTCTGTCATCTGAGCCCTTCTAGGCTGCAGCTGGTGGGGACACCTTTAGTAGGGCTGCTTAGTGAAATCAGGTGTTTGGATATCTGTAATTGAAAATTTAGGAATACTAGCTACAGTTTGTTGAGATATCACAGTATGGGCTAAGGAGCTGTATCTGATTTAACCTATTTTCTTGTCTTTGTCATATCAAGTAAATTCAGAAAAGATCTGTAGAGATATTGTTCATAGTTGGTGGACTCTTCCTTGACTAGCTAGGTGAGCTAGCACCTTTAATCCACTCTAGAGACTCTCTAGGCTGAATGTTTTTCTGTCTGTCCAGTCTTTTTTTCTTAACTCATTTACATATCACAGCTTGCTGTGGTATGAAACATTTCAAAGGGCAGTAGATACTGAGAGAAGCTGGGAGATTTATTTCAAATCTATATTAGTATTCTCACACCTCCTCTATGGATACTTTTAATACCAAAAATTCTTCCAGATGTCTACTTGTGAAGTGCATTCTGATCTCTCTAATAAAAACTGAAGCCAAGAATGAGTAACATTTCTGCAGCTATCAATAACTTCTTTAACTATTCCTTCATTGCTCCTTTCATATTTTGAGAAATTATTATTCCCATCATCTCTCTGAGGCTTCTTTCTTCTGACACGCTACAAATCCTTTTCCTACTCATTTGTATACCTGCAGTAACTTTCATTTTTTTTGTGATTATCACAGCTTATATTTCCTTCTAACTTTTTCCATTTGAAGATAAATATAATTTTTTCTTTTTTAGAATATTGTTGTAATTTTTTAAATAAGGGATAAAGAGATCCTCACTGTCTTCATTAGAATGTATTTAGTCTGAGTTTGTGCTGTCTTCATGTAGTCTGTTAACACTTTATCCAGTGAGCTACCTTTTAACCAACCTCTCTGATAATTCACCCTCTGAAATATTGTAGAAGGTGCTTTTCTGTACTTTCTCTTTAATAAAGATGTCACTTGGGAATACATTGCAGTCATTATTACAGAAGGGGCTTTCTGCAGTTCTCCTATGTTCCATGTGTAGTGTGCTGCTCCTTGAAACTGTCCTCTGGTGGTCCCTCAGGCTTGCTCCTCTGATAAATGGTTATATCTATTTTCCAAAAGTGTACAAAGTGTCTGCAGTGTGTCCCTGTGCTCTGTATTTGTCTTTGCCATTGCTGCGCTGCTTTCAAGTCTCTCTAACATCCTGAGATTTCTGTAAGTGACACAATGTATACAACTGCCTCAGTAAAACCCTTCTATCTAGGCATGCAGTTTTGCTTTCTAAAGACTTATTTTGATAGCATGAAGTCAAATATGACTTTTAATCTATGCTGTGGTATTTCCATAAGAGTGGTTTGCACTGCAGTTTCATACCTTGTTATAAGTGCCCAAAAATTATTTACTTCAACAAGATTTTGGGACACGCTTCCTGTACCTAAGTTTGTAACTGGTTTCTCGTATGTGACTTAAAACCAGACATTCTGGTTTTAATCCTGACAAATTTGAGGGTCTTTTGTGATGAGGCCATGGCATTGGTGGATAGGGGCAAAGCAACTGACATCATCTACCTGGACTTATACAAAGCGTTCAGTGCTGTCTTGCATGACATCTTTGACTCTAAATAAGGGGTCACAGATTTGACGGATAGACTTTGTCTGGTGGATAAAGGCCTGGCTGGATGGCCGCATGCAAAGTGTTGCAGCCAATGGCTCAGTGTCCAAGCGGAGACCAGAGACAAGTGGTGTCCCTCAGGAGCCAGTGTTGGAGCTGATACTGCTCAGCATCTTTTCTTTTGTGACATGGACAGTGGGATTGAGGGCACCCTCAGCAAGTTCACTGACAACACCAAGCCGTGTGGTGCAGTCGTGCTGGAGGGAAGGTATGTCATCCAGAGGGAGCTTGACAGGCTTGAGAGCTGGGTTTGTGCAAAACTCATTAAGTTCAACAAAGTGAAGTGCAAGGTCCTACACCTGGGTGGAGGCAATCCCAGGCATACCTACAGGCTTAGAATAGAATTGACTGAGAGCAGCCCTGAGGAGAGTCTTTCGGGTAATATTTGACAAAAAACTAAACATCAACAAGCTATGTGTGTTCACAGCCCAGAAAGAAACTGAGTCCTGGGCTGCATCAAAAGCAGGTCAAGAGAGGTGATTCTACCCCTCTACTGTGCTCTTGTGAGACCCCACATTCAACTCTGGTGCCCTCAAAATAAAAATGACATGGAACTGTTGGAGAAAGTCCAGAGGAGGCCACAAAGTTGATAAGAGGACTGGAGCATCTCACTTATGAAGACAGGCTAAGAAAGTTTGGGCTATTCAGCCTGGAGAAGAGAAAGTTGCTTGGCAATCTCATAGCAACCTTCCATTATCTGAAGGGGAGCTACAGGGAAGCAAGAGAGAGTCTCTTCATCAAGAACTGTAGTGACAAGACGAGGGAGAATGGCTTCAAACTGAAAGAGAATATGTTTATACAAGGTATTAGGAAGAATTCTTTACTGTTAAGGGTAATGAGGCACTGAAACAAGTTGCTCAGAGAAGCTGTGGATGCCTCATCCCTGGAAGTGTCCAAGGCTTATTTGTGGCTGAGGGGAGAACAAGAGAAACCTGGTCTAGTGGAAAGTGTCCCTGCCTGTGGCAGTGGGGTTGGAACTAGATGATCTTCAGTGCCCCTTCCAACCCAAATAATTCTATGATTCTATGGTTCTGTTTCATATGACATTTTTTTTACATGTTAGCATTGTAGAGAAAAATCCCATGATTAAGTGGTAATACATACAAAGGTTTTTTTACTTCCAATTTGAACTTTACAAACTTGCGTGCAATTCTCTTTCTAGGACATGACGTATTCACTTTCTCTAGGGGTACTTTATTCTGAACTTTTTGTTCTTCTTCAGCTGTCAATTTTCTTCAATCCTTTAGATTAAGATTTCTATTGGAGGATGGGGATGACATAAATGAGTCTCATGAACCACAGAATCTAGAATCCAAAATGTGAGGTCAGATTTACGATACAAGAGGCTCTGCAGAGCCTTATTTTGGTGTAAGGAAGGCTTGCTTCTGTTAATTAACCAGTTCTTTAATTGACTAAGTGGAAATAAATCTCTCCTAACTAAAAGTATGAGCTTTTGACAATGCTTAATTATGTCAAATTGAATTTGCACTGAAGTTATATGAGAAGAAGTTTGCCTTGGAGATGATACAGAAGTTACAATGAAATTGCATCTGAAATCAGTTGGCATATGATAACTTTGACCTTTACCTTTGAAGAAGATATTGGTGTAAAAATGAAAATAAATCATTACACTTGAACAAGAAAGGGCAGGGAAAAAAGGCATTTCTCACTTTTTTTTTTTCCCAAGGAAAATGTTTTCATATATCATCAGGTACTTGATTTTGTTTATGTATATAACTGTTCTGTGAGAATATATTTTCTCTCCTATCAAATTGAAGGGCATAATTTTTGCTCTTTTCCATAATAGTTTGCTCAGTCTCCACTTTTCTGTTATTTTCTGGGTGTCACTGTTTTATAGTCAATGAATGAAATTCTGATCATTTGAAATCTATATGTATGTCTAGAAAATCTTAATGTAACTCCAGAAAATGCACCTTTTTTTAAACAGAGATATAAAAAATAGACAACACCTTAGAAGAATAATTATATTTTGTTAAGTACTTGTGCAAACACAGATTAAGCTTTAGAACTCACCTGCCATATTTTTTCAGATGGTTCACATAAACTTTTTTTGGCATTATTTCAGGATAAAACAGGAATGGAATTTGATACTAGAGTGCCGTAAGAAAGGTATTCCGCAATCAAAATACCTCAAGAATGGCTTTGTAGACATCAATGAGAAGAACCTGGACACTTATGGAAAGAGTCCTCAGCTCAAGAAGAGTCATGCTTTGCCAGATGGAGTAAATAAGGAACAAAACAAGTTTATTTTTCATCTTTCTGGAGAGCAGTGGATGGTAAATATAATGGAAAATATGTTTCTGTTGGAGAAGAGTTTGGGTGTCTTAGACTATATCTTTTAATCTCCCCTTTTTTTATGGCAAATGCACATGAAGTTGATGCTTTTTCACAGTGTTAGAAGTGACTAGAGCATTTTCTACCTCAGCTTTAACTAGTGGCTTAGTTTTCAGGTATGTGTATTTTAAATTCTCTGCTGATACATGTAATTTATCCCTCTCAAAAATTTTGGTATAAGCAATAGTATTGCAATAAGGTATCTTTCACTAAAATTCCCCAATGGGTGAAGAGAAATTAAAATAGTATTAGTTGTCTTATTGCCATCTTCTACTAATCAGAGATCTGTATTCTTGCTCTTAATGGTGTGATAATACTTTCTCAAGCTCTGCTCAGTTTGAAACTAATATTAGCATCCATCCACAATGGTCTTACTGAAAATAAAGCACATTTGACTTGCAGATATGTTTGATGTGAAATACCAGTTTGCAGGTAAGATGTGAGTTAGTGATGGCTTGAAATTGAGCTAATGGTGGGTTAGAGCTGGTCTGAAGCTTTCTGGAGTTGTAAAAGCTTTGATTGAAATGTGTTTGGAGAAACACTACTTTATTAATGATGATGTGAAATTAAAATTTTGACTTTCATGTAGCATCTTCATTCAAAAAAATATGTCAAAACGTTAATTGATAAAAAAGCTAGAATTACTTTTTGATTGACCTGAAGTGTAACTTTACCCTAGATTTGATCTTGAATCTGGTGTTTTCTTTTTCAGTTTTCATTTTTTTCTTGCTTTAATTTCCTTCTGAATAAACATAGAATACTTGAAATTTCTGGACTATAGAAAACCCTGGTTCCCATTCAGCTTTACTAAGGATACTATTTCTTCAACTGATACCAATCATTGATGTGATAGCACTGGTTGCTGGAGAGCTATCACATCTCTTCATTCAAGAACGTGGGTTTTTAAAAGTGATGTTTAAGATGTGTAGTCAAATACTGCATTCTTTTGGGCATCATAAACCTTAGTTTAGAGGTACTTAACAAAAAAAAAGAGAGAAGTTACAGCTCCTTAGACACTGATATGGTAGCAACTGCAAATATCCTTAGTGCATCAGGAAGAGTTGCATAACTGAACTTTTCTCTTGCTTATTCTCTTCTGCCAAACTATTAAAATTTTGCTTTGTCACCATAAGCTAGGCTTTACATTAGGAGGCAAAATCAAACACATGTTTTGTTCTGTTTTCCAGAGTATTTAATTTTAATCTGACATTCTGAAAAATCCCATTTAAGAGAAATTGGTGTACTGTTATGTACATTATGCCACCTTGAGCAGTACATTCCTAACCACCATGGGCTTTCATATCTCCTTATCGGATGCTCAATGTGGCCGTATCAAACAGACAACAAGTCTCATTTTCCAGGTCTAGCCTAGCTAAAGTGGGTTTCCTGTTTCAACAACAAACTGTGACATAGTTCAGATGTCTGCAAAGATACAACCACAGATGATTTATTTAGTGATCAATGCTCTTTCAAAATCAAAAAGAAATGTCACTTTCTAACAGCTGAAAATTATTTTAAAATTGTGAAAACTCACTTGACAAAGTTCTGAAAGAAGTGTATATCCACTTACTGCAAAAATTTTGTAAATTTTTTATGTTATACAAATCATACCACTTATTTTGCTTTTTTAAAATCTGAACTGCTGCTTCTGAACCAAAGACAGAATCAGATACTATACTCTTTCCCCCTATTACTTTCTCACAAAAAGAAAGTAATTCACATTTAAACAAAATGAATTTTCAGACTATAAAACCAATGCTGCACAGTCTGGAAATCTGCACATGAAAAAAAATCTGTGGACATATGACAGTTTTCTCAGAGAAGCCTGTATGTTATGTAGCTGGGAGCTGTGGTGTCAATTGTGGTTTAGTGTTTTTTTGAAGTGTTTTGCACATAAAGACATCTATGATCTGAAAAATTCAGTGATTGAGCACTCAGGGACTTGGAGAAGTCAGAGCTGGGACTACCTGTGCAGATTTACAGGCACATAACCAGCTGGATTTGCTGTTGACTGGCCACTTACCGTTGGCAGCAGCAAACAGCACAGTCCTCTAAAGTATTCATTTGGGGATGAGCTGCTGAATCTTCTATCTTCCTTTTACCTGATAAGTATTTCTATCATGTTTCCCCTTTCCTCTCATCAATGAAGCAGTAATAGATCCTCTAGACAGTTGATAGCTAAATCTGAGTAGGTTGCTGGTGTGACTTAGAGGTTTAGTTTTGAGAACAAGGCTTGCTTCCGGGCTATACCAGTTCTTTTTATGCATGCTGGGAAGCTAAGTCTCACAGAGGAGTAATCCCCAGCATATGGATGTGGCTTTACCATATCCTTCTCATAGGTCTCAATGTTAGAGTGCCCAGGATGTCTAGATGGTAAAAATGTAGTCTTGCTAGAAAGAAGCTGCTGCTTTGTGCTCCATATCCATACAGAATCTGGTTTACTGATTCTGCATTGTTGAGTAGGAGGTTAAAAAAGGGTTTTGTAAAACACTCTATGATGGAATCATAGACTTGTTTAGGCTGGAGAAGATCCTTAAGTTTATTGAGACAAAGTATTAACCTAGCAGTTGAGGGACGCAGTCAATGCCTTTGGTCATACTTCAGCAGAAGCACCATGAGGCTAGCTGGCAGCTGGAGAACATGGTCTCTCCTTATCTCTGAGGATACCCTGCATAGCCAGAGTACTTGCGGATAGGTGACAATATTCACCCAGCCACAGGACTCTGGGACAGCTTGGATAAATATTTTGAAAATAATCTGGACCATGCTTTTTTAAAAATAATGTCAGACCTTCTTCTGAGAACCTTAGTAAAGGTGAAAATCAGAGCAGATCACTCATTTTGAATTCCTAATAGGAATTCCTTCCTTTGAGACCTTGTGTCACTTTTTTCCCTCCTCTCAAATATCACTGATATGATAATGTATTTTCATTAGGTGGAGACCCACTGTTCCTTGTACTTGTAAAGTAATTATTTTAATGTATCTGAGAAAAGATAAAGCTCTTTAACAGCAACAAAATAGTGACGGAAAAAAGGGTAATAGTCTTGTAATAATTAGCCTTTAGCACTTTTGGGTACAATTTTACTTTTAGTGTTCGTGATTATAGGCTTCCTTAAAGGCATGTATTTCTATGAAGAAGATGAATAGAGTGAGAGATTTATGGATTAAAAGCCAAGGAACTATGACACAGTGTTAAAGTAGACAAGGGAACAGCTCAGTTTGGGTTTTTAACAAAGCTAGAGTGACAGTGGGATCAGTGAAAAGAGACTGGAAATAAGAATCAAGTACAAATCAGGTTTTCTTAGAAGTAAGAACAACAGCCTTAAACATGATACAGCTAGCACTGGGCATGTCTTGCAAGGGATGAGTATAGAAATGAAAACTATTTTGATGCCAGGAAAAGAAAAGGAGAAAATGTTAGATTGCAAGAGTGAATGACACACTACAATGTTTTGCGTAGCTCACACGAAAGTAAAAAGCTCACACAAGAAATACTAGGTTGGACAAACAGGCACAAAGTAGTAGCTAAAGAGAGTAGGGCTTAATTTTACAGTATACGAACTCTGAAAAAATTGTATTCTCTTTATGCAGATCCATATTTCCTTGTGGATCAACAGCACCAGAAGCAGAATTAGTATGAAGCCTCTGTGCTTGAAGAACAAGTACTTAGCAAGTCCCTCTGATTCTGAAAGACATTCTGTAACTTGGGTTCTGGTTTAGCCATGCCTGTCCATGCAGTTAGCTTCAGCCTGTGGGCAGTGGTTGCTAACTACATTGATGAGAGAGTCTTACCTTCGTCTGTCAAACCTCCATCTGGCTGAGGCTATTTGACAATATCCTTAAGGTTCAGGGGTCCCTGTCTTCCTTTACATACCAGACAAATATTTTAGGATGGACATTAGGAAAAAGTTCTTCACAGAAAGAGTGACTGGGCATTGCAATGGGCTGCCCAGGGAGTTGGTGGAGTCACTGTCCCTGGAGGTGTTTAAGAAAAGACTGGATGTGGCACTTAGTGCCACGGGTTGACAAGGTGGTGTTGGGTCATAGGTTGGACTTCATGATCTCAAAGGCCTTTTCCAAGCTAGTTAATTCTGTGATGCTGTGATTCTGTGACTCAAGTGTCTACTTCCCATGGGTATGCACTTCTGCCAGCTGGGAACAGTAATGAATTAGTATTTGCAACTAGGAAAGAAAAGGGTATACAATAAAAAAGGGCTGGTCTTATAATCATAGAATCTCAATCTGATATTGTGAATTAAATCAGACAAGCTTTCTCTTCTTTTTCTCTTTTAACAAAAAAGGGGCAGAATACAGTTGTATTGCCCCAGCAGTGAGTCTCCTAAATCTTCCTGTGTTTGCAAAACACTTGGGACTTTGACAGCATGAGAATGGTGTGTTGTGCCACAAGTAATTTCAGGTTCCCAAGGTATGTTTCAGAAAAAGAAAATTATTTATTTGAGAGTTTTACAGGTAAACACACTGAAAAAGATACGCGTATATATATAAGGATTTTGAACCTTTGAATTGGATGCCTAGGAAAGAACAATGCAGAGTTGATGAAACACTTAATGGAGAACCTCTGCACATATAAACATGTATCTACTCAATTAAATTAGTTCTTCAGAGAAACAGCACCATTAGAACTAGAAACTGAGGCAAAATAATGCCATGAATATTCATATGAATTTTTAAATTAAATCACTTTAACTCTGTTTTTCCCCTCTGAGTGTTTATTTTCTGCTGTTAATTAATGAATGTTTATTCTCTAGTGAATCGGTGAATTTTAAATGTTTTTCACAAAATATTCAGGATAAACAAATTTTTTAATGTTGTGGTATCAATATTGGCAGAGGAAAGTTGATGATGCTCCTCAGCTACGGAGTATGACTGTTCTCAGCCATGCTGCTTTACCTAAGTAGAGGATCTAGATGCATACCTACTTTAAAAAACTTTAATGTCAGATGTGCAAGTAAGTGAATGGTGGTAAAATTCTTTAATCATAAATCATGATTTTCTTGCATATAATTTCCTCACAGAACAAGGCAGCAAATTACTATACTTGTATTTATTCTCACACTTTTATTGCATAACATAATATGTATTTTGACTGAGAACAGAGAATTTCCATTTGTTATTCCCAACTGTTTGTGACAATGACGTCTTTATTTCCTACAAAGGGTCAAGTAACATTGCTGCATTGAATGGTCAGGGAAAATCTCTCTTGTGCTTATGTAAATTCCAGAGATTTCCCCAGAGATTTGCTCCCCTCCAAAAAAAAAAAGTATAAAGTTCCTGACTCAGTCATGACCACTTTTATTATTAAAGGTGGTCCCGAGACATACTACATTTCATAGAATCATAGAATCAGTAAGGTTTGAAAAGACATCTAAGATCATCAAGTCCAGCCATTGACCTAACGCTGTCAGGTCCACCACTAACCCGTGACCCTAAATGCCTGGAGAATGTTTAGCCTGGTGGCACTGTTGGGATGCAGCCCCTCTGTGCTTCTGGGCTCCAGCTGGTCAGGACCAGGAGTGCAAAAGGCATGGGAGAGGTTAAGGGCAGGGTATCTGCTTAGCCCATAGAGGAGGAGCAAGGGGGCTCTCCTGTTCTGCCTGTCAGCATGGGCCTTTCCTGCACTCATCTTTCCCTCAAGAAGCAACATGCACAAGTGCACAAGGGAGCATGGTTGGAAAATCATCCTGTTTTATTAACATGTCCACAACAAAACCCACCACGCTGCTCCCTTGGGACTGTGATGTCCCACTCCAGATTCGTAAATGCTCATGGTTGAAAGGAACAACGAAAGTTAGAGGGTCCAAAAAAACTCACAAAGTTTTATTAGTAAATCACTGTTACAATTTGATACTAAAATCCTCTGCCCAAATGAAGCTGCAAACGAGATCAAATGCTGGTTCAAGAATAACAATTTTGCTTTGTGTACCAATTTTATCAAGCGTATTGAGAAAAAAGAGCGAGGTGGGGAGCAGGGAGAGAGAGATACAGCACTGAGTGCTTGCTTAAAGTATAAGATGCAAATGTTATTAACCCTTTCCTTACACTACTTTGTTACTTAAACTTTGATTGGTGATCATAGTCTTCGATCGTTGTCTTCATCCATGGTGGTGATGTGAACATACCAGAGGGACACAAGAAGAATGAAGCAGAAGAGATAATGCAACAAGTCATATATCAAACAATTGCCATTCCAATCATTAAGAAAATAAATCCAGTTAACAACATCATTCCAAATTGCAGTAACCATGAGCCTCACCCTATGAGTCCTAATGATCAGAGTGTAGACATCAACCGGTAGATGGTGCTCCAACAGCCAAACCAGTCGTTTGGTTTCACGGATTGAAACAATTCTGCAGTTCAGCCAGCTATTTCTTTCATTTTAGCTCACACTTTCTTAATGGAAGTAGAGGCATTATGAAAGGTAATACAACCTTCTGTATCAGTTGAATTTAACATGCACCATACATCTTGTTCTTTAAGTAATTAAAGATTAATTTAACTAATGCTCATTGATTTTCTAAAGCCTTTTTTGATACTTGTTGGACTTGCAATTTAAGTTGTCCAGAGGCATACTTTGTCCAACTGCTTGATGTATGCATTTGCCATGTTTTCTATTGCCCATTGATGTGATTTGGTAACTACAAAAAGTGTAAAAATCATCTTAAATCTTAAAGCCAATCCAAAGGGTACAATAACGTGGCGCACAGTCAGCAGCTAGCTCAGGTGCGCTTGACCACGTTCTTCTGGCTGCACCAGCCAAGTGTGGTGAATGCTGTCTGCAGCAGGAGATCACAGAAAGGGCTCGCAAGCCCACCAATGGTAAAGGCGCAGGAGGAGGGAAAGAAGTAGGGATGGACTCTTCGTGACGAGGCAGGAACAGGTTTATCAGAGCAAAGGGAAGAGGGGCACGAAGAGC
>VZTE01002990.1:21255-77963 GCA_013397775.1 Eulacestoma nigropectus
GGGGGGGGTGATGTGGAATTTTATACCCTGGCTGGTAGGGGCGGAGAATAACCAGGGAACAAATCACAGACCAGTGAGTAGGCGGTAGAAAGGCGGGGAAACATACAATGAACCAATGAGGAGCATAGGAGGCGGGGAGAAAAACATGGGAACCAATGGGGCGTTGAGGAACAGGGAACATTCGGGAGCATAACTATATATGGGGGAAGAAGAGTGGAGAGGTGGTGGGCCAACTAGGGGCAAGGAATTTACATGCAGCTGCAGGGGCTTATGGTTTGTCACCATGACCTAAAAGATTGTGGCCTCTAGCATGGTCCCACCAGGGAAGCCATCTGCATTGGCAGTCCATGCTCTTTCCAATCAACACCGCACAGTGCTGTTACACTGCAGCAGTACAAGATAGTTCCTCATCTTGCAAGTCCAGGTGTCATTATAGTCTATCAAATATATTTAGGGAAACAATGAGAGCAAAACAGTTTTTAATAGGGAGTGGGTGCGAGGGATTCCACAAGTACTGCCTGTTGGATATGGGTCCATTGCATCTTGATTTCCTGGAAATGGGCCCAATGTTAAGCCATGGGGTGAAAAAGTCCCAAGACAGGACTGTGGCATATGTGCTTGGGGGTGGTACCATCCCTCAGTGGTTTGTCAAAGGGTACTACTTTGGGATAGAAGTGCAGAGATGACAGGCTATGGGCAGAGCTTCTCAGGTGGCCTTGCTCCTTTTTAAATTGTGGTATGGTTACTTGCTACAGTGAAGTTTATGTCTCAGCGAGGACACAAACAGCACCTCCCTTCCCAAGAATATTTTCTCTGACCAAGGCACTGAATTTTATCCTCTGGGATCTTTAACGTTACACCTTCAAGGTGCTCAATAATATATTTTTTAATGTTTCCCACTTTATCTGTGTCTGGATCCCCAATCAATACATCATCAAGATATTGGTAGGTCCTTATCCCCTTATCTACTGGAACTGTAGATAATTCTTGGGCTAGGGTAAAATGTCCTAGCGTGGGGGAGTCCTGGTATCCCTGCAGTATTTGGGTGAAAGTGTATTGCATGTCCTTCCATATGAAACCAAAACAATTCCAATGGCTCTCCTGAAATGAAACCATAAAGTACATAACTTTCATGGTGGTGGTAGCTAAACTTGGATAATCTTCCTGTATTATGGCAATTAGCTCAGCAATGTTAGGCACTGCCGCTGTTAAAACCGCAGTATTAGCATTTAATTTTTCATAATCCATGGTCAATCACCATTTTCTGTTTGGCTTTTTTACTGGCCAAACAGAAGAGTTACAAGGAGAGTGAGTGGAAATTATTATCTCCTTTTTCTGCAAGTTGAATATCCTATGGGAAACTCCTCCTGGACTTTATGAAGGTACTTTTTATAGAGAGGTTTTCCTGCCCTGGAGGCAGGTTTCTCATTTGCTATGCAAATTTGTCATCATGCACAGTCCATTCTTTCAGACATTTCTGGAAATGGGTTGGAGGCCTTTGGGGGTTTTAGGTAGTCTTGATATCTCCCTACAGTCCAAGGCCACTTCTTGGCCTTGTTCCTGTGCTTAGGTGGTACTGCATCATGCTTTCCTCTGGGAGCTACAACAAGGATGTTTGTCCTGGAAAAACACTGCTCTACTTGGACCAGCACAGCCTACTGTGTGGCTGCCTTCTCCAGCCACATCTTGTTCTTTCCCATGGCATGTTATTAACAAAGATCCTTGGCTATTATCAACAATTCTTGTCTTTTATTACCAAAATACTTGGTTGGATCCACAGCCATCCATTCGTATATAGCTGTTTGTGACATACACATTAGCCCCTTCTGGGATTTTACAGGAATTCGGCACACGCTTAGGGCCAGCCGCCATCTCCAGAGATGCACCTGATGCTGGCAGCGGGATGCTACAGCTCTGGCTGTCTTGTGATGCAAGGGCACCGGAACACCCTGCACAGAGCACCAAGTGCCCTCCTAAAGAGGGAGGCCTGTTGTGTGGGGACAGCTGTAGGTGAGGGCCTGCGCAGGATACGCTCTAATGACTTCCTATTCCACGCCGTCAACTCTTCCTCCCAGAAAGTGGTCTCCTTGGAAGTGATTCTTTCCCTCATATCCCACATGTCATTGTCTTCAAAGTTGAAAAAACTTTCTTCCTCCCAATCCATGTCTTTGTCCAAGCAGGACCGCAGATCCAGGTCATAAGAAGGCCTGTTATGGACCCACCTCGGCAGATCCAATTCAGTGCTTGTGAGTGTGTGTAGTTGACTGTCCCAGTGCTCTTCCCATGCTTTGTGCGGGCTGGGCATGGGAAGACTCTCTTCTTTAGTATGCCAGTTTTTGTCTGTGCTGTCCTCTCCTTGGGACTGCTCTTTGTCTCTGTTATCTTCCCAGTCTTTCTCCTTCTTAGCCAAGGCCTCTGCCTCAGTCACTGGTGCTGGCAGGAGTGCCTCTGCTTCCAGTCCTACTTGCTGCCCGCTGAGGATGTGGGCTTCCATCTGGCTTGATGTGGAGGAGCTGGGGGGTGACCAGCAGGGCCTGTGAATTGCATCTTCCTGGTTCTCTGTGTCTGCTGCTGTGGATGTTGCTGTTGTCCTCATATCCATCATTTCAGCCTCCCAGAGGGGCTCATAAATCAGGGTCAAAGTTGAGCCCCTTTCTCTCCTGCTTAGAGGGGGGCTACTGAGGTGGGATACTTCGTTGTTAAAGCTCCAGTACTCTGACCATGCCTGATGTGTGAGGGGCAAGGGGGGCTTCTCTTTTCTAGCACTCCAGCTTTGGTCTTCATTGTGTTCCACTTCAGACAGCTCTTGGGGGTTGTAGCGTTTCAAGCCTTCCCCCTCCTCTGATAAGACCTCCTTTTTGGTCTCTGACACTGCCAAGACTGCCCCCACTGCTGCCCCTGCCCATTGCCCACTGAGGGCATGGGTTTCCAGAGGGCTTGGTGAGGAGCTTGGGCGTGGGCAGCAGAGGCTGTGTGCAGCAGCTCCCTGGCTCTCTGCCTCTGCTGCTGTCACCTGCTTGATGAAGTCAGAAGAAGCTGCTGCCTTTGCCATCTCTTGAGCTTTGGCAGTGAAAGACACACAGCGCTCCTCTGCCTGCACTGCTGCCTATGGCTGACTGTGGCCCACCTATGGGCAGGAGGAGAAAGATGAAGAGGATGAGGAGGAGGTGGCCGTCCTGTTCCCCCAGTCCTTCACCCTGTGCCTCTTTGGCAACCTCTGCCACTAAGGCATCCAAGGGAGGTACCGCCTCCCTAGGGAAGTGTTCTCTGGGGATTTGGCACTCCAGGTCTTAGTGCTCTTTAAATAACCTCCTGGTCAGGGCGTGGCCCTGCATGAAAGTGGCCTCTAGGCACCATGAGACCCCTGCATCACAAAGGGCCCAGGAATGTGCTGCTGTGGCAATGGCACTGTGCAGTGACCCAGCAGCCTTATAACAGTGGGGTGGGGATGCACAGAGCGGGCTGGGACTGGGTGGACCCAGCTGGAAGCAGCCATGTCTGGCAGACCCTGCTTTCTCCTCACAGAGGCTCCAGCTGACCCAAACCATCCCCTCCCACAAAGCCCCAGTGCCTGTGGCCCTGCTTAGCTCAGCCCTGTTTGCCTTCAGCCACTTGGGGTGCCACCACCCTGGGCAGCCAGTGGCTGGGGAGTGACGTCCAGATATCAGAAGGATAAACTACTTTTTTGTAGAATTGCCTTGTTAAGGTTTAGGACTTGCCACCCAGCAACCCTTTCTGTGCAGAACTGTAAATTAATCAAAGAACTCTTGTGTGTGGATCAGCCTCTTGCACACTGCGTGAAAGACAACACCCAGTTGTTTTGGGACAACAGGGGGGACATGTGGACAGTGCCAGTGTTGTGCTGGGGACCTGCAGCAGGGAGTGCCTGGAACTAGCTTCAAATTTTTTTAAAAGTGGGAGATTTGGATCCAAAATTTTATTTTGGCCCATGACAGATAAAAGTATAGAGCTTGAAAAGAAACTGAATTGCAACTTCTTAGAGCTTTGATCACAGTTTTAGTTCAGACTCAGGTCTAGCAGGTAAATTCTCTCCTAATTAGAAATATTATAATCAGAAGTGTTTGTATGTTTGTTATTTATTTCCTTTTAAAACCTTTTTCTCTTCCAAAAATCAAACAAGTTCGAAGTATTGTTTTGCTGTTAAAGGCAAAAGATTGGCTATTCTCCAAGTGTCAGTCTTCATGCAGCAATTTATCAGCAGGCTGCCAGCTTTAGCATGGCAGCAGAAGATTACAAAGGAACACAAGAGAATCAGAGAGTAAAGCTTGTGGAAGTTTCAGTTCCCATCCCTATCTAGTTTGTAAATGAAGCAAACTATCACATCAATTTATGTTTCAGCAACACAAATATAAATGCATTTTAAAATGGAAAATATTGAAAAGGCACATAGCAAGGTATTTGAATGCTTGCATGTGCGAATTATACATATCACCATATGACATAAAGAAATATTCTCAAGAAAGAAAAGCAAGTTGGCAGTTTGTAGAAAAATGGGATCTACTTCCATTCTTTTGCAGTAATGTCTAAATGTATTTCTGTTGCTGCACCGTAATATCTTGGTGCTCTAAACTACCTTTAATGCAGACATAGAGATTTAAAGAAAACCTTTATGCATTAATAATAAACAAATATTTTTCATATTTTGGCTTAGTTTTTCTAAAATGGTGAATGAGTTTGATTTTGATCCGGTAGAGAGCCTTGTGTGGTGCACTGTTTTTAATGTATCAAGGAGAATTTTGTGGAGTACTCCCCTCAGTGTGGGAGAACAGCATGGCTGTTGGCTTCAGAGGGAAAAGAGCTGTACTTGCCACCAAAGAGCTGGAGATGGTGTGTTGTGACAATAAAGTGCAAAAAACCAGTAGGTCAATAGAAAGTCAAAGACTGACCTGAACTGTAGAGAAATAGACTGTTAGCATAGATATTTTTTCACTTCAGTATGATTATTCATCTTTCTCTCTGAATCATGGTTCTCCTCTACAGAGACATCTATGACACTCCAGCTAAATACTATCCCCTATGCTGACTTTTCCATTCTTTACAGGTAGGAAAGACAATACTAATTGAATTTGCTGTTGTCATCTATCAATTTGTTTTGCTGCAGAAAAATGTGCAGTACTGAAGATGAGAAATAGTAACTAATGCTACAAATTTGGAGAGATTTCTCACTAGCAGCCCTGAGGCATTTGAGGCATTTTATTTTTTAATTGTCATAAACTGACAAATATAGAAGATGGATCACAGTGCAATACACACACATACCTAATTGGAAGATGAAGTAAGAACTGAAATTATCTGTATCAAATATGAAAGGGAAGGCAGCAAGGCAGTACAACATAATATAGGTTTTGTGTCTGCATGTGTAAATTTGAAAAGAACTGAAATGAGAGCTAGTAATGACTAAAAAACGGCTTCCGATCAACAGTCCAGTATATCTATAATTGCAATTAGGTGTTTTAATTTAACTAAGAGTTAAGTAGCACTATTGCTAATCCAGAAGTTCATCATTAATAAAAAACCCAATTCAAATGCATCACTTTTATAAATGTCTTGGGAGATCTATGAAATCTAGAAGGAAAAAAAGAAGTGGGCAATATCCTTTTTATAAAAACCACTAAATCCTACTGTGTCATATTCTTCACACACAGGAAACAAATCTGAAATTTATAAAAGAATCAAAGGCTGAAACTCTCACGTCTTCTTACAGAGCAAAGTTAGTAGTAGAACCTCTTCCAGATTATTTATTCCACGTGTTACCAGTGCACAGTGTTATAAAATGTAGAACAGACTGGTAAATTATGTGTTGCTTAAGAAAGTGGAGTTTAAATGATCTGACCTTCAGCTTTTTGAATTGATTTTTGTCTGTTTCAAGGTCAAAAATTTGGTGACATAATTCAAACAAAGACACGTAGATCTGAAGTGAATGCCAATTAATTAAATTATATAAGAATCAAAGGCTTTAAAAATTTTAGTTTCACTTTTACATTGAAGACTTTTGTTAAATAGAATAATCTGAAAATTACTCAGAAATCACAGGAAATTTCAATATTAGTGGAATTTTGAAAGCAAAGGATTCTGCATGACTAAATCAAGAACTACTTGCAAATGTGGATGGATTTAAAAATCAATTTTGTTATTTAATTTAAAAATCAGTTTTATTCTTCCGAAAGAAAGCCTGTAAAAATTTTTGAATGCAGCTATAACAATTTAGGAAGTTAAGACTGGTGATATGTGTGTACACTATCTGAAATGGTTCTGTTCCGTCAAGGAAAACAAAATTTGAAACATTGGCAGGTATTCAGAACATAGTCACACCTTTTTTCTTTTTTTTAAGCAAACCCTATTTAGATATTCTCTATGCACTCTTCTGTTATGTGCTGCATTTTACTACGTCTTGATGTGTGAATTAAAGCACTGAAATGTGTTTTAAAAAAATCCTCCATCTGGAAAAAAAAGATAATGTGTGAGACACCAAAGAGATTGAGTTCTTCAGATAGGTTTCTGTTTTGGAGCAAATAATTGCATTAGGAGTTAAAAAAATGAATATGTGATGAAGACAGCTGCAATGCTCTTCAAAAGCAGACAGCTTCTGTAAGGCTTTGGCAAGCTGCTCTTCTACATCAAGATAATTAAGGCAAAGTGCATTTTTCTCCCTATTTGGAAATAGGGTAACAAAATTCTAACTTCATGCTTTCTATTTACCTGTTCTTATTTCATTTACAGGAACTCCCAGATTCTCTGAAAGAACAGACCTATCTGAAAGAATGGCACGTGTACAATACACTGATACAAACCATTCCAGCCTACATTGCACTTTTTCAAGACCTTACAGTACTGGAACTGTCAAAAAATCAAATCAACCATCTTCCAGCAGAGATCGGTGAGTTGGTCCAAGGTATTCAGATATTTATACTCATTTAACTCTACGGCAGGGAAATGAGCGTCCATGGATATTCTTGTTAATTTACTGATAATTGTCTTCCTTGTTTACACTGAACAGTCCCCTCTACATTTTTATATCTGTCTTTAATTATACTTGCCCAATTGTATTGAAAACTATGGATATAGTATGGATCAAACATGGCAAAAAATTAGCACATTTTTGGTATCTGATTATAAGGCAGTTTTTGCTTGTATTCAAGTAGATGGAGAGTTGTTTCTGGGAACAGGTGGTGTTTTATAATCCTTACAGGTTAAGAAAAACAGAAGTATTATAGAATTTTAAGCCTCAAACAAGAGGAATTGAAACATAAAGTTGTGGGGAAAAGGAACCAAAAATAGAATCCTGCAAAAAATAGAAATTTTAATTTTTTAAAGAGTTCAGTAATGATCTTAATTGAATAAAGAGCTATATTATAGAATAATTGAGTCATAGAATAATTTGGATTGGAAGGGACCTTAAAAGTCATCTAGTTCCAACCCCACTGCCGTGGGCAGGGACACCTTTCATTAGACCAGGTTTGTCAGAGCCCCTTCCAACCTGGCCTTGAATGTTCGCAGGGGTGGTGTTTCCACCACTTTTCTGGGCAACCTATGCCAGTGCCTCAACACCCTCACAGTGAAGAATTTTTTCATAATATCTAATCTAAATCTACCCAGCCTGACGTTACAAGCTTTAGAGAAAGAAAGTCTTAATGCTTTCATGCTTTGGCCCTTGCCATTTTAAGCCACATAGCAATAACTTTAATGCTTGCCTCTCCTGTGTTTTTGGATCTTACAATATAAAAGCTTGTTTGACAGATTATATTGGTATTGAGAGGGGTTTACTATTCTTACAAGGGAAAATATAGCTGTGACAGGTGGCATCTCTGGGAGCTGAAGACACTGGGCCCACTATGGGTTCACCAGTGTCAAGCCCATGCACCCAGCTGTACTAATACCTCAGCCTTTGATTTTAAATGCAGTAGTCCTAAGATTTCCCCAGGATTACCATTCCTTATGTACACTGAGAGAAAACAGCTTAAAGGTGAAAACCTCCACCTCCCTTGATACCATAGGTTTAACTAAGAAAAACAGGAAAAGGAAGAGTGTCCTGAAACACAGAAATCTGTGCTAGAACTTTCTACTCTTTTAGTATTCTATTAGTCAAGTAAGACTCATTTGAGTGTTTTGATTTATTTACTAGCACTATATTTTATAAAGAAAATTTTACATAGACGTCGAGATATGTTTTATAGTTTCAGCCTGTCACCTAAACACACTAACAGATGATAAACAAGACACAAGCAGGAGATAATGGACATAAAAAAAGAACACTAACTGTTTTATCAGCACATTGACTGCAGAACTCAGATAGGTCAGTGAGTTTAATGGACAAACAACTTTTAAGATGTAGTTTGGAAGAAAGGGGAAATAACATGGAAGAAAGGGGAAAGGCTACTAGTTTCCTGCCAGAGGCTACCCTAAACCATTAAACAGAAGGTTTTAAGGGGTTGCTGCTTAAGAATTGGGACGAGTAGAGGTAGAAAATTTCTTCTTTATTCTCATAATATTATTCACTGTTAATGAAAATGATTCCTAAGAAAAAAAATATCATTAATGCTATTAAAATCTGTTTCCACAAAAGAGGCACAAACACAGATCTCAGAATCACAGAATTTTTAAGACTGGAAACAGCCTCTAAGATCATTGACTCCAACCATAAACCTATCCCCACTATGTTCATCTCTAAATGATGAGTGACACATGCACACATTTTTTTTAGCACTTTTGGTGATGATAACCCTACCTATTATTTGACTGGCCTGTTCCAATGCCTGGCCAACCTTTCAGTGAAGAATTTTTTCTCTAGTATCCAATCTAGACCTCCCCTTGTGCAACTTGAGGTCATTTCCTCTTATCCTGTCGCTTCTTCCACTTCTCACGTGGGAGAAGAGACTGAACTTTCACCTGGCTACACCTTCCTTCCAGGCAGTTGTGGACAGTGATAAGGTCACACCTCATCTTCCTTTTCTCCAGGATGAACAACCCCAGCTCCCCCAGCTGCTCCTCATAACACTTGTGCTCCAGACCCTTCTCCAGCTCTGTTGCCCTTCTCTGGACACTCTACAGCACCTCAATGTCTGGGGTTGTCATGGTTTAGAAATGGTATTCCCCAATTTAGCGTTCCCACTGAAGCGATCCAAACCATGTGGTCCTCACTCACTCCCCTCTCCCTCTCCCCCTCCCCTTTGGGTAGTGTGGAGAGGAATATTTGAGGCACAAAAGGTAAAGATCAGGGGTTGAGATAAGAACAATTTACTAGAAACAGCTAGAACAGCAGTTATAGAGCAAAGCAGTGATACCCAGCCATATTTACTTGACCAGAAGGGACTCCTCTCACCCCTGAAAAATGATGTGAGGTGGCATAGAATAACCTCTGCATATTAGCAATGGCCCCGCCTGGCTTCTACAAAATTTAGCCTTGTCCTAGATGAAACCAGGACAGGGGCCCAGAGCTGAACACAGAATTTGAGGTGTGGCCTCACCAGTGCTGAGTACAGCAGGACAATCACTGCCCTGGTCCTGCTGGCCACACTATTGCAGATACAGGCCAGGATGCCACTGGCCTTCTTGGCCACCTGGGCACACTGCTGGATCATGTTTGACTGGCTGTCAGCCAGCACTCCCACGTCCTTTTCTGCCAGGCAGCTTGCCTGCTCCTTTTCCTCAAGCCTGTAGTGCTGTATGGGGCTGTTGTGGCCCAAGGACAGGACCTGGCTCTTTGTGTCGTTGAACCTTGTACAATTGCCCTCAGCCCATTGATCCAGCCAGTCCAGATGACTCTGAACATCTTTCCCACCCTCTAGTAGACCAATACTCCCACCCAGCTTAGTGTTGTTTGCAAAGTGACTAAGGGGACACTTGACCTCCATATCCAAATCAACAGTAAAGACTCTGAAAAGGGCTGGCCCCAACACTGAGCCCTGGGGAACACCACTAGTGACCAAAGGACAAGTAGATTGTTCTAATGGAGGGTAATATAGAGCCTGTATATAGACCTTTTTTGGGAAACAAGGAAAAAAGTCTCAGTGTTTCTAGTAGCAATCACTGTTCTTTCAATTGCGTTAAAATCATGTGACTTCTGCTCATCAGTAGCAAATGTTATTCCCATTTATTCACTTTCCCTCCAATATGTTTATCCTGCTAGCTTATACCCATTATTTCTTTCTTTCAATGTTTTTGTTGCTGTTTTTTTACATAGATGTTTGCCTGGAAGGGCCAGAGAATGTTAGAAAATGGTGTGCTGTAGGGCTTCCCTCAGACACAATGTTGCAGCACTCACCATCCTCCTCTTACCTGTGAGCTTTCATTCAGAAATTTTATTTTTCAAGATTCAGTAAATCTAAGCACTCCTCTGTGGAAACATAGATTTGAACATCAGACACTGTATAACCAAATTAACAAATTTGCTAATCCATAGATGCTATTTATACAATAATTCTACATCACATCTACATCTACATCATAGGCTAGTAATTCTAGCCTATCCAGAAAATGATGCATAATCACTGATGTAGTTTAAAAAAAAATAATACAAAAAGCCACTCCAAGACTGTGTAACTGAACTGTTCAGCACTTTTCTGCCTAAACTTCCTGATGTTTTTCAGTCTTACTGAATGTTGTATGTTGATAGGCCACCTATTAGTAAGGCAGTGGAACTGCCATTTTTATTATGGTACAAATTACAGAGCAGTTTTTTATCAATTTGTGTAATTCTCTCTTTGTTTATGTGTAAGGGGACATGCTTGCAGATAGCTGTGCTTTTATTTCATGTACTCTATATGCATACAGAGACAGACGTTAATGTGTATTGGAAATGTTAATTATTTTCATGACACAATATTATGAAAGGTTTTTGATATTTTGAAGTTTTTGAATACTGCTTCTAAATGGAACTTTCATATTTTAGTCAACTTATCTACTAAATTTTCACAAGGAAAATAATAAATGTTGGTTTGATTTGGGAGCTCTATCTAAGCAAAGAATGAGGACTGGGTGTTAAATCAGAAGGTAAGGTGTCTGGAAAGGTTAAGTGCTGAGGTATTCATCATTTTGTCTTCTGTTTACAAAACAGCAATAACTAGGTAAATATCACAGCTAAAATGTATTTGAGAGTAATGACAGATAGTTGATGTTCGCAGTGACATGCATCTTGTTCAGTCTTTAATCTTCAGACAGAATTGGAGTTAAGTTTAGACCAACAAATCATCCGGCAGAGGATAATCTAGTGAGACGTATTACGACAATTTTGATTCTCATGAGAGGTAAAGGTATGAGAGAACATGAGGTGATAAGAATATTTTCAATGAAAAAGTTATTGCTGCATTAGAAGTTTCTGGACTTCTGAAATACTGAAGTTCATATTCCTGTTTTACCAGATTTAGAAGATAGTGCTCCACTCTGAATCAGATAGAAGAAAGAGTTGAATCCATTATCAGATATTTCAAATCCCATTTTTGTAGTCACATATGTACATGAACAAGAACAACTTCATAACAGAAGAGAGTTGAGGATACTTTTGATTTGATACTTTTTGAGTAATAGCAAATATTTTAATGGGAATCATGTAAAGAAAAGAAAAAAAAAACCTGCATAATGGAGTTGTCTGTCTTAAAGTGGTTTGTCTAGAAATAACAGAATAAAATAATGAATGGGGTGTAGCCAGGGGATTTTCTTTGTCTTCTGAATGAAATACAGCTCTGGCTTTGACTATGTGACTGCTGTGCAGTTGCTGTATATAAATTAGTGCTAGTACATTAGTAATTGCTATAACTGAAAATATCCAACAATATATTCTCATATACACATAGGAAGTAGTGAACTGAAGTTTCATATGATCCCGAAGCCTTTGTGTTGGGATGGGACTGTAAGTCTGTATCAGGATTTTTTTGCCGCACAAATTATTCATTAAACATCTCAAAGAGCTGTTAATAAACTATTTGTACCGTGTTACCTTACATTTTTGATTTTTCAAATATTTAGAATTAAAATTAACTGCTTTTGAGACATGCTTTAATAAGAAATTACATGGAAATTTTGTCTCTTTTCTACTGCCCAATATAAAATTTCATTTGTGCATATCATTAATCTAATTTTCTAGAACTCAGAGGGAAAGACTCTTAGTAACAGAGTTTTAAGTGACTTCTAGATACCTAAAATAACTTTTTCTATTAATAAGATTCCCAATGTGTTTTGTGAGTTTCCAAGAAGTAAATACATATTTTCAGCTTAAATGCCTATTCTGAGGAACTGCAAAGGGATCTATTATCTTTGTCATTTATTCAATATTCAGGCATATTTGTCCAACAGCTCAGTCTTATATGAAACTGAGGAAAATTTTGTTTATACCCCCCCTTTGAAGAGGCAGTATTAAACACTGGTGCTGCAAGATGACTGTTTTCATGAAGACATTTTTGACTCAGTTTTCAATGGCACGCTCTCTTCTCACTCTTCCTGAGTGGGTGGAACTGATGGATGTGGAAGTGGATGGCAGGGACTGACGGAGTTAAGACACTGGCACTGTAAGCAAAGATCAGGTTCATGACCACCTGAGGAACCTGAATATGTGTGTCTATGGGAACTGATGGGATGCATCCCAGAGGCTTGAGGGAACTGCCTGATGTAGCCACCAAGCCACTCTGTGACTTATGAAAAGTCATGGCGGTCAGGTAAAGTCCCAGGTGACTGAAAGATGGGAAACACTGTGCCTATTTTAGAAGAAGGTATAAAGGAGGACCTTGCGATCTGCTGACCTGTCAGCATCATCTCTGTCCCTGGGAAAATCATGGAAGAGATCCTCCTGAAAGCTGTGCTAAGGCACATAGAAGCCAGAGGGCTGTTTTGAGAAAACCAGCATGGCTTCACTGAGGAAAAGTCCTTCCTGATCAACTTATTGGTCTCCTACAATGAAGTGACTTTATCCATGGATGAGAGAAGGGCTAACCTGTCATCTCTCTGGACTTTGGGAAGGCCTTTGACATGGTCCGCCACAACATCCTTCCCTCTAAAGTGCAGAGACATGGATGTGATATGTGGGCTGTTCAATGGATGAGGACTTGGCTGGATGGTCTCATCCAGAGTGTGCTAGTCAAGAACTCAGTGTCTGGATGGATGTTTGTGAGAAGTGGTGTGCCTCAGGAGTCTGCATTGGAAACAGTGCTATTCAGTGTCTTCATCAATGATGTAGGCAGTGGGTTTGAGTGCACCCTCAGCAAATTTGCAGACAACACCCAGCTGAGTGGTGTGGTTGACCTGTTTGAAGGATAGGTCAACCTGTCTGTCATACAGAGGGACCTGAACAAGCTCGGGAACTGGGCTCAAGTGAATCTCATGAGGTTTAGCAAGACCAAGTACAAGGTGCTGTGCTTGGGTTGAAGCACAGTTTGGTATCAGCACACGCTGGGGGATGAACAGGTGGAGACCAGCCCTGCTGAGAAGGGTTTGGTGGGCGAGAGGCTTAGCATGACCCAGCAATGCGCACTCGCACCCCAGAAAGCCAAACGTGTCCTGGGCTGCATCCAAAGCAGCGTGGCCAGCAGGGTGAGGGAGGGGATTCTGCCTCTCTGCTCTGCTCTGGTGAGACCCCACCTGGAACACTGCATCCAGCTCTGGGATCAGCACAGGAAGGACATAGATCTGCTGGTGTGATATACACAAGGATGAGATACACAAGAGGAGATACACAAGGATGAGCAGAGGGATGGAGGACCTCTCCTATGATGACAGGCTGAGAGAAATGGGATTATTCAGCCTGTAGGAAAGAAGGCTTAGTAAGTGACCTTACTGTTGCCTTTCAGTACCTGAAGGAGGCCTATAAAAAAGCTTGGTAGGAGCTGTTTACAAGGGCATGTACTAACAGGACAAAGGATGATGGCCATAAACTTGAGGAGAGTAGGTTTAGTTTAGATATTAGGTAGATATTCTTTGCTGTGAGGGTGGTGAGGCAATTAAACAGGTTGCCCAGATAAGCTGTGGATGACCTATCCCTGGAAGTGTTCAAGATCGTATTGGATGGGGCTTTGAGAACCCTGTTCTGATGAAAGGCGACCTTGCTTATGGCAGTGGGGTTGGAACAAAATAATCTTTAAGGTTCCTTCCAACCCAAACCATTCCACAATTCAATGATTCTATGATTGCAGATTAATGTAAAAAGTTGCCTAGTGTTTTACTCCAGTTTGCACAAGAGAATCTACATTTGCATTGAATGGGATCCTTAGATAATAAAGGCATTCTGTAACCTCATCTGTATTTTGTCTCTGACACCTTGTTTGGATCACTAACGTAGGCTTGTGTAAAAGGTGAATTTGTACAACAATTTGTTTATAAGAAATTAGAGAATTTAATTACTGGTTCAGGTTTTTTAAAATGAATTAAAAATTTAAACTGTGAATAAATGCAACAACTATGACATTGCATCTCTCATCTAAAAAGAAAAAATCTTAATTGTGAAACTTTCAGGGTGGCCATGGATTTCATTATGGCTTTTACTGTGTCTCCGTGGAAAACACAGAGATAGTAGCTTTTTAATTCCAGAATTTGCAAACTTTATATAAATGAAAATTCAATGACATTAAACATAGTTAAGAGCACTATTGTAGCAGCAATGATTTTACTATTACTACTTTTAATTCAGAAGTGGTGTTTGAATGTTATTTGAATGTATATGTAACGTGTGAGAGTCAAATCCTGCTCTACATTTGTGCAGTCATGGAAGGGATGTCACCTCCTCTCTCCCCTCCTAAAACTGCCTCAATGGCTGTATTACACGCTCATTAAGCCTGATGTTGACTGGGCAGCATATCAAAGACAGCAGAGAACTTCTGCACTAAGAAGACACAAATAAGCCCCTAGATGCAGATTTCAGGGTTGTGAAAGTCATGCACACTGCTTTACCACCCTTCATATTCCCCCTTCTCCAACTTACAATGTCTATGGTATTTGAAGACTATTTTGGGGTTAACCGCTCCACAGTTTTGTGCTAAGTCAAGACACAGGATCTGAGAATTTTTAGTTTTCATGAATGTTTTTTATAGTCACACGTTTGTGCTCTCTCTCTGACAAAGCCTAGCAGATCTCAGTCTGTAATCTGGCTAACTATTCCGGCAGCTCATACAGCCTACTCTACCCTTATATAGACTGTTGTTCGTAAAAATTTAGGAAGAGTTATTTAGAGGAAGGAGTAATTAGAGAAGTGGTGCTGAATGGAAACTAGGTTGAAATAAAAAATTTCTAAAGGAAAAGCAAGTTGTTCCCAACTCATTTGGTTTCTATCTTTCAAGAAGATGGTTGAGCTTCAATTAGTAGATCTTGTCTACCTGGTGTTCCATGAAGTATTTGATACAGAGAACTATGGAAAATGAATGTTTGACTCTAACAGAATGGACTTTGATGCCACAATTGTAAAAATGAGCAAAAGACTTGTTGAACCAGAGGCAAAAATGTGCTTATTTGGAAAGAGAAGGTATTTGTTAAAAAAATGATAACAACTCTTATTTTAATAAAAAAAATGTTTATTACAAAAAATAATTTAGAAAATAACAGCATCTGAATTCTTAAAACCATAAAAAAAAACCCACCCTGGGAATGCAGGATTAGAGACCCTTGGAGCCAAACTGGCTATGTACCCACGGCAGAAATCTTCATGCACTGGCTTTACCTCAGCTAATCTGAGTTAAGGTTTGCTTAAAATGAAAAACAAGAGAAAGAGAGAAAGAGAGAAAAAAAAAAATGCCACGAGGTCCCTGAATAGAGATAGGCCCTTCCCCCCGCCTCTTACGCAATACTTTTCAGCTGCAGAACTTGTTCATCAGCCGGGCCCGTGGGGGAAAGAGGAAGGAGGGCTCTGGGATCTTACTTTTATACCCTCTTAGCTCTTCCCAGAACCCACCACTGTCCTGCCCCACAGCACAAGATGATTGGTGAATTCCAAAGTCCATCACAAGTCCCTTTCACCAATGGATCATTTTCTGGGGAGGGACATTGGTTTACAGAGGGGGGGTTTAACAATTTAACTATCTTAACAACTTTAACAACTATTAACTTGGTTATAAGATGATTTTTATATGCAAAAGCCAATTACCTAATTTCATATATGACAGTATTGATCATAAGGAAGGTCATTTGTAAATTTTCTCAAGGATCAGTCTTGACTTTATTACTTAGTAATTTTCAGGAATGGGGTTATTGAATGGAGTTTGGCTGTGTGTTGTCACTGCAAAACAGGTGGAAATATGGAAAGGCTGATGAGCAGACAGGCTTCTGAAAAAATACAGAGATTAAATGCACAGTTGCAGAGCTCAAGGTTATGTATTCAAGTTTTTGTGCAGCATATCAGAGATCATTAAATGCAAAAAATGGAAGAAATGAAATTCCAAATCTAACAGTCACAGGAGGACTATCCAGTAATTTTAGATGAGAACAGATGCAAAATAAGTCTATTAGGAGCATTTAAGGAGGGGAATTTTTATTTTGTCAGCAAAGACTAGAAAAAATGGCTTATTCAGGCTAGAAAAATAAATTATGTGATGTGCGTTACCTATGGAAACATCAGAAGTGAACACCAGGGAAGGAAAAGGGCTATTTAAAGATAAAATAGACAAAAGAATTAATGGTTATAAAACTTCTACAAATAAATTTAGGTTAGCAATCTGAAGACTATTCCAAATAAAGAAAATTATGAAACTCAGGAACTATGTTCTTCCATAACAGCAGCAGATGTAAAAATAAACTATTTTAAAAATAGAATGTAATAAAGAAAAGAATGAGATTGTGTGAAGTGGTCATGTAAGGATTTTATCCAAGAGATCTTGGTTAGTCTTACATATATCTTATGGTCCTAGAGGGGATGTTAAAGCTTGACTACTGCTCCCTTGTCAGGTGGTTTAACTTAATCCACTGAAGAGCCCAGAGGTGAAAAATAGCCCCTATAGAATTCCAAGAGATTGCTCCCTGCAGGCAAATCTTGGCAAGCTTCACCCCACTCATTTATGTTATCCTGAGTTTGTTATGGAAATTAAATTCAGCTGCGAGACTCATGGCTTTTCACAGTAATTTTCATAATCTTAGTCACAGCAATTACGGTAAAATGACTGTAGATTCTGTAGTGCCCTTCTGTTGGGTTAGAGAGAGATTATATCACAAGAAAAAATGTGATGCGTTTTCTACTTATCTTTTTTCTAGTACCTGTAAACCACACTGGGAGCATTGACATACATATCAGATGCTGTGAAAGTCAGACAGAGAAGCTGTGCTTGAGTCCATCACGCTACCCAGAAAGGCTGCTATATTTTGTGATTTTTTTTAATGGGTGGTTCTGCTCCATGTCTCTAATGCATCAGAGTTGACCATCTGAACAGAGTTAGACAAGAGGTTGACTAGCACATTGGTTAACATTGGTAACTAGAAGCCCTTGCCTACGTTAGTTCTCCAACTGCTAATGGAACTGAGAGGTAGACATTTCAATGACTGAAAAATTAGCAACTGTATCTGTTGTGGGTTAACACTTACAGGCAGCTAAGCCGCGAACAGCTTGCTCGGTCCCCCAGAGTCCAGTCTCCCACAGCAGGATGGGGAGAGAAAGAGAGAGGCAAAAATGAGAAAACTCATGCATCAAGATAAAGACAGTTTAATAAGTGAGGAAAACATAAACAAACCAGTGATGTAAAAGCACTCACTCACCACAAACTGATCCACATTCAGTCTCTAAGCAGTAAGGACCTTGGATAACTTCCTCCCATTCCTCCCGTCTCCAGCTTTTACTGCTGAATGTGACATTATATGGTATAGCATATTCCTTTGGTCAGTTTGGATCCAGTGTCTCAGCCCTGTCCCCTCTCAGCCTCTTGCCCACTCCCAGCTGACTCACTGGGGCAGCAGAGTGAGAAACAAAAGATGACTTTTTTGCTGTGTTAGCACTGTTCAGTTTTCACAGTTGTTCGGTCACAAATCCAAAACATAGCACCATATGAGTTGCTATGAGAAACACTAACTCCATTCCAGGTAGAACCAGTACAATATTCCAGTGCTAAAAGAACAGACCAAATATTCAAGGGCTGTTGAATAAATGGTTCCTTTTTTATTCCAATGGAATTTGTTCTCCTTTATCAAGAGATTAATTGATTGAGGAAATAAATAGTGATTTTCTGATTCTCCAGTTTTAAGGCATTTCTTTTTCAGTGATTATTTTGTTGCAATGAAGTGGTAAATTCATGGTTATGACACTTAACATGTGATATAATATCTTCATCTACATTATGATATTAACCTGGTGAGTCTTCCTGATGGGTAGACTAAACTTTTATTATTTTTAGGTGCTTAAAAATATGGAAATAAGGAAGTTCACACATTGACACCATTGAATTAGTTTTATTACTCCTACAACCCTTGTCAGATAGCAGTGTACTGGAAAAACAATGACTGTTGTAGTCTTACAGAAATTTTTTCTTCTGATATTTTAACTAAACCAGCAGCTTACAGTAAAGGGAAACAAGGTCACTGTCCTAAAAGGACCACTGAATTTTGAAATACACCTCAGTTTCTGTTTCTGGCAAAGCTAAAACAAGAAGGAAGATGAGTGGAAGAGCCTATGTTTTTCTTTGTTTTAACCTGTAAAGATTAATATAACAGAGTTCTGACAATATATGCCTTGTCTGCCACACGTGAGATAATTTGGATGGTCCAGTCATCATTTGAAGACATTGTTGTGTCCTAGGGAAACTAAGAGGTTTATGTAAAATGCTGAGTGATTTGGTGGCTCCTAGTGTTGACCATCAAACTGCATGTCTCTGGCTCTGACAACAGCAATTTCTCAGGGAAAAAATGTAGGACTTTCAACTCACCACGCTTCTTCTCTGTTCTTTTCTGTGGAAGCACCAAATAGCCTCTGGTAAGGATTTCCACAGATTGCAAAAGGTGAACAATTCTAAGTCAACATTTACTTTGGAAGAAGTTTAACTAAGTGTTAATGTCTTAAGGACAAGCTCACTATTATGACACTGGCTTGAGGACTCGTCATGTACTCTCCAATGTCAACCAAATCTAATGACACACCAGATTCTTTTTAAAAGATTGATTATAAATAGAAGACTGATTATTGTGGTTTAGGAATGGTACCCCCCAATTCAGTGCCCCCACTGAGACTTTTCAAACCATGCGCCACTCCATCTTGCTCCCTGGCTTTCCCTTTCTCCTCTCCCTGCAGCACTCTGGAGAGGAGAATTGGAGGAACAAAATGCAAAGATTACAGATTGAGAGAGGAAAAAATTACTGGAAACAGCAATAAGTTAATAAAATGTACAGTGGCAACCACAATAGTAATGACAGAGGGTACAAGAAAAGAAGCGATCCACACAGAAAAAAACCCCTGATAATAGCAAATTAATAAATCAGATGGCTCCCTCTGCCATGGTTACTTGACTGAACCAGAACCCTTTCTTCCTGGAAGAAAGTCTCTTTCTCCCACTCCTGGCAATGATGTGAGGTGGTATAGAATAACCTCTGAGTCCTGGCCATGCTCTTTACCAGCTACTGGAAATTTACCCCTCTCCTGGCCAGACCTGGGACTCTGATATATTATAAGTTTTTGATTCCTGTGCATCTTGTCTTGGCTTAGAAATATCTAGTCTGCTTTGAGAGCCTGTTGACACATGATACTCTTCTCTCCCAATTTCCAACTGCTGAATTGCATTTCTGTTTCTTACTTCTGCATTTCGTTCTGAATGCTGTACTCTGTCACTGGGTAGAAAGGAATACCACAGGAATATAATTGAGTGGAGGGGAATATTGTAGATGATAACAAGCTGAGTATATATAGTTGATATCCTTACAGGAAGGGATGCCATCCAGGACCACCTTGACAAGCTTTAGAAATGGGTTCATGTGAACTTCGTAGAAGTCAACAAGGGAAAGTATAAGATCCTGTGCATGAGCTGAGACAATTTCCAATATCAGTGCAGATGAATGGGGATGAATGGATTAAGAACAGCCCCACAGAGAAGGACTTAAGCATACTGGTGAATGAGAATTGGATATGAGCTGGCAATGTGCATTTGCACTCCAGAAAGCCAACAGTATCCTGAGCTGCATCAAAAGAAATGTGACCAGTAGGTTGAAGGGAGGGTGCCACTGTGAGACTCCACCTGGAATACTTAATCCATTCCTGGGGTCTCCAGGACAAGAAAGACATGGGCCTGTTGGAATGGCTTCAGTGGAGGGCTGTGAAAATTGTCAGAGATCTGGAACACTTCTGTGAAGAAAAGCTGAGACAGTTAAGGGTGTTTAGACTGGAGAAGAGAAGGTTCTGTTGGCATCTTATCATCACCTTTCAACATATAAAGAGGAATTATGGCAAAGGTAGAGGGAGACTTTTTACCGGGGCCTGTACTGACAGGACAAGGGACAATGGCTTTAAACTGAAAGAGAGTAGGTGTAGATTGGACATAAGAAATTTTTTGTGATGAAGGTGATGTGACATTGGAACAGTATACCTGGAGAAATTTTGCATGACTCATCATGGGAAGTATTCAGTCAGGTTGGACAGGGCTTTGGACTAGGTGATTTTTGAAGGTTCCTTCCAACTGAAACCATTTTGTGATTCTGCAATTCTGTGATCATTCATGTAATACAACAACAGGGCTTTTCATAAAATGTTCTCATTTTGTTATGTATTTAATGATTCCTTTGCTAACACATCACTTATTTGATATATTCAAATTCCTTCCCCTTTGATTATATCACAGTATAACTTGCATTTTTTTCAGGATATTGCATTTTAATGATGCTTCTAACCCTCCTTTTGCTGAAGATTATGTAATGTTATAATTTGAAGAAACAAAATACTTTCTTCCTAAATGTAAGATAGAATATTATAATGGCCTTTAAATTAAGCCAATAGATATGATAAATCACAATAAGGAAGAAAATGAAACACATGCACACATCCATTATCTTTTAAAATCAAAAGTATGCAACGCAGGATACTAAAGACAGAATTCTTGATTTAGTAAGTTTAGTAGGAGTGATTGTTCCCAATGAACACATTGTATTGCTAAGATGTCTTTCAGTTGGCAGGCAAATTTTCTACAATGGCCGAACCAAAAGCCAACTTCTCTAGTTTCAGCTGAGGTCAAGAGGTATGTCATCACTGGAAGAAACAAGATATTTGAAAGTCTTTGCTGCCTCCTTTCAAACTCTTGCCAAAACCATTGCTGATTAAGGGGCATTATTGCCCTCCAGAAGGTTAATGATCACTGCAGAAATATTTATTAATCTTACTCATCATGACAATAAGGAGCTTTTCCTTTGCTTAACTGAGTATACCTTTGATTTTTACTTTCTCCTTTTTTTTTTTTAAGCACACTGATTTGAATTATCTTACCCTCACAGGCTGCTTAAAAAACCTCAAAGTGCTCAATGTGAGTTTCAATAATTTGAAGTCAGTTCCTCCAGAATTGGGTGATTGTGAGAATCTAGAAAAACTGGATTTGTCTGGAAATATGGAAATAACAGAGCTCCCATTTGAAGTAAGATAACAATCTATGTTTATTTCCATCTTTTTTGTTTGGCTTAAAAGGTGTTTTATCACAATGTTCAAATCTTTTCTTAACAGATTAGATCACATTCCTTGCAGTTTTTAGCAATAATGTTTTCGTAGTAATATCATTGAAAATGCCTTAGAAGCAGTTAAATAGGGCCAAGGTACTTTGTTTTGGTTTTCAAGTGACTAGATTTTACTTGTATATATTCTGATATATGAAGGAGGACATGATCCTAAAGGGGATTTGGCTGTGGTAATAAGCAGAAGGCTGCAAATAGCTATTTTCTATAAAAATGAAGTGCATCTTGATAGTCAAATTCACATACACACTCTGTATGTTTCCAGTGTCTGTTATCCTTTAAAAACTGTATGGAGAGTTCTATAAACAGCACTGCATTTTGCTACAAGCACAAATATCTCTCTGAAAAGGATATTACATGTGAGGAGTGGCGTGAATATATAATAGACTCAGAAAAGAACTCCCAGGCATGCACCAACATTATTTTTTTTCTGTTGGCTTCATAACTGCTCTCTGCCACAGCTGCTCTGAGACTTATTGTCAGGGAGAAATAAAATCATTGGCTGGTACCTAACCACAATTTTAGCTGTCATTTGTATTTCTCGGGTTCTTAATATCCTGATTTCTCAGGGGTGAGTAGGGGGATCTTTAGGGAAAAAGTGTCAGAATCTTCTTTACTGATTCCTACTTTTTCTCTAAACATCTGTTACTGGTGATTCACAGGCAATGTTGGAGTGGATTAAACTTCTGTGCGATCTGATTTAGCCCTGCTTATGTTCTCTTCTGAGGAAAGTAATAGTAATTAATTTTCTCCTCTGAATTTTCATAGTAAAGTAGTTTATCTGAAAAGAATTGCTAAAAAATTGTGTGAACGAAACAGAAACAAAGAGTCTACCTTCCCATCATAAGTGGACATGACCAAGAAATGCTAGCAACAGAATAAGCAGTGCAGGTCTCCTTTCTCCTTCCTCATCTCTTTCTTTGGATAGCAAAACCAGGGAGCAAAACAGATAGAGTTTAACTGGTGAAAAGGAACCATAATGGAATCAGAAAATTGTATGTCCTGAATAGGCAAAGGAATTAAATAAAAGTATTTTAGAAAAGCGAGTATATTCAAACCTGTGGATGGTAAACTTACCCTCAGTCACTGATATTTCAAAATCACTGAGTATTTTCCCAGTTGCTTACAGAGGTCTTGTAGTGCAAAGATTCACCCATGTTTATGCATTATGGGTAGCCTTTGCATGTAAACCTACCTGTGCGTCTAAGTCTTTCCAGGGCTGAGCCCTGAGAGACTCTCGTTTCTTTTGGAGAGCTCAAAAATATTGTTTCCTTCCAAAAGTCTCCTATTCAATGAGATTGAAAGCCACAAAACTGAGTGTAGATTATTGGGTAATGGTTCACTTAGAACCTATGAAAAAAATCTGGAACTGTGCAAATAACTTTATATAATAGCAAAAACTGCAAGCAACATCATGTTAGCATGGTATAAAAGGTCGAGAAGAAAAATATTGGCATTACCTATTGTGTTTCTCTAGAGGCTGAAACTCAATTTATATTTGCAGTGATCTGGGAGGTAGGCTATACAAACTCTTCTGATTTAGATTGTAAACTTAGTTTCCCAGAATCAACATTTCAAGGGCAGCTTGGGAAGCTGAACATACAATTAAAGGAACACTTTTGTCAAATGATTTGAAATGCTGCAAAATGTTTGGCCTTTGGCATACTCCATATGGCTTACGTTATTCAGAACCATTGCATCAGTATCCTTGCTAACACAATAGGTGTCTGATGTTGAGTCTTGCACAAACAGTTATAAGGATTGGCAGGTAACTATTTAATGAATTAAAATATTGAATTAGTCTGAACAGTCTAAAGAGGGAAAACACAAAGACAGTGGTGGGCTAGCTTTGTCGAATAGCCAAACACTCACCTGTTTGCTCACTTCATCCCCCTCCTCAGCAGGATATTGGGAGAAAACAGTTTAAGAAATCTCATAGTTCAAGATAAAAGACAGGGAGATTGTTTCTCATTTACTTTTGTAGGCAAAACAGATCATACTTAGGGAAGATCAATTTAATATTTGTCAATATATATTTCAGTAGTAAGATACAAAGACATGAAACTAGAATCTTTCCTCCCCTCTCTCCCAAGGTCAACTTCATTTCAGATTCCTCTTCCATCCCTGAGCAGTGCAGGGAGGCAAGGGAAGTTACAGCCAGTACACAGTGGTTTATAGCTACTTCTCCTTCCTCCTCACACTTTGCCCTCCCCTCGTGTGGTGTCCTCCTGTGCTGAGCTTTTTTCAGGAATATCCATCTGCAGCAGCATGAGTCTTCCATGAGCTGTAGTGTGGAGATCTACTCCACCACACAGTACCTCCTCCTTCTGCTCTGACTTGATATTCCCTCTGTTCTTTCTCACTCTTTTTATTCTCCCCCTTTCTCTGGTGGATTTTTTTCCCCTTTTTAAAATCAATTTTTAGAGTGGCACCACACACTTCGCTTAGGAGCTTTGCTGTGTCCTGTGCTTGGTCCATTGGAGCCATCTGGAATTGTTGGTATCCATTTGGGGCAGCCCCTGGTGTCTTCCTACACACTGTCTTCCCCTGAACTCCCCACGCTGCCAGCACCTTGTCATGGACAAGCAGTACAAGTATTTATGACCACAAGTTACGCTATATATTTATTTTCTAACCCAGTTGTTGCCAACATCCATTAATCCAGTAAAATGCTCATAAGGGTTGGTCACACCTCTCATGGGAACTGGAGATTATAAACATTCAAATACCTGCAAACTCTGTTTTGGTAGGTGAAAGGCTTCCCTGTACAACATAAGGAAGAAAGAGAAAACTTGGCAACTAGTAGAAAAAATAACATAGAGTGTTGATAAAAATGTTTCCTGTTTATTGTCTCTTAGGAAGTTAAATTTTTATCCAGCTTTCAAATCCTTAAAAGTTTCTTCTGGGAAGATTAAAGAAGTGTGCCAGAACAGCATCAGTATTCTTCATTGAAAAAGTTAGCCAAAGTAATAAAGGCAAACTGCAGCCCAGTAGAAATGATTAAAGTCTATTTTTGGCTTGGGGTTTTTTTTACATAGAGTAATGGCCAGAGCGACACCCCATCCAAAACCATAACATTATTCTTGTCCTAAAGCATCTCATGGAGTAGCTGCATCAGCCTATTAGGAACATGTATGTCCAAGTGCCTGGACTTTTTCAGTATTTCTATTTGAGTGTGCTTTGGAACCGTTCCTTGAGGGGCATGCCTTGTGCCATAGCATCAGGAAGAAAGCACACTGCTCACTTGTCTGTTCATTTCTAGTGGAAAGGTCTTTCTCTGCTTGTAAAGGCCACTTTCAGCACTCTGTAAGTCATCTCACTAAATCTTAAAATGAGGTGATATGATGCTACTTGAAAAAAAATTGGGGATATGTGCTTTCATCTTTTGCTTTCTCGAGGCTTAGGATTTCATACCATTCCATATTATGTCCAAGGAAGAGCAATCTGTTTCATTGTATAGTTTTCAATTAATTTTTATTTATTCTACTGTTGGATGTCTAACATTTTTAGATATTAAAAAGTTATAGTTAACATAATTATTTGATTAGTATCAATTGAAAGTAGAACTTTAGCAGAGAAAGTTTATGGATCTGAAGTTGACTTCAAATCTATATTGGCCACATTTGCAAATTAAAAATTTCTTCCTCTCGATGTGAGTGAAAATATAAATTGAAATAAAATATAAATGTAAATATAAGAAAAGGCAACCTACATGGCATTACATTTATGCAGTCAGTTTGTAACAGATACTCCTAGACCTCAGTAGCCAAGTTCAGCAGAGGAAGGTACACTATGAGGCTTAGGGCACAATCCTCCCTGATACAGCACATAGCTCATAAGACTCTCAGGTGGAGAGGACTTTGTTCTTCTAGCTAAGATGCTCAGGAGAGGCATGCCCTGTACCTTATCCAGTCCCTCTCTTAGCATACTGTGATTATACTGGAGACTTTATATTAGTAGTTACAGAGAGAAGGGGATTTATTTCCAAATGTCTTGTATATTTTGCATGTGAATTTAAGAATTAGTATGATGCTGGTATTTGTATTTTAACTGTTGGATAGAGTTCCTCTCTCTATCATCATCATACAGGTTATGCAATAAATTTGTTCTTCCAAGAAGAAAAATTGTTTTATAAATAATATATTTTCTGATAAAAGTTTGTAGAAAAATTGCTCTGACCTTATTTTCAGGTGTGCTTTCTTCAGAAATTATTACTTGCTACAGTTATTTACCGAATCACACAATTAGTTTCCTGTGCATGATATTTCAAAGAAACAGCTTTGTTGTGGGTTTCTTTTTTTTCTGCCAATAATGTTGCTGCAGCCAACAGTATCTATGTGACCCAAAGGAACTTCAGTGAGAAGAGAGGGAAGATGAAGTTCTAATTTCCTCCATCCATACCATCTGGTATAGCACATGCTGTTAGTCACAGGACAGGCAAGTCGTTCCACAGTACCAAGAACAAGACAGATATGCTTGCAGTAGATGTTCTGATACAGAAAACAAATTAAAAAAAATTTTTTTTAAACTTATTCTGCTTTGAACAGTGTTCAATACTACATCTGAGCAGTCCCAGTAAGTGATCTGAATTTTTTCTGTATCATCTGGGTAGAGCAAAGTGAAGGAATGTCTCGGTTTGGGACAAATCAGGGGGAAACGTTCTGAGATGAACGTCCTCTGATAGAAGGCAGGTTTCAGCAGCCCCTCCCCCACCATGTTCAGAAAGAAATTTCTTGGAAGAAAGTGAAAAAAAAAGCTGTTTATGTAACAAGCAGGGTGCATGAAGGCATGAAATAGAATGAATAATGTTAAAGAATAAAACCTCTTGCTGTGGAGAAAACCTGGTATATTCAGAGTCCTTTCTGTAGATGTGGCTCTGCTTTCTCCAGAGCTGGGGTGCTGTGTGGGCCCCTCCAGGCCACGGTGTAGGGCCTCCTTGGTGATGTTCTGGTGTTGCTGAACAGTTCCAGGAGAAGAAGAAGAAGCGACAGTCCCAGGAAAAAGTTCTTGCCTCAGCTAGCAGGCTAGCTAAAAGCAAAGAACTTTAACTCTCCGTCTCTCTCCTGAGAAAAGGAGTTGAGAGCTGGGGAAAAGCAGGAAGGTGCTTCCCCTTCTCTGCATCGGTGAGAACGCGGGGGAGTGTGTGAGTCCTTGAACATAAAATCGCGCTGAAGAATTCACTCAGCTTCCCCCCATTTCTCTCAGACCCAGCTTAAAGGCACAGAAATGCACAGGATTCATGTCTGGGCATAGAACAGGTGATAGGGGATACAGCATCATAAAGTCACCCCTAGACATTGAATTAGAGACTGTTAAAGCATATGAATAATTTGTCAAGTAGAGTGCATATCTATGAATGCCTACATCCTGTATAAACTGATCTTTGAAATTCAGAGAAATTAAAAGGCTATGCTTTCTGGCTGCTTTAACACAATGTGTTTTTGAAAGATCGAATTAAATCTTGTTTTGTATTTCTGATGCACAGTTTCAGCTAAGTCCTAATGTAAGCAAGGGGTTGTCCTGACCCAGGTGCAGCACCTTACACTTAGTCTTGTTAAATCTCATGATGTTCACATGAACCCAGTTCCTGAGATTGTCCAGGTCCCTCTGGATGACATCGCATCCCTCTGGATATCACATCACATGACATCATCGCATCACATCACATCACATCACATGACTCAAACAGGTCAATCACACCACTCAGCTGAGTCTCATCTGCAGATTTGTTGAGGGTCCATTTGATCCCACTGCTTATATCACTGAAGATATGGAATAGCACTGGTTCCAATACAGAGCCCTGAAGCACACCACTTCTCACCAGCTTCCATCCAGATATTGAGACATTGACCAGTATACTGAGGATGACATCATCCAGCCAATTCCTCATTCACTGACCACTCCAGCCATCAAATCCCTGACTCTCCACCTCAGTGAGAAGTACGTTGTGGGGGACCATGTCAAAGGCTTACAGAAATCCATATAGATGACTCTTTCCTTATCCATTGATGGAGTCATTCCACTGTAGAAGGCCACTAGGCTAAGCGGGCAGAAATTTCCTTGGTGAAGATCTGCTGGCTGCCCTGAATCACCTCCCAGTCTATGTGCCTTAGCATATTGTATTGGTTTTGCATGGCCAGGTTTTGGTAGCATGGGTGCTACAGGGTTGGCTTCTATCAGAAGCTGCCAGAAACTTCCTCCAAGTCTGGCAGAGCCAGTGCTAAGGCTGGGCCAGCCAGAAATGGTGGAAATGCTTCTGTTATATTTAAGAATGAAAAAAAAAGGTTTTGTGCAGATACAGTTGCAACCAGAGAAGAGCAGGGTGAGTATGTGTGAGAGGAACAATTCTGCAGACACCAAGGTCAGTGGAGAAGGAGAGGCAGGAGCTGCTCCAAGCGCCGAAGCTGAGATTCCCCTGCAGCCTGTGGTGCAGACCATGGTGAGGCAGCTGTGCCCCTGCAGCTCCTGGAGGTCCACAGGGATGCAGAGATCCCCTTATAGCTCCACATTGGCCTTCCTCACCCCATCTCTGTACAAATGGACTGTCTTCCTATAGTCTTCCCATGTTATCTGTCCTTGCTTCCACTCTCTATGCATTTACTTCTTTCTCTTTGGTTTGACCAGCAGTTCCCTACTTAGCCATTCCAGTCCCTTGTCATCGTTGCCTGATAACTTACACCTGGGGATAGAAAGATCTTGTGCACTGTGGAACGCATCCATAAATGTCTGCCAACTCTGTTTTCCTCCCTTGTCCCTGACATAAGTTTCCCAAGAGATTGATATCGACTAAGCCCTTGAAGAGCTGGAAATTTGCTTTCCTAAAGCTCAGGGTCCTGACTTTACTATTTGACTGACTCATATCTCTCTGGACTGTGAATTCCATCAATGTGTGATAACTGCAGCCCAGGTTGCCTCTAATATTTATGTCACCAAGTAGCTTACTTGCATTGATGACCTACAGGTCCAGAAATGCATCCTCTCTGGAAAGGCTTTCTACAGTTACAGGAGTTATAACTGATGCTATTTCTCTGCTTTGCTTACCTGAAAAATATAATTATAAATAGTTGCTTCTTAAGTAGTTTAATAATGCCAACAGGTGTGACCCAAAAAAAACCCCTGACATGATTAAGGATTTATTAGGGACTAACATTTGTTGCCTATGGTTTTCAAAAACAACAGTAGCTAGAATAGACATAAATAACTTCTTACACATTAATACAATTCCAGTTGATATTTTAAAACTGAGGTTTGACAACTGGAAAATTTTCAGTCTCTTTTGTCCTGGTTGTTTTTGTCTGTCCAGTCTTATTCACCAAAGCCACACATTTAGCAGGAAGAACAGAAGCATAAGGTCTATGTGTGTGTGTGTAGGCTTCAAATAAGTCCCCACTGGGCATTTTCATGTAACTTCTTTTCTTTGTGATCCATGACTGACACATCTCAAAGCCTTTGCCTGGTAGGTGAGACACCAGCAGTCTCTGTAGAAATGTAAAATATCATCTTGTTTTACCAGCACATTATTCTTCAGATCTGTATGCTTCCAAACCTGTCTCTTTTCATTGCTATTTGTTTGGGTTTTCTTAATGCGTATGACAATTATAAATAAAAAATGCAATCGAATGTACAGGACATTAATTTCCCTGGGGTTTCACTATCCAATAAGGCACTGGAAGAACTCACCCACAGGTCTGTCCTGTCCTATTAAATAGGACTATAAAGAATCTGTTAAATCTTTACTTCTGTAAGATTTTATACAAGTTGCAAAGGAGTCATGTATCAGATTTGTTAAAAATGGAATTTTATTTGTGAGGGCTTTTCAGGACCACAAAGCAGAGAGGAGTGCTGTAATAAAGGGCTTACCTTGGTACTGGGAAGCCAACCTCTGGTAAATTTGTCATTTTAAATCACTAGGAAACGTCTAGTTGACTGTAATCAGGTCAATATTTCTGTACATACATTTTTCAGTCTCAGAAATGGTTTTCCAATTGCTTGACTTGGTTGCATTTCCATTAGACAGGATTTCATCTTGTCCTTCTTTGCTCAGGGCTTTTATTCTCCTTGAATTTGCTCAAAGCTCATGATGAGTTGCTTTCCAATGCAGTTGGTCAAAGTGTCAATCCATGCAAAACAACAGCTGTGTTACGGAACTGGTATAAGATGCAATTTCAAACATTAGCAAACATTAGAGGGGCGTGAAACCCAAAAAAGCAGGTGCAAAGGTGTTAAGTGTCAGAAGAGATTCTCTAAGGCCTTACTGCTGCAGGAGTTCTCATAAATGTTTTAATAGGTGGGGGGCTAAAGAAGGACATGGAACTATGTTAGGAAACAGGATTATGCAGTTAGGCACAGGAAAGCGTGTCAGTTGATCTCATTCTTGTCACTGTGCTTCCAAAGCCTTCTAATTAATATAGCACCATTTTAAAACCACTTCACTATCAGAATAAGTCAGCAGCTAATAATAACAGTCCACTTCACTGAAGATCTGACCCATGCTTACCTCCATGCTGTGGTGCCAGTGACCTTTCCTTTACCTTTCACATTAGTTCAGTAAAAGTAATATCACCTTTCACAGTCTGAAATGTTTTTTAATAGGGAATGACAGACAAGTAGTTTTACAGCATAAGAGAAGACCAAAGGGGCATAATGTGAACACTAAAACATGGCTATATTATTACAAAAAGCATTAATCTAACTGTAAAAGAATTCAGTGGTAGGAAAAAGTATTTGGTACTGTTCCAGCTCTGCTTTCTCTCAAAACAGTTCCAAATCTCTTTTAGAGCAAAATAGGCTTTCAAACTTCTAGTAATATATCCTCCATTCATCTGTGAGATAATCTGAGGCAGATTTTATATAGCTACTGAACAGAAGCAGAGAGCCGAACAAATACATAGCACTATCAGACTTGCATGTTTTGTCTTGCAGAAAAATGTCTCTGGTGCCAACATACGTGGATTGATGAGAATCAAAAGGGAGTTATAGCTGAATGGAGAGAAAAACATGCGATTTATTTTTCCATAAAGTGCAGATAATGAGAGGTGTTATTTATTTCATAAGAAGAATAAAGTTGGAGAGCATAATTGAAATTAATGTGTTTAATTTATTACTGAATATATTCCTATCAGTTGTTAACTAATTACAGGTAGTTACATGATTGATCAACTCTTCACAGCGTAAAAAACAGTTGGTAAGGCTGACTGTAATTTTTATTCATCATCATTGATCAGTGGGAAAGATATGAAGACAGAGATAGCCTGATCAGTTGAAAGTAGACATCAACCCAGGATTTTATTTTGTCTCATTAGAACTCAGGTAAGATCTCTGCCTTACTAGTCCTGGGCAAAAGAGCATAGCATTATACCGAATGTGAAGTGGAAGAGATGTTGAATTTGTGAAGGAATTCAAAGAAGGATATCTCCCAGTGGTTCCTGCTTTACGTATTGAAGAGATGCCTGCTCATAAGCCTGGACTTCTGTTATTCTAAACTGTAGTACAAAGCAGGATGACATCAGGTTAAAAAATGAATTGCTGGAAAGCTCAGAAAAAATACAAAAAATGGAGACATTTCTTCACTTGCTGTTTAGACTATCCATCTAATTCACTATTTTGACTTTTCATAGAGCTGTTTAATAGTGATGGAGTTTAGAAAGAGATGTGTAATTTTATGAATAATAAAAGCAAATTTTATAGAAATCATGGAAAGATTAAAACACAGCTTTGTGAGAATAAGATTTCCAGACTTCTCTTATCTTTTACTTTGCAAAATCAATCTTGTCTTTTTTTCTCTTCCAATCTATTTTTAACTGACATATGTTTTGTTAGATTCGCCATCACCTGCATTACTCTTGTCACATCGAACTGTTTCTTACTGGACTAATCTGAGGTGATACTGGTAATCTTGGTCTGCCAAATTCTGTGGCTCAAAATTCAAGATTCCACGTGCCAGTTTACATGTGCACTGTGGATGTTGGGTATATGTGAGCAGTGCTTGCCTGTGTGTAGAGTTTGTGTGAAGAATGTGTATGTGACAGAACTTCCCTTGACTGTGTCTGGTTAGATGACATGCGATTATATGGCTGCGTGGCTGGGGAGTGTATGCACCACAGACTGCTGCTGAGGGCTAGCTGCTGTGACTCCTAGCTTCAGTCATGTCAGGCAGCATATGCTGGCTGCCATGCAGTCTTGAGGCTGTTATTTCATCTTGTCTGGAAATACGGAGTTGGTCAGTTGAAAGTTATGTCTGAATGGTGTGACTGTGGTAACAGAGGGGCTACAAGTGTCTGGATCACGTGTGGGCATCACCATTTCATGATTTTCTGGTCTTTCCTGGCCTTATGGTTTCTCCTTGGATATGCTCCTCTCAGTGGAGAGAAATGGTTTAAGGAGAGGCCAGGCTTCTTCAAACTGGTTTTAATATAGCGGAAATATTTTTCATTCTCAGATACAAAATGCTCTTTGAAATGGTGGTAGAAGCAACAAAAGATTTATCAAGATTAGAGGACCTAATGTGGTGCTTCAGAACTGTAGAATGTTGGACTACATTTTTTCAAAAAAAAAGGGAAGAAATGAGGAGGTTCTAAAAATACAGGTCATTTTAAATCTCAATTAATTTCATTGCCATAACTAAGGTCTTGATAGATTTGTTATATTACACACCTGGAGTGGTTCTCAGCATCTCAAGACTAGAAATCAGGAAACCTATGCTATACTTTCTCTGATGTACTTTTTCACCTTGATAAGTGAATTCTGCTACCGTGTTTCTGTTCGCTTTTCCCCTTTTTCTTGTAGTCTATATTGAAACAGCACAATAGAGAACTCTTAATATGTGTTTCTTACAGCATAGCATCGCAGAGATTTATTTGCAGGTTTTTGTGCTCTGGAAGTGATGATATCAGTACAGGAATAAACCCTAAATTGCAGATCTGCTTTACAAAAAATTCAGTTTTTAGAAGTTTTGATATTTGAAATCTCAGTAAGTAGTTTTATCCTACTAGAACACTGGTGAGGTATTTGTGCTATATTCTGAGGTTGAAAAAATTTGAACTGTGTTTCTTTGGATTGTGACATAGAAATAGAGGTTTTCATTATTTGTGTAAATGTCAATTTCCTCAAAATTTTGCAAAGTTATTAAAAAAACATGTTGTTGCAACATGAATCTAATTGTGTAGAGGTTTTATCGAGAGGTGCAAAGCTTTTTGGTTATGTTCCTCTTGGGAGGAACATTGTGAAGGAAAAATACGTCATGAATTACCAATTTCTCACTCAATTGTTCTAATCTTTACAGTTTTTCCTAATCTTGATTTAGGTCTTTCAGATCTACTGCAAACCAAAAATTTAATGAAAACAACAAAGTATTTCCATTCTGTTATTAGCTACTGTTCATCTCTGAATCCCATACACTACTATAAGTTACCTTCAGAAAAATTGGGAATTATGGTGTTTTGTATGTAGTGTTGTTTTGTTTAGTGGGAAGTAATTTGGGGTTAATTATTGTATATCACATTACATACATGTCCAACTATTTATTTGCTTTTTTGACCACTAATGCATAGTGAGCACAAGACTTTAATGAAGTTACTTTTTTCATTTTTCCATCTTTTCCCAGGTTTTAGTCAGTTTAAGAAATGTTCTTGCATTAGCTTGTACTTCTCTGTATTAGATTTTATTTGCAGTTGTGAAAATCTTGACAGCTTTAGATGCATGCTGTTAATAATAAATGTTACTCCTATGTATTTGTTCAGCAGTCATACTTTTTTTTGTTATATTCATGTTTTTATATGCTCAAAACATTATATAGGTATTTGTAAAATGTCATGGTCACAGAAAATATTATCTGATATTGCGCATGATATACACAAATACGTCAGTTTTTTGTTTTACTATTAAAAAATTACTAGGGCTATATATGCCTCTAGCAGCAATATGTAGCTAAACAAAGACAAGTAGCTTGGACACAATCTGAAGGGAATTGAGTAGTAAAACATCTGTTTGTAAGCTACTTATATTGATATAGGGCAGAGAAGGAAAAGTATAAAATGTATCTGAGCTTATAATGTTTCAGTACCATGAAACCTGATTCTACACAATTTATCTTCCGAACAACTATGCGGGGACTGGCCAAATGACTGATTTTGTTAGATGTTTTTTCCTTATTGTTTAAGAGACATAGGACAATATTTAGCAATCCAAGGAGCATTATGGACCAAGCCTTCAGCTGCATTCATGCCTATATCTTCCTGAAGTACTCTGAGCCAATGGAAGAGGTCTTGATATAATTTAGACCTAGCAGCTTTCCAGAAATATAAGAGCCTCTTGGACACTGAAGACCTGGCCAGATATATTCTACGTACGCAATTTTTTTTTTTAAAAAAGGTCATTTCAGCAAATGCTTCATCAGGGTGTACCAGGAAAAAAGCAATCAACCGATCAACCAACCAACCAATCAAAAAAAAACCAAGAAAAAGATAATTTCAGGACTTTCCAATAAAAAGCAGATGATGTTTGTAGGCTTGCTATGTTATCATCCCTGCCAAAGATCACATGGCTGAGTGGTATCACTGGAGGGCTGCTGTCCAAAACATGTACTGCATCTCTGTATATTTCACATTAGGGGAATTCTTTTGCTAAAATGCATCTTGAAAGTCCAGCTTCATTGCAAGCTTTCTAAAGTAAGTATATGAATAAGTATTCAGTTTTATATTTATCAGACACTTAATAAAAACAACATAATTCAATACCTTAAATTGCTTGGATGCACTAAGGTTACTTGGTCACAGACTGGATGGAGTAGTGCAAAATAGCAATGAAGCACTAAGAACTGTAAGAATTCATAGCCTCATGCTCTTAATTGCACCAACAACTTCTGAGAAAGTAGCCAGATTTTTATTTTTGCAAAAACCTGCCCACTGTACACACAACATATGTGTCATTCCTTAGCTTTCTTATGCAAGTCAGGAAAAGACCTCCTGCATATCTGATTATTTTACTAATATTAGCTTTATTTTCAATTTGCACATTTGTGTCAAAGAAAAACATAAAACTTCCTAGAAATACTGTTATAAAATAGGGAGAACAGAATCCTTTCGGAAGGGATGAGCTCAAAATTTTTCCTGTTAGCTTTGTCACTACCTGAAAGAAAGTATATAAAAAGCCCATGTGTATCTAGCAGCACTATAAAAAAGGAAAGAAGAGGAGGGAGAGAAAATTTGCTATAATCCTGTCAAGTCCCAAGGCAGTGACCTGTTGTGTTAAATTGTTGACAGTGTTCTCAGTTGTAGGTTTGTGTACTACCAATGTCATACACATGTAGTCTGTGGAGTTAAAAGAAAAATAATTATGACAATGGACATTTTACAACAATATGCTCGACTAGAGATGATCTAATTCCAGACCAGATGTGTCACAGTTTGCAAAGTAGTCTTATCTCCATTGTGAATTTCCCAAATCTGGGGATTTTCTTTATGAAACTCCTGCTTTAAGAAAAGACAAATCCAGGTCCAGGTTGCAGCATTCAACTGCTGGTAGACAATTTTTCAAAACTGCTCTAGTGCTCAGCACCACAGCAGGCAAGAATCTTGTGCATTTTGGTGAAGGTACTCTGTGCCATGACAAAAAGAATTTCTACCATTTCTGCTTGCAAAGTAAAAACCCATAGAGATGCTTATTCTTGATATCATAAAGGCGGCTCACAGATTGCAAGTCTTCTGATCTCTGCTGCTGAAGTAGAAATGACTTTTTTGCCTTAATATTTTGTCTTCCACTTAATTTTTTAGTAAGCTGATTTCTGGCTGACATTTCATGAAATCTTTTTTCCAAGCTTACCAGACTATCTCTGCTCAACCTGGTGTAGAACGCAGATTGTTGTTGCTGTTCAGCTCCAGTATATATATGGTGAAAAAATTTCATCATCAATCATCAAAATGGGGTGAATGTAATAAATTAGAGCTACAGAAGCACGTTCTTAGTTTTATTTCTATGTTCTTCTCCCATAATTTTCCTAATTATTTATTTTGTGTCTATCAGTGTTGCATCATCACCTGGTTCCCTTCTGCTGATATTACCTCTTCAAGCATCCTTGATGATTTTTTCCTTTAAAGTGAATGGTTACTATTTTATCAATGTAAAACAAAAGAGCCAATGTATTATATAACTCTTTATTTCAGCTGTCATCTTTGTTTGGAATTTCTTTTTTTAACTTGCCACATAATAAAATTTCCATATCTTTTGGATGTTTTTCCCATGCCCCATTTTGGAAAATAGTGATTTATTCTGCATTTCAGAATGAGCTTAAATGAGCATACTCAGTTTTTTGAACCAGAAAGGTAACTTCACATGGTGCATGGTGTTGTCATGGCAAAACAAAATCATCGTACATGCTTAAATCATAATTAAGATGGCACCATTTGAATAGCGTTTCTCCAATTGCTACGCATCTAGAAGCAGAAATGGAAAAATGTTTTTGGCTATGTCTTTATTCTGTTGTGAGAATGAGCAATATTGATCATCACTTGGTGAAGGAACAGAATATGTCTTTAAAGGGTTTTTTTTTAGGTTTGAGGACACCTTGTCTCCAAACATCCTGGATGGGTCACTTAATGTCCACGTGCTACTAACTTTGCTGTTCTTCCACTTCTACTGGTTTTTAATTGAAACATATGAAGCGTATATTCCCAAAGTGAGCTACTGGACCTATTTAAGTTGATGAAAAATCTTTAATTGACTTTTGGTAGAGCCTAGTTTTCCCTTCTAATATGTGTTCTTAATTTACAAGTTTTGGAAGTTTGAATATGAGATGACTTTATGATGGCAAAGTGCAATAATATATGCAGACTGCGTGTAGCTGCAGCATCAAAGCTATGAAAATTTAATGTAACTAATCAACATAAATTTATTTCTTGAGACAGAAGACTTGTTTTGGCTTTAGCCCAGGAAATCATTAATTGGGTACTTAATTTCATACATGTGACTCTTCTATTGGCTTGAAACAACACTTACACTTAGCCTTAAACACATGATCCACATTCTTAGGGATTTTAACTGTATGATGATAGTCCTGCCCTTATTGCTATGTGATTCTTCACTCACCTGTGAATGATCAATACCTGATACTTTTGTGAATATTGCACATTGCATGTATTGCATATATTTTCTGAATATTGAATAAAACCGATTTCCTCACTTTTTGTAGTGCTGATGAAAGATTTGTGCATACAAAAATGACTGCTTTAATAATAAGCAAAGTCCCTTTCTATGAACTTCTAATGCTTAGATCATCATAGCCATATTTACTCTGTTAGACACTAATCTTTAGTTGTTTGGATGGCAAAATGATGAACAGTGAAAGTGGACAATGTTAAACTTCCAAGTAAACAGTTTGGCATAAGGATAACAGTGTTTTCTGGTGGATTAACTCTGCAAAAAGTTTAGGATTTTAGCATTGCAACATCAGAATTATGCCATCACAGTGAATGCTTTCTTTCACTTACACTTCTTGGATATAGCTTACCAAGATGTCATGATCCAGTCAGTGAGAAATGCCTCTGCCCTAATTAAGGTGCAAACAAGACCATATGCTGAAGTCAAAACCACAGAGTTTATTTAACAATCAATATGAGGTAGAAAGATAGAAATTGAAAAGGCAGAAGGGAGAGAGAGAGCTATAAAGTAGAAGATAGTTGCCACCTGTGGATCCATTGGCATCCCATTGGTCCTTCATCACCCTAGGCTTCTTGGTGGTGGGGTTCCCAAGGTCTTTCAAAACTCTCAACTTTATACACTTTAGCAAACAAAGGAATTAATGCTCATTGGCTATACGATTCTCTTATTCTACTGGTTACGTGATTCCCTCACATCTAATGATAGTAAGTCTGTATATTTAGTTTCTCTCTTCTTTTGAGTTGGTGGGTTTCTTGAGTTGGTGGGTTGTGAGTCGGTGCTTGTGATCTTCCCCTGACAGAATAACCTTTTACCTAGATGGAGATGATTTCAGCACAGTTGCTGAGTTGGCTTTCCTTGTGGCCCATAAATTGTGCATTCTTTGTGGTCATTATCAGTGATAGATTCTTCTCCCCAAGCTTTGCTAACCTCCCCCCTGACATAACGCTCAGACAATAGCACCACCTTTATATTATCTCAAGCTCCTGCTGTGGTGCCTTAATTTACTGTCCAATTTCAGGTATCCACAGAGGGGCTTCAGTGGTTACGGATACCTTCCATCCCATAACCTGGGGTGATCTTTGTTTCACTGGTTGAGCAGTTGCTTTTACTGCACAGTTTACTACTGAGTGAATTTTGTCTGGATGCACTGTCCAGGATGTACTAGCCAGATATCACCTCCACCAGGCCTGGAGTTAGTACCATCCTGTCTCTCCATTCTGTGCTTATCTCATGTAAAATTCCTTCTCCTTAACAGTGGCTTTAACAGTGTTTGAGACAGGCAACTGTGCTCCTTAAGGCATTACACAAGATACCACCAAATGAAGTGCTGTTTGATTTCACGTATTTTTGAGCTTCAGAGGGTTTTGTCACAAAATGCATGAAATTAGGACTGTTTCTAAGAGGTTGGATTTACTATTGAACATGTTTGCCTCATCAAGTTTGAGTTCAGTTTGGCAGTCTGATGGTGAACTGGGCTGTAAGTGTACAACTATATCTTCATGAAAGGTATTTTCTGACTCTAGATTCTTCTGACTAAAGATTCTTGTACTAAGTTTCTGTAATTGGTGCTTTTATCCATGAATGTCAGTGAGATTATAGAAGAGGTTACACTTACAGCTCGATGAAAGAAAAGACAGGTATTTGGTTTGAATTCATGATATCTAAGTGGGCAACTATGCAGTTTGCTCCTAGAGTGTTTCTTTGTCATATATATCCTACTGTGTTCAGCAGGTTAATAATGAGTGTCAGTCTATAGGAAACAATATATGTGATAGCCTAAGCTACTGAAGTGATACAAATTTTCTTTAACTTCACTGAGTCTGAAATTTCTGGGCAAAAATGCATTTGTAATGCGTGGATAGACGTTTCTAGGTTAATTCCTTGCATATCTTGTCATGCATTGACTTTGATGGGTTGCAGTTTGTGTTATTTACATGTCACTGAAAAATATGGTATTTTAACACAACGTTACACCTTTTAATTTGTTGGCGTTAAGTAGTAGGCAATTCATGGTAAAAAAGCATGCAACCTTATGAGTAAATCCCTTTCACAGCAAAAAAGCAGAAGAAAAATAAAACCATACCCATTAATCAAATAATACTTCAGTCTAGGACATGATGTCCTTTTCTTTCAACTGAAGGTTTAACTGCCAGAGAGAAAAAGAAGCGGTGGAGCTCTACAATGTTATCTGGATTAGTTCTATGAACAAAATTATGAAGATAAGTAAAATGGTGCAGTTTGTCAAGAAAAATGACAAGAATGGTTAAACATAAGTACCACAATAAGTCTGTCCAGGTAGCTAGACTATTAAATATGGCTATTTTTTTAAAAATGGAACTTGCATAAAGCTATATACTGATTTATTCAAAGTTGCATAATAAAGAAAATAGTAAAAATCAACATCAAGCAAAAATGAATGATAACATAAAAATGATAAGGGAGCCATGCTTGTTTGAAAATGAAATGTTGTAAAAGGTGCAAAAATCCATCAATCCTTTAAGAAGAAATAAAATACAGAGTGATTTCTTGAGAAAATATAATATACAGCTGCTATAATTTTCAGTGCATCATCTATCATAGACATTTGTTGGTAGCATATCATGAAGAGATGAAATTAAAAACTCCATTAGGTTTCAACATACTCTAGAAAATGGACAGCTTTGTTAAATATTACCCTAAAAGTACAGGGTAATATTTAACTCGGGACTTGCAGCATACACAATATAACCATGGCTCCAAATGTTTTTTGGCATGCTGAACCAAAATTTGTTTCAATAGAGTAGATAATCTTATGTTTTGTTCATACATTTTTATGGGAATAAAAACTCCTGAAAACGTGTATTTTAATCTAACCAAGTATTAAAGTATTAAACCAATCTATATACTATACTATTCGAAAAATGGAAGAAACAGCTATATTTCTTAAAAGATAATACTGCTATGTTAAGATAGCTTGTAATATTTAATTCAATAAAGCACTTTCTGGGAAGACTAGTTACTATTGTTGAAGAAATATAACTTTGCCATCTAATCTTAGTGTTACCAAGTTGTTTCAGCGTGATGGATGACTGCATGTAAAAGTGAAGTGTTTAGGAACTTGAGTGAACAGTAAAGAAAGCATATTTTAACATATATCTGCTACTCTATGTTTAGAGGTTGTGGCTTTTCTTCTTTAGGGATGGTTTGAAAACATTTTGGGTGGCATTTAAGCCTGTGGAATATTATTTTAATTCTGTACTTGCAAAATTTTTGGGAGGAGAGTTTGTTGAAATACATGTATCAGCAGTTTTAGCAAGTTATCCTGAGTTTAGGGAAACTTGAAATATTTGCTTGGGATTTGAAATTGTGAGGATAATTTGAAACCACAAAGTATTTGCAGTATAAAGATAGTGCCAGATACTTTCTATACCATCTTGTTGCTACAGTCTAGAGGAGTCACCCTGCTTTCCTTGTCTAAAGAGAGGTTCTGTTTTTCTGGAAAAGGATTCAGGATCTGGAAAATTTACAGAATATGACTGAGTGTTCATTGCTAGCAGTCAGTCCCTGAAATGACAAAATGGTTGGAAAGTAAGAAGTGTCAGAATGAAATGTGTTTGCCTGCTGTGACTCTGTAGTGAGACATATCCGTGGTGATGACTCACCCGGACTGTTTTTAGGCAATGAGGGGAGATTTTGAAATTATACCTTTGACTTCAGGAACTCTGAACCTCTATTACATTTTTGAAAGATAAACTTCATTGTGTAATCATTTGTAATAAACAAAAAACCCACCAAAAAGTCTCAAAAGAAACTGGCTCTGTCATAGCACCATGCTGTGAATGTGAGGATTTTAAATAGCAAGGCTCAAATTAAGATGAAAGTCTGGTAGTATTGCAGTAAAAAGGAGCTTGGATAGATAAAATAAAAAAAACCCCACAGGTCTTAATTCTTAATAATTAAAAAGTAATTCTCAAGGATTCAGAATGTATTTTATTACTTCATAATGTTTTTCATATTTTATTCTCCGCACGTGTTCTGCTCACCTTGGAAGTGGAAAATGTGTTTGGTTTGGGGTTTTTGTTTCCTATATTCTAACATACCTTCAGGCTAAGGCCAAGGAAATTTTTTTGCTACTTTTTCTTCTCTATCATGATCTGTAGATTTTGATTGTGATGGTGACTGAAGATTAGAAGGTCAGAAATAACAATTTCGGATTCTAAAATATTTTTTGGTTAACATTTATACTCCTTTGACATTCACTTTAGCTAGCTGCATGGTTTTATGAACACTGGTAGAGTTCATAACTGATTCAGTACACAGAGAGCTCTATTCAACACATTAATTTCTTTAACAGGTATATTTTACATTTGTAGTTCAACTTCATTGCACTAAGTGTTTATTACTTAAAAATAGAATTCCTTTGAAAAGAATTCCAATAAAAATATCTAGTGTACTTTATTATATATTTAGTTTGCAATATGGAAGATGTATTTTTAAGGATCTTTGAAAAATATTGGACTAAATTTTCAGTTGACTTAAATTGATAGTTTCATTTTCTAATTATGTCCTAGTATTACACTCTCAGTGCATAGTAGAGTTATAGTGAAGGGAATCTATGTAATTTTGATAGGGGATATCAAATCCCTGATTCTGAGAATGGTAACCAGGTACCTATTAGTTATAAAAATTGTGTTTTGTCACCTCAGAACCAAGTAATTTTCTGGTTCCAGCCTTGTCATCTAAACCTGTAGGGTTTTAAAGAATAAAAATTTCATTCAATCCCGTCATGCTGTTAGAAAGATGATGAACAATTTGGGAGGTAGGTATTTCTGAATTACTTTCTCTATAAAATGATGACTAAGAGATAAGGCTAGCAAAATGGTTGAGTAAAAAAATAATGAATTCTTATCTTTCTAAGTGTTTTTAGAGGAATAAAAATGGTTGATGAATGAAATGTCTTCTTGTATTTGCAAAAAGTAACTAAAATAAAGCACTGCTTCTTTCTAGCTAAGTAACCTGAAACAACTCACATTTGTGGACGTGTCAGCAAACAAGTTCCATTCTATTCCAATTTGTGTACTCCGGATGTCCAATTTGCAGTGGTTGGATATTAGCAGCAACAGCCTGAAAGATCTCCCAGAAGACATAGACAGGTAGTTTATGTTTTAATTCAATGACAGGTATAGGAACTCTTAAGTGAATTTAGAAAGTAACAAGCTTCCAAGGGACACTGTTGATAGAAAGTCACATTTGGAAATGTGTCACATATTTTTGCACATAAACATTCCCCTTTTTATTGATGGACTGGGTCCAAGAACAAAAAATAGTTTTTCTAGCTCATTGATGGCAGTCAGTTAACTAATATATTTTCTGCTGCTTTCATAAAAATTTGTCATTATATCTGGACCTTTTTTTTTGGAAAGTTCACCAGGTGTACTCTGCCCCAGTTCCAGCAAAGGGGACTCACTGTATGGAGTTGGCAGCAGTAACTCTCTGGAGGGTAGATGGGGAGGGGGAAAAGATGAACTAAAGCATTTTTAAGTTACTCAAAACCTGATAAACTTTGTTGGTAAAGAAGAAAAATATTGGCAAGGTTCAAAAACCCCGTTGACAATACTCCCCTTCTACTCTGAAGTACACATGGATGTGTGCACATATACTCACTCTACCAGTTTAGATAACCACTAGAACTAGTTTTTAAAAAAAATCATGCTGATCCTTTTAATGGGACTTGCTAGCCTGAGAAAGCACTTTTCTTATCCCTGAGCTTATTTATTCACTCTGAAGTGCTGCGGCGACTTTGTTTACAAAACTTTACCTAGACTTAAGTGAAAAACCCAAACATATTAACTAAAGTTTATTAAAAAAATATTCTGGATTATTTATTGATCTTGGAATAGAAATCCCTGAGGCAGACACTTCACAGAAAACTCATTCAGTCTTAACTTTCGCAAGGCCTTTTTTGCTGGGCAAAAAGACTTTCTGGGACATTGTGTAATCACAGATTATTCTGACAGCAGTGCTGGAGTCTTAACTTGTGTTAGTAATTCACATACTTTAGCTACAAACAACATAAACTTACCATTTTTTCCCAAAGTATCTGACCAGAGATTTGACTAACTTCAAAGAGTTTCTAAGAGTATTTTTCTTTTATGGAAGGATATCCTCTCAACTTAAAGAACTTTTTCTTCCCTGTAACCTATTTATAGCTTCAAATAATTCACTTTCTACTTTTCATCTTCTCCATTTTGTACTGATGCTAGAATATCTTAATCAGACACCACAAAATAAGATTTTCTTTGTTTGACTTTGGGCTCACGTGCACTCAGAAGACTAGAAAACATCAGGATAACCTCTGCGTCAGTAAACTAATACTCTTATTGAGACTCAAGATTTCAATGTCTATGGTGTCAAAGAACCTAATGAATTACCATTTTCTGTAATACCATTACAATAGTCTGTGATTAATAAAGATGAGTTGACAGTAAACTGAAGCCTTACTTAATATTTTTCCCTGAGTTGAAACAAATCACATGTGCCTGATAAGCATAGCCTGCAACAGTGTTTTAGGAATGGACCCTTCCAGTCAAATAAGACAAATTTGTTTCAATTTGCTATGCTTTTTGTCTTCTACCTAATCCAAGGAATAAAGACACAGACACAAATTTCTCTTGCATTAGGAAAAGCTAGGGGAAATAAAACAAAAGTTCCTCCACAAAACACTGTCATTAAATTGATTTCACTGGGACAACTTGCAAGAGCCTTATGACCGGAAGCTGCTCCCCACAGTACTAATTACTAGTGAAAAACAACAGATGGGGATGTAGTGCCTACCACAGACATACCTAGCTTGTAGAAATCAGCATATGGGCAAAGGCATGAGCAGGTGACCTGTATTTTCCATTAGCTGCAGGATGCACATGGTGAGGCTTTCTGTCATGTTCTGTCAACATCTGTATGAAAGCACAGTAAATTTTGTAACCTTTTATCTTGAGCATGCTTCTGATTACTTGTCAGAGGTATGCTATTAATACTATAATGCTGAACCATTACTGCAGATTTCCATTAAAGTTGAAATTTTGTGAAAGTAGGGTTTGAGTGACTTTTTAAGAAGCCGAAGATGTTGCATGTAATTGCCCCTATTAGACACAAGATTAGGTCAGTATTACCATCTTGAATACATGCTCCTGTTTGAAATAAATATTTTAAGTCATCTCTATCTTTTACATCTTTACAGGTTAGATGAATTGCAGACACTTCTCTTACAGAAAAACAAGTTGACTTATCTTCCACGAGCTCTTGTCAATATGCCAAAGCTCAGTTTGCTAGTTGTCAGTGGTGATGACTTGGTTGAGATACCCACAGCCATCTGTGAGTCAACCACAGGTTTAAAGTAAGTAAAAGTGAAAGAGAAAGGGAAATATCCTTAAGAAGATAAGGTAAGACACACCCAGGAGAAATGCTTTCATGAACATCAGTTTCTACAAATTCTGACCCAATTTATATCAGAGTGGTAAATGAGGCACTAAAAAGATTGGAAATTACAGAGGGTCTGCAGTTTTATGATTTTCGTCTACGCACATTGTGCATCTGTGTGTCTAAACTGCTATTTCTCAGTAGATTAGGTCACAGTAGCTCTAACTCTGAAGTTGCAAAGCCATGCTTCAGAGTAGGACTAGTAGCCTGGAAGCTCAGTGCTGACAAAAGCATCTTGCTGGGAGAGGGAGACATGGCTAGTAAAATGTTAAGTAAGGTCACATGAGTTTAGTAGTTGTTTGCTGTGAAACACCACCTTACTGCTGCATGCAGGATAAGACTAAAAGGCATTTTAGTCTGCAAGTACAGAGATCTTGCATTTCTGCAGGCAATGTTCATGTTTTCAATTATGGAACCATTTCAGATTCTGTACTGGGTCTGGCTTGGAGTGGAGGTAGCTCTGGATGGAATTAACTTTCCTCACAGCCATCCTCTCTTAGAGCTGTTCTTTGCACTGGTAGCTAGAAAGGTGTTGATAACACACCAGTGGTTTTAGCAATTGCCAAGCAGTGGTGGCACAGCATCAAGGCTGTCTCTCCAACCCTCCCCTGAGAAAGCACTGTAGGTTGAGGATGAGCCAGAGGTTGGGAGGGGATACAGCCAGAATAGTCAACCCCAGTTGACCAAAGGGATATTTCATATCATATGGTGTCATGCTCAGCATATAAAGCTAAGAGAAAGGAGAGGGGAGGTGGAGGTGGATCGTGTCATTGAAGTTTTTGTCTTCCCAAGAAACCAACTACATATACTGAGGCTCTGCTTCCCAGGAAGTAGATAGACATTACCTGTTGAGAAGTCAAGAGTAATTTTTTTGCTTTGCTTTGCTTTTCTTCTATGCATAGGTTTTACTTTTCTCATTAAGCTTATACACAATTTTTTCATCTGCTATTCCCCCATGTCTAGTTGAGGAGAGGGGCAGAGAGAGCTGCTTGGTGGGCACCTGGCCAGCCAAGATCAGCTGATCACAAACTCACAGCAATCCATGAGATTTTTAGAAAGCCATATGATTTGTTGGAACATTTGTTCTTTTGAAAGTAACAATTTTTAATTTCTTTTTCCTTCTTAGAGTGTAAATCAGAGATTTTCAGAATGCTATGCACTTATTTGCACATTATATAAATTGTCTATGTAACCATCTAGTTTTTCATCTGCGAAGTGTAGCTTTAGGAAGTTTGCAATTACAAAGTAATGCATGCCCTGTCACATATTGTAAAACAGAAGTAATGTAATAACAACCAAAAAATGGAGGTACATATTGTCAGCTAAGTAATACTGGCAAAATTCCAGATTGCTAGGCAATATTATTAGGATGAAGTTCATATTGCTCATTAACAGATGGGAAATTACAGTGTAGTGTACACTTCTTTCGGAAGTTCCACAATAAAGAAATATACCTGTAATTGCAAAAAATGATTTATGTAGATAGATGTAAAAAGAGAAATCTAATAATTTTTATATGGAAAGCAGATTATAGAGAAAGTTCCATTTGAAATCCGTATTTCTAATAACAGACATATCCTAACAATGCCATCATGCAAAATTGAGCTAATGTTCTTCACATTTCTCCTTTTGGCTCTGGTAGCAATTTCTAAAATGTCATTCATGACGGCCAATGATGTTCAGCTGCCTGTACATACATTCTTGTGTTAATCTCTCTCTAGATTTGTAAGTCTCAAGGACAGTCCAGTTGAAACAATTGTCTGTGAAGACACTGAAGAAATTATAGAAAGTGAACGTGAACGTGAGCAAGTTGAGAAAGAGTTTATGAAAGCATACATTGAAGACCTAAGGGAAAGGGGTATGTGTTAATTTGCAGTAAGCTTCCCGCTATCTTGGCTATAAATGCAGACATACATTGTGAACATTCATTTTTAAGAGGACAAGCAATATACCCTTAAACTCTAATTGTCTTTTATAATATTAAAGCGTGAAAATGCCAAATGTGTTTTGTTAAAAGTTTGGACCCTAACTAAGACCCTTGATATTGAACAAATGTATACAAAATTAATTGTGTTTGTATATGCCTTAACCTTAACTGATTGATGATGTACACAAAGATTATTCTCATTCTCTAGATTCACTTACTTCTCTTGGGATTAGTACTAACGATTTTGAATTCCTGAAGAAGTACTTCTCCTCTTCAAAAACACAATGTATATATGAAAGGCTCTTTGTATTGGTAGAATATACTTTGACAATATTATCTGTTTCAAGGCACTAACTATTTAACCACTGTACAATTATAGTAAAATACCTGCTTTTATCTTTATTACATAGCACCTGAAACTTTACATGCTACTTCATATTGCTACTGTGTTTTATATTTATCATCATTAACTAACCATTGCTCTCTTGAGTGTTCTTTAATAAAATTTATTAGAAAACAAGGGGAAAGTTTCCTGTGAGACAGAATACCTCATAGGTTCATTTTAATTCCTATAACAGTTTGTATGTAGAAAGGACTTTCTGTGGAATGAATGTTACCGTAGCTTTTCATTCCTTACATTTAATTTAAGTGGTCTATATAGTGGTCCTACAAAACCTGTTAAAAGAAACATAAAGAAAGGCAGCAGGATGTGGCTTCAGAATACCTTTCATGTTCTCAGGCTGGACTTTTGTTCCTTAATGTCTGTGAGCTGTGCATATGAGTATTCATTCTGTCTATTTCTAAATTGAAGTCTGCTATAAAAGCAATAATGGTAACAAATGTGGTTAAAATGGAGAGAAGAATGGTATGGAGGAAAAGCTAAGGTCATAATCTGATTTTAGAGACAGTCATAAAATATGTAATGATGGAGTTGTATCTACATTCTTATGAAATATGGAGGTCTGTCAAGCTGTCTGAAACCCGCATTTGGCCCTGTTGAGAATAGGTCAGCTTTATGCTCTTCTGTGGCAAAGCAGCTCAGGGATATACTTTTCTGCCTTCCTAGACAGAATTTACCTCCCTACTTTTTATGAGGGGTTTGGATCATGAATCACTTTTGTATTTCCTGCTTCTGAACTTTTGTGCTATAGATAATGCCAATACCTGCTTTTGAAAAACAGACTGGAGAAGGAATATCTTCTGTAAAATATGAACCAGCAGAATTTCTGAAAGATAGCACAGAGATCATTTGTAGAGTACGTCTGAAATAAGACCAAACCCAGCTGTTTCTAGCTAAGGGCTCCATTTATTTGTGCTGGATTACATAGCTAAACTCTGAGATCACTTATTTTTTCTCTTTTTGCAGAGTCTACTCCTTCCTACACTACAAAAGTACTGCTCAGTCTCCAGCTCTGAAGATTAAAAATCTCTGGATTTCTACTGAATATCTGAATAACTCTCTTTTTATCCACCTGAACAGTAAACACAGGAAAATATAGATTGCCAGAATGACATCAAAATCATATTGAATTATTTATTTGTTTCTGTAGTCTCTTCAAGTGACTACAGATAAAACAAGGAGCAGTAGAACCTTCATAAGATGCTGTTTCACATTTTAAGTCAACATATTTATTTTCAAGTTCACAGCAACAGCCACTAATTTGCATATAGACCTGCTGAAAGTAGATGTTCACTGTAACAAAGTATACCCAGGCATAGATGAAGAATGAAGACCTTGTATGATGTAGTTGAAACAGTGAAACACAAAGCATGATCTTAAGAAGAGATTTGATTTTGTAAAAGGGGATAGACTGATTTAGAAAATGAATGTTGTTAAGACCAAATACACATTTAGTTATTTACAATATTCAAATGAGAACACACCCATAGTTTGCATTTACATTCTGTTCTGCAATAAAATTGTCCTCCTTGGGATTTTCAGTTTAGATAAGTTTTAACAACTTTACATATAGAAACGGTAGCAGTTCTCCTGTTTTTTTCAAGCATATTATAAACTTTTACCTGTTTGCAAATTCAAGTACCAATGTGATCGAAATTTCTATGCTAAGTAGTCCTCTAGTATAATAGTGTACTAAGTAAGCTTTTAAGGCACTAAGTGGTGTCAGCTAATACTATCAGCAAAATGATGATAAAGGTCTTCTATTAATGGTTTTAGATCACAGGATTTTGTGGATATTTATTGGAATTTTCCAAGTTGTGTAAGAATGAGTTTGCTGGTAAAACATTATTCTGCTTGCTATTTAATAATCTGTTTATATACAATTATTTAAGTGTATATAAATAGAGTTTCAGAAACCTAGTTTTACATGTACTTTTAATTTAATAAAGCAATCTTTTTAATCCAAAAAGACTTGAGATTTTTAGAGTTTAGACTCAATTTACAGAATTTAAATAGTCCTAAACTTTTGAGTACAGTTAGGTTAGACAATATTTACATCTTTGTTTTTTGTTATAGATGAGCTATTTTCAGTTTTGTGCAGTAGAATGACGCTTAAGTAGTCATATTTAAAAAGCAAAGCAATGAAGGATGTGCCCCTCAGGCTTCCATAGAAACAAAAAAATTAGTTGTTTTCTTTTCTTTTCTTTTTAATATTCTAGCATTCAATCTGTTAAAAGAAAACAATTTTTAAATAGTTGATGTGTTATTTAATCCACTTATCCTCTTCTGCAGTTATATTATTATCAAAATGAAACTCACTCAAGTTGGTCTCTAGGTGTTAATGCAGACTTTAAGCAAGTTCTGATCAAGGGGAAAGTTCAAAAAATAGGAACAACTGACATTGATCTGATGCAGAATAATAGAAGACAATTTTTTTTATTATTATGAAGAAATTGAAATAGGATAAAATTGTGTCAAAGTGGGCTTAGAGAAATCAGGCTATGTGAAACTACCCTACCAAACTTTCTTTTATTGAAATTATAAATTTAGTTGATTAAGTATTGATATTGATGTAATAAAGTTCTGTAAGACATCTGTTCTGATATTTCTTGAAATTCTATTTCTAGAATTCTGTCGTAATCTAATATGAACCACTGACAATTTTAGGAATGGAAATCACAAAGTCTGTGTTTATAGAATGGCATTGTAACTACAAAAAACTAGGAATGCAAACATAGTTAACAAAACAAAAGTGCCAGTGCAAATTCTACTATCAGCAGTATTGGATATATAAACAGAAAGTACTTGAATAGAGAAGTCGTATTAGTACTTAACATTACTGTTAATCTTACTCAAAAATTTTCTGCTGTTCACAGATAAGATTTCTACAAATAATCTGGGGGACAGTCAGAAATGAAAAAATAGCATGAATAAAACCCATGCATTATTAAGTTCATTGAACATCATTGTTTCAAACTCCATTTGCTTGTCAATATTAATAAATGCAAGATCACTGTCTAAAAGCAGGATTTTTTAATGCAGCAGGCAAACATAAGGCAGAAGACTAAAATTTAAATTCACATATCTGAATTAGAAACAAAAAGTCTGTTTTTCCATAAAAGTAACCATAGGATGACTTATAAAACACAAATTCTCAATCACCAGCAATCTTTAAGTTCAGGTTAACACTTTCCTAAAAAAAAATCTGTAACAAGTAATGGAAAATGCAAGGTCAGTAGTATACAGGGGGTCCAAATAGAGTTCTCCAACTTGACTTCAGACATCTGTGAATCCAATTTTCATGGAATGACAGATTCCATTTCAATTGGAAGAGACATTCAAAGATCATCTATCCCAAACCCTCTCTTGTACACAGGGACATCTTTCATTAGATCAGGTTTTTCAAAGCCCAGTCCAAGCTGACCATGAACACTTCCCATGATGAGGCACCTACAACATTCAGTGACTCACCAACCTTGTCATAAAGAATTTCTTCCTTAGATCCAATCTAAGACTAAATCTACCCTATTTCAGTTTCAAACTGTTATTCTTTGTCCAGTCACTAAAAACCCTGCTAAAAAGTCTTCAACTTTCTCATAAGCTTATTTATATTGAATAGGTGCAATAAGACCTTTCCTTTCCAGGCTGAACAACTTTAACTCTCTCAGCCTTTCCTTGAAGGAGAGGTGCTTCAGCTCTCTGATCATTTTCATTGCCCTCCTCTGGATCTGCTCGAACAGGGCTGTATCTTTCTTGTGCTAAGAATGATGCAGTACTTCAGGTAGAGTCACAAGAGAGCAAAGACTCACCTCCCTTGAATTGCTGGCCTTGCTCCTTTTGTTTCAGTTTAGGTCTGGTTTTCTGGGCTGCAAGAACACATAACCAGCTCATGGTCTATTTTTCACCCACTAGTATCCCAAGTCTTCCACAGGGCTGAGAGATTTTATTTCTAGCTCTTGTAGAACATTACTTCCTCAAATGTTATCCATAAATAAAATTATTTTTGTCACAGAATTTGTTAAGTACCTTTGTTTCGGGGGAAGATGGTGTACAACAGTCTCAGTTACACGTAAAACATGCAGTGTTTTACACGTAAAACAGCTGCCAGCTGTTACTGAAAGTACCAATTTCAGTATAATTCCATGTGAGTTATATTTCTATGTCCTTTACAGGAAAAATACTGTAAGAACATACTTATCATATGATATTAAATATAACTTTATTAGTGTCCTCCACTGCAAAAAAAATGTGCATGTAAAAAGGCACCTCATTTTGAATTAGATCTAATTGCATTGCTTTTCTACCTAATCTGTTTTGCTAGCAATTATAATTTAAACTATTATCTTTCACCAGAAAACAACAATACCAGAGAGAATGCTGTTATTGGCATGTTTAATGCTTTTTCAACTTTTGAAAGTGAATAATTTTATGAATGACAGGAATTTTGTGTACAATAGCAATTTATGTTATTTACAAACTTCTAATGTCAGGTACTTAGAAACCGTAAGGAAAACAATGTGGTTTTTCTTCCGCACTGCATTTTCTACAGCTGCCAAATACTACACTTCCTAAAACTCAATACTTTGTTCTACTTTACAAGTAGCTACTATTTCGAAGCAGCAAGACTGGGAGGAATTGAAATGTGTCTTCTAGAATACTCATTGGCTCAATGTGCAAAAGTAAATCAGAGAATCACATTTAATTTTGTTTCTTTTCCTTATTCTGTATTGTGGCTTTGTTTCTAAGGATAGCATATTATAAGCTAGGAAGAAAAACTTATAGGGATAGTAAATAACCTCATATTTAATTAACAATTGCCTAGGAATAACACAGTCTTGCATTAGATATTGGCTTAGTTTACAGTTAACACTGGAAAATATATTCTTTTTTTCCCCCCCTTGAGCATTTATGCAACATCAGAACTGTTTTACTGTTTTTGTTTTCTGCAAAGGAAGCACCAAGCAAAATGAAAAATGTAATGCTCTTTTCTTGATGATGTAGCCTCTAGGTCCTGGTTTGTGGAAGATTTCATAGAATCATAGAATGGCTTGGGTTGGAAGAAACCTTGTAGATCACCTAGTTTCGCCTCCCCCTTCCACAGGTAGGGACAACTTCCACTTGACCTGGTTGCTAAAAGCCCTATCCAACCTGGCATCGAACACTTTCAGGGATGGGCATCAACAACTTCTCTGTTTCAGTGACTCATCACACTCTGAGTAAACAATTTCTTCTTATGTTTAATTTAATTCTAATATAAATTTTAAAATGGTTCCCCATTTGACCTAAAACTATCAGATTGCATAAAAAGTAGCTCTCCCTCTTTTTTAAAGTCCTGTTAAGGTAGTGCAAGGCTGCCAGAAGATCTCACCAAAGTCTTCTGCTCTCCAGGCTGCATAACTGCAGCTGCCTCAGCCTGTCTTCATAGAAGACAGCTCTCTGCTTGTGTTTGTGGCCCTCCCAACAGGTCCACATCTTTCTTGTGCTGAAGACCCCAGACCTGGATGCAGCACTCCATGTGGGGTCTCACAGGGACAGGGCAGAGGGAGAGAATCACCTCCTTCAACCTGTTGGACACGCTTCTTTTGATGCAGCTCAGGACACAGTTCATTTTTCTAGGCTATGAGTTCACACTATTGACTCATGTCCAGCTTTTCATTCACAAGAACTCCCAAGTCCTCCTCAGGATTGCTCTCAATGACTTCTCCATCTGTGTTCATGTCTGGGATTGCCCTGACCCAGGTGAATCACCTTGAACTTGGCCCTGTTGAACCTCGTGAGGTTCTCTTGGGCACATTTCTCAAGATTGTCCAGGTCCTCCTGGATGACATCCCATTCTTCAGGTGTGTCAACAGTACCGCTCAGCTTTGTTTCATCTGCAAACTTGCTGAGGGAGAACTTGAGATCACTGTCTGTGTCATCAAGGAAGGAAGAGCACTTGTCCCAAGACAGAGCCCTGAGGAACACCACTTGTCATCAGCTCCACCAGAACATTGACTTCCACTCTTTGGATGTGTCCATCTAACCAATTCCTTACCTACCAAATAGTCCACCCTTCAAATCCATGTCCAATTTGAAGACAATCTGTCTTCAATTTGGAGACAAGGATGTTGTGTGGAACAGTGTCAGAGGCCACACAGAAGATAGATAGATGACTCTGGTCAGTCTTTGCTTGTCAACTATTGCAGTTGCTCCATCACAGAAGGCCACCAGTTTGGTCACGCACAATCTGCCCTTAATGTTGTGCTTATAGGAAAAAAAGGGTGTAGTTTCTAGGACTGTTTAATTCCATACCACCCACATTGTTGTGGGGCCTTGGTTCAGCTGAGGCCAGAAGCAGAAGGGTTGCCATTTTTAGTCGGGCTTGAGGGAGGGGATGTGGAGGTTCTAGGGTCAGCCCAGCTCATCCAACCCCTCTCTGCTACTGGCAGTCCCTGTGTTGCCTGCCTTGGATCACCTCCTTGTCTTTTATGTGCCTTAAAACATTTTCTACGAGGATCTGCTGCATGATCTTTCCAGGCACAGAGGTGAGACTCCCCAGTCTGCAGTTCCCTGTGTCTCTTTTTCTCCCCTTTTTAAAAATAAGAGTGATGTTTCCTTTTTTCCAGTCATTGTAGACTTCACCTGGTCACTATGACTCTTCAAATAGGATGGAGATGTGCTTGGCAACAGCATCACCCCTCAGGACCCTGGATGCATGTCATCGGGTCTTGTAAACTTGTGGTTATTTAGCTCCATCAAGTGATTTCAAGCCTGCTTTTCATTGACAGTGAGAGGGAGCTCACTCTGTCATGCCACCTAGATGTTCAAGGACTTGAGAGATATGGGATGTCTGGTAGTCAGTGAAGATTGAAGCAAAGAGCTTGTCGAGTGCTCCATCCTTCTCCATATCTGTTAATACCAGATTTCCCTTCTCATCTACCAGAGATGGGAGCACATTCTCCTTGGAATTTATTTTCTGACCTACGTACTTACAGAATCCCTTGTTATTCTTCACATCGTTTTTCAAGTCTCATCCATATGTGTCTTAGCTTTTCTGACCCCATCCCTGTGCATCCGAACTATATTCCTGTAATCCCTTAGGTCACTTGCTCTTGGTTCATGTGGTTATGCATTAACCTCTTTCTCCTCAGTTTGAGGAGCAAATCCTTGCTGAGACATGTCAGTTTTCAGCCTGCCTTACTTGCTTCCCAATACACTGCGATGGAGACCTCTTGTGCTCTAAGATAAATGCCCTTAAAGAGATGCCAGCTCTGGTCAGCTCCTCTGTTCCTAAGAACAGTTTTCCAGGGGATATCATCTACTCATTCCTAAAAGAGCTGGGCTTTAGGCTTCCAAAGTTCACAGTCCTGACTCTTTGCCAGGCCCATGTTTCTTGAGATCATGAACTCATTCAGGGCATAGTTACTCATCCACACTAGTGAGCACTAGATCCAGTAATGCTTCTCCTCTGGTTGGTTTGTCCAGTGTCTGGACCAGGAATTTGTCCTTGATGTAGTCCAGGAGCCTCCCAGTTTACCTACAGATACCTGTGTTACTTACCCAACATATGTCTGGGTTGAAATTCCCCACTAGGATGGGAGCCTGTGAGCATGATGATCCTGGCACTGAAGCAAGAGGGCTCATCAGCAACTCCCTCTGATCAGGTGGCCTGTAACAGATCCCAATCACATGGTGTCCTTTGTTGGTCTTGTCTTTGATTTTCGTCCACAGGCTCTCAACCTGTTTGTGGCTGTTTCTCATAGGCAGCTCTTTACAATCTATCACTTCTTTAACACCCATCCTCTCTCATCTGAAAATCTTGTAGCCCTTGATTGCACTCCTCCTGTTGTGGGACTTGTCCCACCATCTTTCCATGATAGCAATTAGGCCATAGTTTTCTAATTGCACCACAGTTTCCAACTTGTCTTGTTTGTTACCCATGCGGCACGCAGTTGTGTAGAGGCACTTCATCTGGGCTGGAGATCTCTTCAGCTTTTGGGAGAATCCTTCCCTTACTCCTTGGTGATGATTCACAAGTATTTCCTTGCTGCTTCCTAGAAGTGCTGTTGTTTCCCGGTTCCTCTCTGACATTTGGAAATAGTATGCTTTAAAACTCTGGTAAGAAGTCCAGCCAGTTTCCTTCCCAGAACACGCTCACCCCACCAAGTCAGGGGAGCCCCATCGACTGTCAGGTGGTTCTCAAAGGTGCATCCTAGATCATAGAACCCAAAACCCTGAGCATGGCACCAGCCATGCAGTCAACCATACTCTTGGTCCGTTCATCTTCTTTCTGGGTCCCCAGTCTCCAGCTAGGGGTATAAAGGAGAATGCTACCCATGGTTCTGATCCCTTCAACATCCTTCTGAAGGACGTGAAGCCCCTTTTGATACTTCACAAACTCCTTGTTGCAGCCCAATTTGACTCTGTGTGAAAGAGTAGGAGTGCACAATAGTGCTCTGGTTTTACCAGGTGTGGCGGCCTCTTTGTGACGTTGCAAATGTAAGCCCACAGTAGACAGCAAACCTCTCTAGAGAGGTCCAGATGGCAAATGGGTGCTTCAGTGCTTTCAGTGAGAAGTCAGCAATTACTAACAATGTTCATGCTTTTTTGGTGTCACCCTTTCTGCACAGATTAGTTCCTGCCTCCTTATGGGTGGGAGGAGGTTGGAAAATCAGGGGTTTTTCCCGTGATTTTGAGACCTCACTCGAACTGGTCCTAATAAATAGAATTGTAACTCAGCATAACTCTGGTTATGTACTTCTAAAGTAACTGCTATACACTGAGGAGTTCAGGAGGAGTCTCCTCTCTTTTCAATAGCTGAATCTGCTACTTGGGCTGATTCCAGCTGTGACTACATTCTCTACTACAGCTTGCTCTCTTCTTCACTTCACTGGTCCATTAACAGCTGTGGTATTGCTGAGTGTAAATAGGCGATTCTCATGGTGTTTTCATTATCTTCTGGCTGTCATTAATATGAAAGGATCATTACTGTCTCTTACTGCTCCGCGGAACTTTCTGTTTTCTTGTTGCCAGTTGCAACATAACTACTCGAGGTTCAGCAAAATCTTAGTAAAGATGCTTTTTATATTTAAAGTGCAATTATATCTTAAACATATTGCTTTGGCTATGTTCAGAGTTTCTATTTTTCATTAATGTTTCCAGCCTTTTCCTAAAATCAACAGTGACATTTATAAAGTAATTAAATTAGCTGTCAAATCCTGGTGAATAGATCTGTAATGAAGAATATCAGTTTAGAGAACTGAAAATCAGTTTTAGTCTATACAAGAGCAATATTTGAGTTCAAATTTACATATACAACATTGCATTTTCTTTTTCATTCGTTACATAGGTCCAGACAATTTGAGGCACAGCCAGCCTTTGAGCCTGTGTATTATGTAATGACATAAAATAATACATTTGCAAAAACCAATTTGTTATACTGCAGGGCTCTAAGTTGATAAAATGCTATTCAGTGTTTCATTCTTGTTCTGTGTTTGCTGATTTAAAAACTCTAATGATCTGTCACCTGTGGCATCTATACAACTTTCTGTCAAGATAAATATTTGAAAATAAGTTGATCCCAAGGTTGTGGTGTTGCCTGGCTCCAGAGAGTTAGAGCAGGTCATCTGTTTGCTCTGAGGGCATTCAAAGAAGTTGAGTTCAGTGGTCACATATTGGCAACTGCAGGAACCACTACAGGCAACACTCGATACAACCTGGCAACTAAAGGAGACTGAGCCTTTATATTAAAAAAAAAGTAAATATGGCTTTGTTTTTACATTTTAAAGAGGTCCATATTGCCAGGTTTCCTTTCCCTATAGCTAAGGAAGCGGTCTGTCAAAGAACATAGTGGCATATTATGGTAGCTTGTGGTTTAGGAAAGAAGTTTAAAAGAAAGCAGTAGTATCTTAATTACATTGAAGTGATCTTTGACAACACCTCGATATGGATAAAAATTATATATCTGCTTTTATGCTGTAAGTAGGCTTTGCATATGTTAGAAAGTCTTGCTACAGGAAAGTTTCTGCTTAAAGGTTTTTTGCATGCTTCCTTTTTTGACTAGTTTAAGGATGTATTTTACTAAGCCAAAATACCCAGAGTTTCAGTTTCAGAGTAATTGAGAAACGACTTCAGGACTCTGTTTCTCCTCCCCTGCCCTGCCCTGCCCTGCCCTGCCCTGCC
>VZTE01002990.1:78077-105764 GCA_013397775.1 Eulacestoma nigropectus
CTCCCTTGCTGCAAGAAGGCAAGGGCTAATGGTATCCTGGGCTGCATAAAGAGGAGTCTTGCCAACAGACTGAGGGAAGTGATCATTCATGTCTCCTCAGCACTGGTGAGGTTACATCTGTGTCTATGTCTGGGCTTCCCACTTCAGGTGATGTATTGACACGCTGGAAAAAGTCCAATGAAGGGCCACTGAAATGATTAAGGGACTGGGGCATCTCTCCTATGAGGAAAGGCTGAGAGAGTTTAGACTGTTCAGCCTGGAAAAGAGAAGGCTCAGAGAGACCTTATCAATGTATGTAAACACCTGAAGGGAGAGTGCAAAGAAGGTGGAACGAGGCTGTCCTCAGTGGTGCCCAGTGACAGGACAAGACATCGTGGGCATAAATTGAAATACAGGAGGTATTTCTTGAAAATCAGGAAACACATTTTTACTATGACTCTTAGTCAGCACTGGCACAGGTTTCCATGGAAGTGGTAGTCCTCATTCTTGGAGAATAAAAAAACCCAACCCAACCCAAACCAAAGAATGCAAACCAAAGCAAAACAAAAGCTTTCTAGATATAGTTTAGGACCATCTACTCTAGATGACTCCTCCTGAGCATGGGGTGTTGGACAAGGTGACGCCTAGAAATCTCTTCCATCTTCAACTGTTCTGTGACCCAGGGACGGGACAGGCGTCCCAAAAACTGTTTTGCTTCATGTGGCTTATTCCAGCTGTAATGTTTTAGCACTACAGAAAGTTTGTTTGCATGGCCTGTGTGCAGGTTCATTATGGCAGACTTATTGGAAGAGTATTATCAGCCGTGTTGTCAACTCTGAGATCACGAATATAAAGCCTGACTGAATATTTCTATAATGCAGTAATGTTCAGAAGAGAGAGAATGAAATAATATCTTAAGTCGTGGGTGAATACTGCCTGATATTCATCATCTGTAGATATTGCAAGCTACTTCAATAAACAAGAAATTTGGTCTGTGCAGCTCTAGAACTGCTTCACCCTATATCTTGTGGAGTCAGTATCACTGTACTGTGCATCAGATGTTTGGATTAATAGATGTGAGTATTGTAAAGAAATGCAGCAGATGTTTGCAATGTATTTTTCATTTTGCATACCTGTGGGAAATTTTCTCTGTTGCATATCCCTTGCTGCTGTATGGTGAGAATCACAGAATTGTTAGGGTTGGAAGGGACCTGTGGAGTTCATCCAGTCCAATCCCCCTGCCAAGCCAATGCTCAGCTAGAGGAGGTGACACAGGAACACATCCAGGTAGATTTTGAATGTCTTCAGGGAGAGAGACTCCATGACCTCCCTGTGCAGCCTGTTCTGGTGCTCTGCCACCCTCAGTGTAAAGTTCTTCCTCATGTTGATGTGGAACTTCTCGTGTGTTCAGCTTATGGCCATGGATCATCATCCTGTTGCTGGGCACCACTGAAAAGAGTCTGGCACCATTCTCCTGGCACCTACCTTTGAGATATTTATATGCATTAATGAGATCCCCTCTCAGCCTTCTCTTCTCCTTATTAAACAGGCCCAGCTCCTGCAGTCTCTCCTCATAAAACAGGCGACTAACCTTGGCCCAGAACCCGAATCGTCTTTCTGGCCCTCCACTGGACCGTCTCCAGGAGCTCCTTGTCTCTATTGTACTGAGGAGCCCAGAACTGGACAGAGCACTCTGGACGTGGCCTCACCAAGGGCTGAGGAAAGGGACAGCATCACCACCCTCAACCTTCTTCTACACTCTTCCTGATGCACCCCAGGATACCATCGGCCCTCCTGGCCACAAGGGCACTGCTGGCTGATGGGCAACTTGTCATCCACCAAGAGTCCCTGGCCCTTCCCCATAGAGCTGCTCTGTAGGAGCAAACCCCGGCCTGTGCTGGCACTTGGGGTTGCTCCTCCCCAGGTGCAGGACCTGACACTTGCCCTTAAAGGAGACCTGTATAGCTTGTCAGTAGGATTTCCTGTTAAAAGTATGAACTCTGGACTACATCTCATTTGCTATTAACCTAGAATGGAAACAGCACAGTAAATGTCCTGTGTTTTACAGCACTCTCTTCTTCGTCTTTAGTACTACAAGGCTTTACAGTAAAGGTAGGCACTTGTTCACTAAGTAAACAGTTGGGTTGGCCTGCTTGGATGTTACAGTTTTGTTAGAGGTGTTGAAAAAATAAAAGTGAAGGAAAAGCAGCTTCTTTTCTGTGTTTAAAATCAAATCAGAAATATGAGTAACTCGGAGAAGTTCTAGTCAATAAGTAAGATAGTTTTCAATATACAATACCCAGTGAAGGTGAGAACAGTTTCAGATGGAAACTCTGAAGTCACCAGTAAGATATCTTGGTCAGAGTTTGACAGTCATTTCTTTTCGTAATGTTATGTCAGCATAATTAGTTTTTCATGTTGCTTTCGGCCCCCTCACGGAACTCATGTGGATTAAGTTTTTTGAGTGTTATTTTTAATTCAGACAAATCCTCAATCTGTTTGACTACATCTACTATCACAAAGGGGTTTAGTAAAGCATTTCCTCTGAAACAAATGTTCACAGCCTTGCCTCATTAGCAACCAGGTTGTGAAGAAGTTGTAGGTTATCGAGTTGTTGGCTCCTGACATTTTCTGATCTATTAAAAATCAATGCAGCAGATACACATGGGAAGTGCCACTGTGAACTATCAGAATAACAATTCTAATTGGCACCTCTATAATATCAGAATAGGAATGAACTCTGGAAAACAAAATGTCAGCCATGTTTGTGATACTCAAGTATTGCATTTTACATGCAATCTTCTGAGAATTGTAGTCCATTCTTCATGCTCTGTGCAGTTACTAATTTCAAGAGTTTTCATATCTGGCTGATGGTTTCAATTTCCTTCCTCAAAAGCTTCCAATGAATTCTTTATGACATATTTCTATCTTTTATTTGAAAACCATATAGACATAAGAATATGAGAAACAAAGAAAACCCAAGGCAAACTAACCACTGACTGAGAATTCACTGATCATTCCAATACTTGTTTTGGAGGGACATAAACATTTCTGAACCAGTTTTCCATTGGAATTTTTAATTTAACCAAGCCATATAGCTTATATAATGGGAAAACTGGTGAATATTATTGTATTCTCAACATTTTAAAAAAAATAAATTAAGGCTTTGATTTTTGTACAGCACCAAGGGTCAGCTGATTGGAAGGAAATACGGATATGTATGCACTTTGAAATATGGTTCAATGTGTTACTGCAATTCAAAGAGCAAGGATTAGATTCTTCAAGGCATTCCAGTTTTATGGCATTTTTCTCCTATTTAATTTTCTAAATTTCTAGGAGGCAATATGAGATATTTTCAGGATAAATGGTGTGAATGGAGGGGAAAGCTTAAGGCTTTGGGAAAGGCAAAGTCCAAAAAGGTTACAAAACAGGTGAGTTTTTCTTGGTGCTTCTGAATTAAATGAGTAGTCCTCTATTGTCTGAGAGGCATGATTGTAGACTTGAGAGTTTTGGAAAGGTTTTGATTTATATTGCTACATGAATCTGAAGCTTCAAAGTTTTCACTTGTTTTGTGGTCAGTTGTTTTAGGTGGCTGCAAACATTAGAGAGAGAATTGCTGCATATTACATGAGAGAGGAGTTTTGGAAAGTATCAGAAATGTACATCTTCAGTCAGGAATACCTTTTCATTTCAAAATGTGTTGTGACTTCAATCCACTCTCTGTTAATATTGCAATATATAAACAGGTCTGTTCTTCAAAATCTGAAGGGTTTTCAGATTGTACTGGAATACCTCAAGAAGCTTTTTAATTTCAAATGTACTGGAATTTGTGTTTGAGTTATGCACTTCTTCCTCCTTATAAGTGCTCTGGCTATGTTGTCAAATTGCTATTTAGAAATTGATGTTCTCCAGCTTCATGTCTTATGTATGTCTTCTGAAATGTGAGTACAATTTTTATCTAAAATACAAATAGAGGTAGTTTTAATGGAAACTAAACCAAACACTAACAGAACAAAATCAACAGATTAATGAAGGCTGGCTTAGTACAAAATTTCAATTTTGAAATTGTGTTCACTTTTACAGTCAAGGTTAGTTCTTATCAAACACCTTTGTCAGGTATGATTTTTCCTTGTTTTACCTTTCCAGCATGTCCCACCCTACATTTCACCCTCACTATTTTATTACTTATGTATTACATAGCTTTAAAATACATTTGTATTTAACCACCCATTTTTTGTCTTCATTCTGACCAAAAGGAGCATTCTGGAAGCCTGTGTCCAACTACAGCTACAACTGTGTCAAAAAGCAATGTACAGCCAGCTACTTAGAATTTAGCTTTATCTGTCTATTCCTGCAGGTAAAATTTCACCATCTGTTGGTAAAAACCACGGACTGGCCAGCTAGCAGAAATGCTGTAATGCAGGGACAGTAGCGGCTGTAGGACCTTTTTTGGTTTTGAGAGGGATGGTAAAAAAGGTGTAGCACAGTCACAGTCACAGTCACAGAGGTTGTCTCTTTCACATAAAAAAGACCATCTGCCATCTGTTCTAGTCCTGGTAGCTGTACATTCAGCATGAAAGGCTTTTATTAACATATCATTTATCAGGTCTATTAAAAAAAAGTATGCCTCCAAACCTGTATGAGCTTGGTTTTCTGAAGTTTCGGGAAGATTTTTAGCCCAGAAGACTTAGCTGCTCTTAATTTGTGTCACTTTAAGATACAAATTAGCCAAATATCTTCCAAAAAATCTATGCATTAAAAAGTACTGGGAAAAAAAAAAGTGTGGGAAGCAGGAAGGTAATTTTTTCTGAATCTCTGTGGTCCTGTTTTTGTGGGAAAGAAATCTTCATTTTCATTTTAGAGAGGCTGTGCTTGTACACAAAAAATATACAACTACAACTACACCTGTTCGTAGAAATTTCCATGGCTTAGTATAGTTCTTCTGTCTTTCATAATGTGAGTAGGAAATCTACCACTGTAGCCACGTCACACATACAGATGCAGAGTGAGGAGTCTGAAGGTAAGCGCAGGACCATTTCCAACTCAGCCAGATGCAAACTGCTCCTGGTTGGTAGGGGACATGGGGGACCATAGAGGCTGTCTGTAAGGGCAGATAGTGAGACAAGTGGTGTATCTGCATGATTTTTGTGGTGACAAACTGTAACGACCGAGGCACAGACGCAAACTAGCAGGAAATCTCAGGCGTTTATTCAAAGAAAAGAGCTGGGTTTATATACTACTTCAAGACACAGCACTTCCTTATATGGTACTTTTCACCAAGCAACCACTGCCATGTCAGTAACACACATTCTTAATGTCCTTGTATGGGCGTGATCACGTACTGTTCAGGTGTCTGTCAGCTTCTGGCAGGCTCCTCTCTGCAAGGCTCTGCCCTGTGGCATCTCCTCGCCCCAAGGTCAGGCAGAGACAAGCCTCTGCCATGGCGTTCTGCAGGCATGTCTTACACCTCGCAGCTCAATTCTATCTTATCTCTTCGCACAACAAGCAAGCTACCTACTCACAGGTCTTCTGTCTGACAGCAGAGTGCTGAGGAAATGGCAGCTAAATGTAGGGGAGTCTTGCTTTCTGGTCTGGTTGAGATTCTTAATGTGACGTATTTTTGGCACCACAAGTGGTATGAGCAAAGAAGAGGTTCGAGAAGCTGGAGTTGACAGATAGTGTCATGTATGGGAGATAGGTAGAAGCCTCCAGCCCCTTTTCCCCACTCTTACTCTATACCTTGACCTTACTCTAAACCCTGGGGGAGTCTGGCTAACTGTTCCCAGCCAGCTCCCCACATTCACAAAGCACAGCTCCCACCCACCCAGTAATCTTAAATTCTCTTATTTAACCCTGCTTATTGTGGTTCTGCAAAATGCACTGATAGTAGGGCAAACTGGGGAGAGCACTTTGGTTCATTGGTATTTCATGTCCTTTCCTTGCCTGGCTGGAGAAAAGATGCATGCCCAGGATTGGCATGCAGCTGCTGAAAGTGGCTTGTCCAGCACAAATTCCACATGTAGCGCTGTTTGCCTTATCCTTGGGATTGGTGTTATGGCCTAGAGGCATAAATATATCCGTTACACATTTCTGTTTTCCTATTTCACAACTACTTCAGAGAGACTTTGATCAAATTACTAGGAATCGCGTTCAATAAGTACTCTTTAGAATACAGATTTTCCTCCCCATTTTAGTGCTACTGAAGATTACTGTAATATCTAGCACTTTAATTTAAAGCCTTATTATACTTTAGATGTAGAAAGACTTATTAGAAGGGAAGCTATCTGGCATTGGAGTGATTTATTTCCATATAATTTTTGCCTTGGAAATCAGTGGCATTTTGCCAAGGGAAAAGCATTCCCATGATCTCCTTTGAATTTTGAAGTCATAGTAGAAATTTTCAGGAAATTACATACACTCATACACATTAATTTCTTTTGCAGTACCAAGTCTTAGGCTAGACACTTGTCTGCATTTTAGCGTCTGTCCAGATCAGTTTAGTTAAGGAAAATAGCATAAATTTCATGTTCACATGATTTTTCTTTTTAATCAGGTGTTTGAGTAGAACTGTTGGAGGGAGAAGAATATAGAAGTGAGTACACTGTAGCAATGAAATGGATTGAAAGGGATTATTTGGCATCATAAATAAGTTTAAGGTATCTAGATGAAACTTCCAGCACTGTGGAAGACTGTAAAATGCACTGTAGGTATTTTCTCTACTTTCACAATCTTTATATAAAGTGAAAAAATTAAAAAGTAAATGTGAATTCACAGTATCATCATCATTATATTCAATGTAACTTTTTGATTAGTTCTGGAGCTGCACAAATGTTTCACTTCGCCTCTATCTTGCACACTTCCTATGACTGTCTCCTTCAATTCTATGGGGCAATGTCTTTAGATTTATAAGGTGTAAATATCCTGTGGATTCTATGTACTACTTGGGCTCGTAGTGACTGTAACTCATAATGTAAGTACCCTGTGACTGATTTCTAGCCAAATTGTCTTACAGACCCCACTATCCCATGAATGGGTGTTCTCTGTGTTTCCTCACTTCTGTAGAGTGTCGCACTGCACTGCAGCCAACTTTCATTAGAATACTTGAAGCATCATTCTTAGTAACTTTTCTTCTGTGAGGTTTCTGAAATGTACTGATTCAGCTTGAAAGCTGAGATTTGTTTTCAGAAATGTGAGCAATCCCGTATTCTCTCTCCTTTCCATCCCGATTACATGGAGACATCCCCAGAAGTTGTCATGTGATACGGAAAAGACAGAGGAGTACAGCGTGATTGTTACCACAGCTTTAATGTCATATAGTACGTAGCCTGACTTATGTCATGGATGCATAAATTTCACAAGGTTATTTTATTGTTTCTCTTGAAAATTAAAAAAAAGAATTACATTAATATTTTGTTTCAACCATGCCTTTTAGACCATATCTATTTTCTTTCTTTTTTTCTCCCATAAGTTTACAGATATCTTCAGCACATTTTTAGCTGTTTTAGAAAACTACTATTTTCTTGCCATTTTTGATGCTGAAAATGTAGTTCTTTTTCATAAAAGAAATTATAATTTGATATTACTAATACATTTGGTGAAACATTCTGAAGATATTGAAAGAAAGCAGCCATAGAATTTAAATTGATATAGATGGATAGACAGTAGCAGAACAAGTGCTCTATTTATATGAAGTCAGCAGTTGCTGTTTTCTTCTTTAACTGGCTATTGGAAGTATTTTTATTTTCATTGTTTTTGTAAACCAGCACAGGTGTTAATGCCACACGCCAAGTGATTTTTGTAGTTAAGAAAAAATCCTCTAAGATGTCATAAAAACTTACAAGTCTTTAAGAGAATGTGCTGATGAATTTTGTAATTGATTCACCACATTCTTCACTGTATTTCCTGGCTTGATTGCCTGATCTTAACTGAATGTTGAATGAGTCGGATGTTCATTATTTTAAAATTGTCCAGCCTTATAGTTTTATATTACAAAATTATCTTATGCTAACCTATCAGTATAATTTTTTGAATAACATTACTTTTCTTGTGGGAAGATGCATATGTCTTATTGCAAAAAATTGCTCCATCAACCTGCTTTCTGATAGATATAACTTTTTCCAAAATCTATGAATGCATGTTTTCCCTGCCAAGCAGAATGTGAAACGTCATAACATCCTTTCCGTTTTTCCAAGTTCATGTTATCAATGCTCTCAAATGCTTTGTCAAGCCTTGTATTCTGACAATTAGAAACTTCCTTCTCCCTTTTTATTTTTGTTTAGTCAATATTTGTTTTGTTCTGTACCAAGGTTGACCTTAAATAGATTTTTTTTCCCTGTCCTTATACATACTTCTCTAATGCATATCGTCAGCAGCATTGTTCATTCTTAAAAAATTCTCATCTACTCTGTAAGAACTGCAGTTCTCTCTCCATGGTATTTGTAGTGATTCTAGGATCTTTACTCTGTCTGATTGTTTTGACTAACAGCCACCATCCTCTTTTTAATTTTTTTTTTCTTGGTTTCTTTTTTTATTTTATGTTGGTGAATAAAGTGGCATGATGAATTACCTATGTGTTTCAGCACCGCTGTGTGGAGAAACATTTTGTACTACTCAAGCATGCACAAAAAAGGTTCTGGTTTTCTACAGATGCCCACTTTATCATCAGGTTGCTGCTTACTGGCAAATCTTGATTCTTCTCATCATGTTAGAAATGATCAAAGGGAAGTCATATGATTCACATTTTAACCAATTTCTTACTGAACAGAAATTTTAGGGGTCTCCATATTCTGATTTCAGCTTTCCACAAGTACTTCATTCATTTATTCTCAGTGAAGCAAAATGAATGTGCTTCATTTTGAAGGAGCTGTTTTTGCAACAGGAAAATTTTTATGTAAAAGCCCATGGGATACTTTTGCACTATCTCTTAAAATATTCTTCATGTTTACTATGTTGCCATCGTGAAATATTCCACCTTAAAACCAGATGATATTTTTGAAAATTTTGAATAAGGTTCAAAGGTAAGTCATTGTGCTTGTTTATAATATTGTGAAGGGTCTACATAGATATTCTTAAATATTTCCCAAACCTTAAACATATGCCTTCTCCCACCCTCAGAATAGTGACCAGTGACAGAACTCAAGGAAACTGCATGAAGCTGAGTCAGAGGATGTTTAGGTCTGATATATGGAGAAGATTCTTCACCCAGAGGGTGGAGCACATGAACAGGCTCTCCAGGGAAGTGGTCATAGCACCAAGCCTGACAGAGTTCAAGAAGTGTTTAGACAATGCTCTTGGGCACATGGTGTGATTCTTATTGTGTCCTGTGTAGGGCCAGGAGTTGCACTCGATGATTCTGATGGGTCCCTTGCAACTCAGCATGTTCCATGGTTCTGTGAAAATGAAACATCTTGCAATTCTGTTTGAGAATCTTAATTTTGTGTGTCATCAAAGACACATATAGTTGTTTCATTTGTCTCATTGAATTATCTTTGTGTTTTTAAAATGTTTAAACACAGTTTTCCAAAGGGAAATACGAAGGGGAAGGAAGGTAAAAAAAGTCAAGATTTTCCAGTTAATATGTTAATCAGAGAAAGTAAGCAGTAGAGAGGAAATATTAAAGTAAAGGGATAGTGCAAAAAATCATGTAATATCATAGAGTGAGTGTAGTGGGTTGCACCAACAAGCATCCACCCAGCTTTTCACTCACATTCGCAGCATGTGGACAAAATAGAAAGAAGGTTAGGAGACTCACAGCTGGAGGCAATGACATTTTAATAAGAGAAGCAAAAGGTGCATGGAAAGGAAAATGAGGAATGTCTGCCATTCCCCAGCAGAGGCTGCTCTCTGGGAAGCAGGACAAAAATGTTGCTTGGGAAGACAAATACCAGAACCACAAAGATTCCTCCTTCCTCCTCTCCCTGAGCTTTCACTGCTGAGCAAGATGTCATATGGTATGAAAGAATGCATTGGCCGGATCTGGTCAGCTCTTTTGGCTGTGTGCCCTCTTGGCCTCTTTTCCACTCTCAGTCTGCTCACAGGGAGAGAAGGGAGAAGAGGGAAAGCCTTAATGCTGTGCAAGCATTTTCAGCCATAGCCAAAACACAGGTGTGCTACCAGCAGCAGCACATTCCTAGCCATGAATGCAGAGGATAGCACCCAAAGGGCTGCTGTGTAGAAAGTCAGTTTCATCCTGGCCAAATCCAGTACAATGATAAATACAAATACCATTTAGAAACATTAATTTTACAAACTCTCTATGTTTCAGAGTGAATTTGATTAGTCAGTTGAATGTTAGATTTTTTTTTTCCTTTTGAAGAGAAAAATAAAAAGCACATGCAGTGAAGCTTTCCACTTCACAGAAATTATTTATTTTGTTACAGAAATGCATTTTGGAACAAGAGAATCAGGTGTTTTGTTAAGATCAGTATCCTTATTTTGCTGGGAGTTGTCACCAAAAAGGAAATGGAAATTTTTCTTTGAAGATGGAATCACAAAAGGCAAACTTGTCCTATTCCAACCACCACTGAAATGTTTTTCATGTACACTGGAGATCCACAAGTCATCCCTAACACATATATGTGCACTGCACTTGTGAAACTACTTCCAGCTCTCTACATGACATTACACTGTGATGTTTAATGTAATTTGCCTTTCCTTTGTCAGTATGTGGTCTACTATTTATTTTATAGACCTTAAGAAACATTCCTAATTACTAAAGCAAGGCTGCAAATTCATACTTTAACTTATTCTTTCATTAGCCAATGCACTGCAGGTGCCAAATGTGTTTAGAGGATATTAGCTAGATAAAATTGTCTTTTCTTGGTATTTATTGTTCATATAGCCAGGCTTGTTTTGAATCAATTGCTGTACAGAAGCATACTTAGGACTGGCCTGTTCTACTTAGTAGACTGCTTTCTGGAAAAAAAAGTCCTGCTGATGATAAGAGATACTCACAGTCTGTCTCCTTCTTCAAATAGACCCAATTTTGTACAAACAGTAACCACTGTAGAATATTTGCAGATGGAAAACTGAGATGTATTGTGTGACGCTTCTGACATTGATTCTGCAGATAGCTCTGCTTGACTGTTAGAAAAGAAACATTCTGTCTCTAGTGATTGTCTTAATACCTTTAAGTGCTTTTAATAATTTGCTCTTAATTCTAATCTTTTATTGCTAAACCGTGGGTAACTAATTCACCTTACAACACCACCTGTTTGAGCAGTGTAAGCTTGTTTAAACATAGTAAACCTCAACCACACATCTTGCTTGTATTTAAAAATTTGGCCAGGAGGAGCCACCAGGAAGTTAAAAACTAGCTTGCCCTTTTGATTGAATAACTTACAAGGTGTGATTTAAAGTCTCCTTTTTAGTGTTAATTTCCAGTACTTTCACTGTCTTTGCCATATGTAACTGTCAAGGTCTTGATTGCTACTATTGTGAAGTTGTGGAGGTTTTCTCTTTCCTTTTGTTCGGCAGCCTGGTACTGCCACTGATGCTGTGTACTTATTAAGGAGGTGTGTAAAACCTACAGAAATAGGAAAAGCAAGGTAAGAAAAATATTTACAGCTTTTAATTAGCATAGAAGCTAAGTCATGTTTTTATGTTGCCGTTGTTAGTGCGAATATCAGAAATAGTGTGTCAAGCCAGACTAGGAAAGGATCCTTTCCCTGTCCTTGGCACTGGCGTACCTTGAATCCGGTCTTCAGTTTTTGACCCCTCACTACAAGAAAGACAATGAAGTGCTGGAGCAAGTTTGGAGAAGGTCAGCATAGCTAGGGAAGGGTAGGAAGCACAAGTTCTATGAGTGCTGCTGAAAAACAGCAAAAAAACAAACTCTCTGAGATTATAATTTTTTGTATTTGACAGCAAGGCATTCTTCATTGTGACTCCAGATATACGGGGGATGCCTCCCCCTGTTGTACATGCTGAGTACAGAAAAAGCTCCTGTTTACATACTGTATTTTACATACATATTCATAGGTTTTCTTGGAAGAAACACGTATGTGATAATAATTTCCCCAAAGCCATTAACATATATTCCCTTCCCTCAGCACATAAGTTCTTCTGTCCTGGGGGTGTTGTTGGTGATCTCTGGTAGTCAGCCATCCCACAGCCATGTCTGACCACACAATGAACTAGTGTTATTTTTCCAAATTAGGAGAGAAGTTAACATATCTGGTCTAGTTCATTATTTTGTGAGTCCTTAGATCAGTGGAGTGTAGCTTCTTACTCCTTTGCTTGGTTAATGTTTATCATACCTTTTGATTGTGTGGTTCCATAGCCTAATGATTTTGCAAAATTGTCATTGAATTAGCCCACTGGCGGCAAGCAATTCTTCACCTGGCAACATGAGGAGCAGCTGAAGGAGCTGGAATTGCTGAGCCTGGAGAAGAGAAGGGTCAAGGGGTACTTTTCTGCTCTCTACAGCTGCTTAAAAGGAGGCTGTAGCCAGGTGGGGATCGGCCTCTTCTCCCAAGTAATAAGTGACACCATGAGAAGAAACAGCTTCAAATTGCACCAGAGGAAGTTTAGGTTTGATATTAGGAAATATTTCTTCACTGAAAGGGTGTTCAGACACTGGAAACAGAATGTCCAGGGTAATGGTGGAATCACCATCCCTGCAAGTGTTCAAAAGGCATGTGGTAGTTGGGGACATGGTTTGGTGATGACCACAAAAGGGTTAGTTAAACAGTTGAACCTGATGATCTTGGAGGTTTTTCTAATGTTAGCTTTCACAATTCCATGAGTTTATGAATATATGAATTGCAGGGTTCCAGGGTCACTGCATATAAGTTGTGCAACTAAGAAAAGTGATTTTTTAGACTCAGTTCTGGATTATATTTTGTTTTCAAACCGACTTGAATGAAAGGAAAACAAGTGCCCATATTTAACACGAGCTTTCTGATAAGAGTGGAAGTAGATTTAATTCATAGCTTCTGCTAAAATAAGTAATAGATTCTGATAAATTTATTGCAGAAACATTCAACTTAGTAAGATTAAGTAATATCAACATGAGGTGGAAAACACTAGTGTAAGGCTGGTGGGAAGTCACTGACTATCACAGGCATCAAAATATACTTCTTGAATTTAAATTCTTCTGTTTATTAAAAAATAAAATTGTTTCAATTTTAAAAGAGAAAATATGTTCCTTTCAAAACCAGTGCTGATATAAAGCCTAGCTCATGTGTTGAATGGTACACATCCTCTGTTTTAATGTGGCACTTCCAGTCATTCCTTTGTTTTGTATTTGTTATATTTTCTGAGTCTGCTTTACAGAAGTCTTTTGATATAGCAGATTTTTATCATAACCTGTAGTTTATAATGATGAAGTATATGTTTCATATTGACAAATGAGAACACACATATTTTGGTTGAATTTTTTAAACAGGTGTCATTTCTGTGATGTTTTTGTGTTGTGGTTTTTTTTAACTGCTTGTGAAACAACAATTGGAAGTGAAACTGGACAGAGGAAAACAAAGATTTTCAAGAAAATTTCTTGTAACCCAGCAGGTAGGAAACAGACTTCGCACAGCAAAATGTCCAATATGAACCTGACACTACATTCATTATTGTTGTTATAATTTTATTTTAGTTTCCTTTAGATATAGGTCAGCTGTGGGTTAATTTAGGCTTTTGCAAAACAAACAAACAAACAAGCAAACAGATGAATTAAAGGACAGACCTCTTTTGGCTAAGTATATGGAAGAAATTTCAACAGAAGAGTAGCAAGTGCTAAAGGTAAGGACAAAGCTATTTTTCTCAAACTAGGAATCCCTACATCTTCTGTGATATAATGTATGAGGTGCCACCACAGGTTAATTGTCATCTTTCACTCAGGGAAATCTTTCCCTGTTCTACCAGCTCCCTGTCCCAGTGAACAAATAGACACTATATATGTGTATGTGTTTTTGTAATCTGGTTTCTAGTTGGAGTCTAGCATGTTTTTCTTTCTTTTTGCTACATGGTTTAAGAAACCTCTGTAACATCTGACAAGTTTATGTGACTTCATTAATTCCCTTCTCTTGATTGACATTTAGGACAGTCATTGATTCCAGCATGAACAAAAAAAGAGAGGTGGAAAAAATATTTGGCAAGAAGCTAAATAATTTCTAAAGTAGGATAATTGAGCTGAAAAACCATAATGAAATTCTTGCTTGAAGAAAAGACAAATCTGAAAATCATGAACAGGATTAGAGGTCCAAACTTTCAAAGTCTGAAGAAATAAATTCAAGATTATATAATCTTTTAGTAGTTGGCTGAAAATTAGCTTATACTCTGTTGTGAGGCCTCTAAAAAGGTCTTTAGTCTTTAAAAATGTTGGGACACGTGTGACAGGTGTATTTTGGCTATTACAGACATTTTTTTTCCTATTTCCTTCTAATGAAATTTAAAAAAGTTAACAATAGTATTTAACTTTCAAACATTCTTTTTATGCACTTGTGAAATTTAAAATCAAACTAAATAGGCCAGGCACTTACCTGGTGTAACTGGAAAAAGATTATACCAGAAAACATTATTTAATCCCATCTTTGGGCAAAAAGATTGTAATTCTTGAAGAAGTTTTATCTTGGTTCCATGTCTTGATCTTGATTGCACAGCACACTGACATATCCTACCAGTGCTCTGTTTCTAGCTATTGAAATTGATGTAGCTCCATTTCAATCAGTGAAGCTGTGCAGGCCTTTAGCAGCTGAGGATTTGTACTTCATTCTGGTGCATAGAATGAGATTTTTCATAGGTTTCGTATTTCTGTAGACTCGGGCTTAATAAGCTACATCTTTTGCCCCTCAATTACTCCGTATTTTTGGTTTAAATACAATGATACTGAAACATTTCCTCTCAAGTACCTTGATACTGTGCCATCACTGACCCATAATTGTATGTTTATTTCTCAATTATGCAAAGCCCTGCACTCTGACTGAGAAAGGTTTGATTTACATAATTATTAGATTGTTATTCTGAATAACCATGAAGTGTCTATCAGATATTTCCATGTTAACTTGCTGTAGACATCAGACTGTCATTCCCCTAAAGGACATAAATTTTTGTTTCCATGACTACTATGTCTTTCTTTGCCTCAGAAAATTAAATGCAACTTATCTTCAAGAAGAAATCACTATTTCAGAAGAGGTAGAAGAAATAAAGGCTTGACCGTAACCTAATCAATGAAGACTGACTGGGTGATGAATTAGTGTGTCCTTCTCTATAAGCCCTTTCTTTCCTTTCTCTCTCCTTCAGCCTTCTGATCTAGAGGATCATTTGAAGAATGCAGCTGGTTTGTGTATCAAAAGTCTCAAACAAAAAGTCTCAAACCAAACCAAAAAAAGGGAAGTAAAATAAAAGGAAGTCTGTTTCAAGTCATGTTTAGGGCAACAAGTTTTGTATATATAGAATTAGAATTAAATTATCAATAAGAAAATGAGAATTCTGTGAAACCAACAAACTGCAGGTTGGATGCTAGCTACCTATGAGTTATAATAAAATCTTTTTATGGAAGTTGAAGTCTTCAGTTTTGATGTGATTCAATTTTGATTTCACACTATGAAAACTCCCAGAAAAATCTAATTTAAAAAGGCCATGCGAATGGTTTATTCTTTTCCCCAATCCATCAAAGTATGGTTAAACTGATCGTTTTTTGTTGCCCATCTAACACTGATTAAAAACAATTTATAATAATTTTTGTCATTTTTTCTTTTGGATGTGTCTTGGTCTTTTTTTCCTATTAGAAAGTACAATTGCATAGGTTTTAAATCAGTAAAAAGCTTGGTTAAAAGATAAAGATTATCAGCTGCTTCTAGTACCTGTATTACCTACAGCCTAAAGAAATTAATGAGAATGGACATCAAGAAATAAAATATTGTAATGCTCAGGCCTAATGGCATATGACACACTAGTCAGCTAACCATACTGATGAATGAGGTGTCTGTTGATGATGTTCTGAAAATTTGTCGTGTCGTTTCATAGCTTTCTAATTGACAAGGAACTGAGGTCTTTTTGTCGAGAAGTGGACTGCCTATATATGCAAAATAGACTGAAAATTTTCATACCGGTACTGATGTTCCAAATAATCAAAAATATTATACTAATCGGTGGCAGAATTATGGAATTTTTGCTAGCCAGTCAGCAACTATCACAAAAAAGTTTGGTGTAAGAGTCTCACTAATTGCTCTTTTGAATGATGTGTCTTTTAGTCATAGAGATCGCGACATTCAGCTTAGTCTTACCTGAATCAAAATTTGTAGTTCTTTCCTGCTGTGCTGGGGTCTTGAGTTTATGAAGCTTGAAAATCTGGTGTTGTTGCAATCGCATCTTGCACCCCCTCTGCTGGGAGAAGTTTATTGCATACATCAGGAAACAGGTCTATGCGATGAATGTTATCCTTTGCTAAACCTTAGACCATCTTACAGTCATAAATGTATTTTCTGAGGTCCTGTCAGGTACTGATATTTTGATTGCATAAGGCTTTTTAAGGGATCATATTTTTTACATTTTATTTAATTCAATTTTTAAAATTTGGTAACAGTATATACTATTAACAGCAGGAGAAGAATTACATTGCTGTGAATTGAACATGTACAATGTTATTGCTGTTGTTATGCATGCCATATGTACAATTATTCCACTTAGTTTAAATTTTAATTGAGCAGAGCGAGAGACTTGTTTGCAATTAGTGAGATGATTTTTTTCTCCCTATTTTTTCTGCTTTCAAAGGGCTAACCAAAGACATGTGAGAGAATAGTCTACATTTATTCTGAAGCTGACACAGAAGAAATGTTTCCTACTTTAATTATCACTTTTTTAGCAGAATTCATCCATAATACGAATTAGTTACTCTGTAGGTGGCCCTCTTTTTAGAAAAGATTTCTATATTTTTAGATTGGTAAAAAAGAAATTAAAAAAGGAAATTGATGTTTTTGAGCATTTAATATAATCACAAGTTAAGTTAGATTGTTTTGTTTTGGTTTTGGTTGGTGTTTTGTTTGTTTGCTTTTTTGTTTTCCACCTGTTCTTCAAACTCTTCTGTGCAATTTTCTTTATTGTGTGTCACCAGCTCCTATGTACTTCATCAATGTGATGATGACAGTGGTGCTTTATTGGTGTGATGATTTGTCTTGTTGTGTGCAGGATTCTCTTTGTACCTGTTTTGCATTCATGCAAGAGTGTTTGTGCATTCTGATGTCAGAGAGAACCACTACCTAAAACATAGCTGTTTCAATTTATAGAGATTAAAAGATTAACTCATATTCCAAGTCAGGTAAATAAAAATTGATTTTAATATGTTCTTTGCTTTAAATAGTGACCTTGAGATGCTAAGTATGAGAACCTCATATCTTCCAGAGAAGGCTTACAGATAATAAGTTTGCCTATTGCTTTAAAGTGACACATTATATAGTCCCTGTTTAGGCTCTACTTAGGAGGTATAATAGATGCACAAAAAACTTATGGTGTAAATATAGTTACAAAATCATGGAGCTGAAGCATCTCATGTTCCTTTCTGGCACCGTGGCTGAAAGTAAGATGCATTTTTATAAGGTTTCTACTGAACCAGACAAATCTTAATGGATTATGAAATAATTCAAGTTAAGACCATGTAACACAGAAACTTAACAAAGTTCATTTTTTGCACAAAGAAGACCAAAATATCTTCTGTATAATTGCCTTCCTGACTTGTATTCTGAATGCTTTTGATTGCACTTATCAAGGAGAATTTTTTTTGCTGTTGATTCTAACATACAGTTTATTTCTCTTATTTCTTATTTCTCTGCTATCTCCTGCTGTGTGTTCATTTAATAGGAATATCAGAAGGTTAAACAAGAAGTATTTATTCTCAGAGAAAAAAATTTTACTCATGACATGAAAAGAAAGAACTACTGAAGCAGCATAAAATATATATTAATGCCTTGGAACAAGAAGTGAAAGATAAAGAGCAAGTAACGTTAAGTTCCACAGATGACTATGAAATTGCCCAAAAGGACCAGGCTGCAACTAATTTCAAAAGCATGAGGTAGGTAACTTGCTTTCTCAAAAATCTTCAAATGAAATGGTGAACTGCTGAGTCCTGAAGCTTTGTAAAAAACTCACTGCTGAAGGGAAACTGTTTTTGAAAAGTCATTATATATAAACTCTTGTTTAGTTTTTCAGCACTTCGGCCAAAATTGTGGATGCTCCATCCCTGAAGGTGTTAAAGGATAGGTTGGATGGGGCTTTGAGCAATCTCATCTAGTGGAAGGTGTCCCTGCCCACAGCAGGGGAGTTAGAACCAAATGATCAATGGAACAACCAAACAACAAACCAGCCAACCAAAAAAAAACCCCAAAACCAAAAAAACCACCACCACCACCACCAAAAACCCAACCAAAAATAGAAATAGAGAAGAATATATTTGCTATTTCTGCACCATGACAGCTGGGGAAATCTAGCGCAATCATTTCAAACAGAGATAATTTTATTTCTCATCTCATACTAGCTGTTTGACTTTATTGTAGGTTTCAGTAAGTGTGCAGTGATTCCTGGAATTTTATTTAATTGGCTTTTTCAGTCAAACTGCATTCCTTGATGACAGCTAAAAAAAAATTTAAAAAAAGCCCCAACCTGATGTACATTGTGCTATCACAATTTTATGTATGTTGTGTCCAAACACTATTGACTACTGTTGGCTTTTTTTAAGAAAGTTTCCTGGACCATAACTACAGTTCTGGTTATTTTCAAACAGATAAGGTCAGCTTAGCTATTCATATCTCCTCAAACAATGCAATTCTTGTCATGAATTACTTGTTATTCTCTTTTTGTAATACACAGAAAGTACAGTGTATTTTCAGTCAGGAATTGACTAAACAGTTGGGAAACTACTTCCATTTTTAGCATAGCTGGAGTCAATTTTCATTTAATTTTTACTTTAATAATTTCCTGCATAAACAAGCAAACTAAAGAAAATTAAATATTATGGGTATGAGGGATATTTGAAGTTCCCTGTGCTGGCAACACTCCTAATTATACAGTGGTGCAGTCTAGTCTAGTGAGTACTTGTGCTCTGTGATGCTGAACCGTGGAACAGGAGAAACTCAGTGTGCACACAGTTACTAAGCTAGGATATGCTCTGGGTGCTAATGAAAACTAAGCAAAGCTCCCAAGCAGTTAGTTTGTCTGTGGATGCAGTGCAGACTGTAGAAAAAACAAAAGTTAGCGAAGCTAGCTTGGATTCTCGAATCAGTCCTTTCACAGTCTGGTTTAACTTTACAGGCTGGTTTACCCTGCTTATCCTATGAAGGTCTGTGCCATAGCTGCTGGATGTTTCTCGTGCAAACTCACTTGTTTAGATACAACTTATGTACCCGTACCACACACACATCTCAGCTTCTGAGACTCTGGCTCCAGAAGGTTTGGTACTGCCTTAGGGCAGAGCCATGAAATGCTCTTGGAAGCATTTTGAAAGTGCGTGTGTACATTATTTTTCAATTTAGAATATCCTAGAGGGTTATTAAAACTTAAGGTTGTTTCAAACTTAAGGGAAATTTCTAAAACAGACGATTTACTTTCAGACAGATCAAGACTGAGTATCTGAAACATTTGAACATTTGAAACATTTGAAAATGTGTTTCAAAGGACATTAAAAAAAATTTACCTATCTTTGTCTCCACACATTTGTCTTCAAACCAGTTGCCACCTTGGCATTGGAATTTGCCCTTATCTCTTTCCTTGTCTTTAAGAACTGGAGAACTGATGACAAGGGTTTCCAGAAAGGTGATGATTCTTCATAAACATCTGAGTGAGAAGGTATCACAGCACAGAAAATTTAACATGCCCTCTGTGTGCTATCTCTTCTTCATGTTTTATCACTTTCAAATCAGCAGGAAAAAAGAGACCAATTCTATCTAGCATGCTCAAAATGCTAATAAAAATGAAAGAAAAAAAGTAAGTAAAATAATTGATGGAGAAACATTAAATGAAATTTGTGATTGTGTGATGCCTCCCAAATTATACCAACACAGTAGGGGATTTTATGGCTCTAAATGATTGCTGTTTTGAAGGGAAAGGCAGTTGTTTGGGAGTCCTAAGGTGTACAGCAGATGGTACTGAACTGAAGTTGTAGATGATATTCACAGCAGAAACAAAAAAGTCTTAAGATGGAATTGACAGGTTGTACAAAAGTGAAAATGCCCCCCAGTATCTCAATATTATTACCTGAAGTACTATGAAAAAGCTAGATTAGAATGGCACATTGATTTACACTTATTAACTAGTGTTTCATTTGTTCTGAGCCCATCTGGAATATGTCTTCTAATAAATAGGTAAAACTGTGATTGCTGTGTTTAATAATTATAGGACTGGCTATTAATCTTTCCATCCTACTTATGAGGTGTGAATAGACACTTTGTGGATATTAAAATCAGTGCTTTTGCTTAGGTGATTTTACTTTTGTTTTGGTGTGATTGCTATGAATTAAAGAAAAAATACAGGTAAATGAACTGTTTTAGTTTTTAGTTTATCTATGTTTGTCCTGAACTCTAACAACTTAAAAGAAAAATATAGAGAATACACAACAGCCAGATTGTGTCCAGTAATGCTACAGCTGTACAAAGCAAATTGTCTGAGAGCTATAATTCAGCATTCTGATCTCTTTTGAGGATACCAGGATGGTCTTAAACTTAATTTCCATAGGCTTTTCCCCACCAGCTGCTGCTATAACACTCTGTTAATTCATCTTAAAAGTAATAATGCAAAGATAAGTATTTTTAAATATAAGTGTTTGATTTGTAATAAACAGCTTTGATAGAATTTGTTTCACCTAGTTTCTTGGCAGCAGTTCCAGGAAGAAAAATGTTGTCTACGATGACCTAAAATTGCAGACATTCTAGCACTGAAAACCACAATGTTACATTTTCAGGGCCCACAAACTGACTCTACAGCTCTGAAGCCAAGGAAGTTGGTTAGCTTCCTAAAGGTTGGTTAGCTTCCTAGGAGCTGTACCAGTTAGCCGTACTTTTTAACAACTTAAAGGAGTATTATTTAATTTCTGTTCTTCCCCCCACCCCCGCCCCCCAAGGGTTCCCATATTAAAATTGGTCAGATTCCCCACTGATGAAACTATAGTATAATATCAGAGTCTGGTCCCCTAAATGAGAACATGACTGTCAAAATGTGTTCAGAGGAATCTTCTGGATAGGACTCTTTATGCTTTTCTGATGAGAGGCTCAGCTATAGCAAAAAATTAACTTTTATCTGTATTTTTCATAGTTGGCAAGAATTCCCACTGCTAGCCACTAGGCTACAGGGCACTGTATGGGTTAAGAAGTTTTGCAGAATGTATTCTAAGATGCTATTGGAATTGAGAGTGAATCTAGAAATATTTTTAAAGGTCATGTAAATATTTATGAGGTGAGTGTGAAGATAATCCTATTTGCACCTAGAGAGTGCAGATGTTCAGTGAAAGACTCTATTTGTAGATAAGATTTTCCACCACCAGTGAAATTTTTCAGGAAACTAGACTACAGACTTTAATTTCCCTGTAGATACCTTTAAAATTATTATTATAGGTGGAATCACAGAATAATTGCCTCCTATGATACATATGATGTAGTATTGGGATAAAGATGTGCCACTTTGCCTTGTCGAAGAGGAAGATGTCTAGATCTTCAGTTATTCTCTTTCTTTTCCTTAATGTGTCCTTCCCATCCCCAATAAAAAAACACCAAAATTAGGCTGTCTAAGTGACCTATGTTTGTCTTCTGTGGCAGGCAGAGTTTGTTGGGTTGCTCTTGTTGAACACTTCTCAGTGGGAAGATGATTATCAGTTCCCACTCCTCCACATAGCACAGTGCCATGTGGTGCCTTCACAGCTGAGAGAGCAGGTCCCGCCAGGCCTGAAGGAATGAAAAGAAATAAATTTTCCTAAGGGTGCAGACGAGCTTTGCAAGTTTGGAGATCTGAGCAAAATGTTCTTGTCCTTGCAGCACAGACCAGGATATGCTGCATAAGACCACAGATACACTTTGAATGTTTCTCTCTAAGCTGATGAATTTCATATTGGAGAGAAGAGGAAAAGGAAAAGAAACACTCAGGTAGGCTTCAGAAAGTGTACCCAGGCATCCTGTGGGCAACCTCCAGGCCCTGAACTGGATGAAAAACTTCCAGAGCCACCCAACACTCCTCCAGATCCCGCAGTCCTGTGTCCATCAGGAGCTGAAGATCTTTTACACAGTGATATTTGTGCAACAGTGTGCACGCATGGCTGTACAATGGTGCGCCAAAGGCTGTCATCTGCTGGGCTGGCAGGGCATCTCTGCCACCTGGGGGCAAGGGGGCAGCCTGCATGTCCCAGGGCCTGCTGACTCCCAAGGAGGGTCTCTCACTCCCATCCCAGCCTCCTTCATCAGTTCTGCAAGACCCAGTGCCGATGAGCTCCTCAACACCTCCTCCACTGCCAGTGGTGGGGGTTTAAGTTAACAGCAGTTAATCAGAAGCCACCACTTTCCTGTGATTGCCATCCCTGTAGAGCATGAAGCGACTCAGAAGGAAGCAGGAGAGGCTGTGCCTAGGCCCTCCACTTCCAACCAGGGCAGTGAAAGCTCTGCCATGAACCAGATGAGGACAAGTAGCCCTGGCATCTCTCCAGCCAGTAAGAGGCTGACACTGCATCAGTCACTTTGGAGGGTGTCTTGGGGGCTGAGCAAACCAGGACTAAGCCATCAGCTGGGGAAGGCGCCAGACCTCAAGGGTTCCCTGTCCTCCAGATCAAACTATTCAAATAAAATAAATGCATGAAAACTACAGGAAAAGTCTCAGTGTTATGAACAGGGCATGTGGTGTTGCTGTCCTCAGGGATTTTTGCTTTTCTTGATGGGTGGGTTGGGATGTTTGTGGAGGGGTCCTTCTTCCAGGTTGTTCCAGACTGTCATCCTGTTCCCCCTCAAGGCAAGTGTTGGCCTGCTCCGGGCCCATTTCTGTAGCTGGTCCCAAGGCAGAAGTTTCCAGCTGGGGGTTCTCCAGGTCCAGTTTGTGCCCCACAGCTCATCACCTCAGGCTGCTCATGAGCTCTCCAACCCCACCCTCTGCCCCCACATCCTGGTTCTCTGCCCTCCTACCAGCCTGTGCTGCCTGGTGCAGCCTTGCTATGGCCACAGCCAATTCCCTCCCCCAGCCTGGAGTCACGACTTAGTGCTGCTCTTTGTGTCACCCCAGGGTTGTACCCACCAAGGCAGGAGCCCCAAGAAGTTAATGAAGGAGAAGTTTGAAGTCCTGTCCCCTCAGAGGAACAAAGCCAGGCACCAGCACATGCATCAGGCTGCCTGGTTGGTGAGCAGCCAGAGAAAGGTAACCATGCTGCTGCCCTCGTGCTATGATCCAATTATAAGAGTTGCTTCTGCCTGAATTAAAGTGCAAACGAGACCATAATATGTTGAAGTCAAGAGTATGTATTTTATACAACAGTAAATGTGAGGAAGAGAGATAGGAATAAATAGGAAGAGAGAGAGGGATGCATGGGAGAGAACGACAGTGAGAGAGAGAGAGAGAGAGAGAGAGAGACGTATTAATCAAAAGGTGTCACCACCATGTGGATCCCTGCAGCATCCTTCTGGTCCTTCTTCACCCTGGTCTTCTCAGTAGTGGGAGTCCTGAAGTTGTTCTTCTGGAGGTACCACCTTTATACAGTCCAAGACGCAGGTATCCATGTGGTGTAGATGTTGTTCCCATAATTTGAGCTGATATGTGCATAAGCAGTTTCTCCATTTCCCACAGTTTGCCATGGTGGGAATTTTCATCTGGATGCTAACTAAATCTTGACCTCCATTAGTCCTGGAACTGACTCCTTTCTGTTGTCTTGTTTGTGCTTATCTCAAGTTCCTGTTGTGGCTTATGAGAAGTTCCTTCCATGGCTTTGACAGTGTTTTGAGACAGTTCAGCTGCATTCTTTAAGTACTTGCACCTTGAGCTCAGATGTTACTCACTCTATTCCAGTTCCAGCCTTGGCAATGGCATTTCTTCCACTCTGCTTGGAAAGGATCCCTCTTCGTCAGATATTTGGCAGATGGATTCAAAGTGACTGAGAACATTGGTTTTGTCTAGTTTGGAGGAAAGGAGGCTGAAGGGTGACTTCATTGCTCTCTACTACTTATTGAGAAGGGAAAGTGGAGAGGAGTTTCCTGATCTCTTCTCCCTGAAATCCAGCAACAGGATGTGTGGGAAAGGTTCTGCATCAGAAGAGGTTCAGACGGGACATTAGAAAATATGTCTTTAGTGAAAGAATGATGAAACACTGTCACAGACTTGCTGGAGAGGTGGTTGATGCCCTGTGCCTGTCAGTCTCTTTAAAAGAGGTATCTGGACAATGCTCTTCATAATGGACTTTAACTTCTGGTCTGCCCTGAAGTGGTCAGGCAGTTGGACTAGATGATCACTGTAGGTCCCTTCTATTCTATTCTATTCTATTCTATTCTATTCTATTCTATTCTATTCTATTCTACGTTTGATTTCACATAGGATAAAACCTAGGAAGGTTTTGCAGGAATTTATGGAAGAGTGTTGAGTCAGGAAGTTTACAGGCATCTTGAATTCCCATGGAAGTTTAGTAAAACCTCACCAATCCCAAGCATCTGCATTCAGGCATTTCTGTGCACATGTGAGAGAGAGATGGTATATTCAAGCACACATGTATATGTGGGTACATGCAACCCCCCCTTGCCTGTGTATATTATAAATGTGTTTACACATATACATACAATCCTACGTGCACAAGTATATATTTACTTTTACAAATGAGACCTGTTCAAGCTTTGAGGTTTTTTGACTGCAACTGAAAAGCATATAGCTTATGTGGTAAATAAATTTCTGATTTAATGTTTCACAAAAGCTCTAGCTTATCCAGCTGTTCAACCTGATGCTTTTTATTTCACATAAAAAAATCAAAGCTGTCATATTTAATTTAGAAAAGGCTGGCAAGAGTAACATTGATATGTACAGCTCCATAAAGTGAAGCAATAGCTAACTCTTCATAATACTAAACTTACCAGACTAGCTTTGTGTACTGAGGCTTTGATGACTAATTAAATTGTAGATGGCACATTTGATAATGAAATGTTAAACTCTCAAAAGAGATTAAGAGCAAGAATGGAGAAACTGGCTGGGAAGGGGCATTTTCCTTCTTTTCCCTTGTCTCCATCACTCTAAAGACTGCAAAAATATTTCATTGGCAAATTTGATGCAGAGAAACCTGTCATTTACCTTCTCTGGACATCACATAAATGCACCAAGGACTCTCTCTGTAAATACTTACTATGCGTCTAATTGGGTGCCCCAAAGTTAAATAGTAATGTTCTGAAATAGCTGTCTAAAGCAAATGTCAAGCTGATTTACAAGTGGGTTCTGTCTGCTGCAGCCATTTCTGTTCTGAATCTCAACCTTTTTGTCCTGCATGTTAAAAATATGTTGTGGAAAAAATAGTCTCTTGTCTAAATAACTTGGAATTGAGTTTCTGTCAGTAACCAGTATTAGCTGTAAGCAAAATGTAACCATTAAATTAAGCTGGATTTATTACACTATTTCATCACAGAAATATCTCAGTGCAGCTGAGTTACAAGTGCCATTCTTTTAATATCCTAAATGGCATTGAAATCAGTGTCAGGAGGGTACAGAATCCTCTTTCTTACCCTGCTGCAGGGCAACTGAACTCCTTTGCGCAAAACTAAATAAAATGGATTGGCTAGGGCCTCTTTTTTTTTAATTCCCAGGATTTTACAGTAGTCTTTGACTTGGGATGGTACTTTTGGAAACACTGGGTTCAAACACTTGTTGCTAAGTAAAGTGTTGTGATTAATATTATAGATTGAGTTCCTAATGCTAAAATTTGTGTAGAAGGGAGAAAAACCACTTCATCCTGAAGTATGATGACAAAATCACCTGTTGTGACTTTTATTAAAGCAAACACATGCATGTCTGCATCAACCTAAAGCAAATGCAGATGTGTGTTTGCGGCTTGAAGTATATCTGCTATCTTGAGATACGTTGTTAGGAAGGGTGTGTTTTGTCAGTCTCTGTGAATTGATTCTTCCCTAATAAAACAGAAGATCTTCTAGTAATGTAACAGAGCAGAACTCCTGGAGTTGTGCGATCTGTCTCCTAAAAATCAAATATTCATGAGTTTGGGCAAGATTTTTAGGCTTGTGTTTCTGAATGCGAGGGAGAAATCATTACTGGAAGGTCTTCTGTAGATCTGACATTTAACCTCCTAGATAAATATTTTTGAAACCATTATCTTCAGGAGTTAGTGACTACTACCACTGGAGTTGACTGGTTTGTGTTTTTCCGTTTTTTTTTCTTTTTTTCTGAATTTGTTACAAATTTGTTTATGACATTATAAGTGGCTGTATCCCAAGTTTGACTATATTACACTTCAGCCAAAATGTTAGTTTGGATTTTGATATATTGCTTTATATAGATCTTGTTTGTTCCAGCAACTTGAATGATAATAAGCCATTCAAGTTCTTTGAATTTCTTTTACCTAATAAGTCTCATATTACCTATCTGGGGTGTGATTCCTCCTGTCCCATTTCAAACTGTTTGAAGCCTTCCTGGGCTGCAGGTAGTCATCAACGTATTGTCTACTTTAGAAACCATTTAAATCTCTGAATCGGTAAGGTTTTAAAGATAGCAGCTGCTTTTAGATACTAAGAGCCATGGCCTTTTCAGGAAGGAGTAAAAAAACCACAACAATCTTCTAATCCACAGTCTTGGAACTGTAGATGTCACAACTGTTTTCAGCCAAACACGGTGTTCTAGTTAGTGTCTTTTGCTGTTCAGGCAAGTTATTTAATTGAACCTGTTCCTTCTTTGTCTTTTCTGAGAGGACTGTTAGGATATAAACATAAAACATATAAAGAACCATGTGGTTCTTCTTTATTTTTAAATTTTCAAAAAATTATTTTACTTTTGAATTGGGGGTGTTAAGTCTGTCTTTTGCGACTGGAGACACAGTATGATAAACCTTATGGCTAGGATGGTAGAAGGAGAACTATATTTTGAAGAGAATTTTAAGAATATCTGTGTTACATTCTTATATCTAGTTTGGGTCAATTAAAAAAAGAATTTCTCATGATGTATCTTACATAAGTGAAAAAAAGCACATCCCATTATTTTAAAGACTATAACGCCTATAGATATGTGAAGGTTTGGTGAGATTTTTGGCTCTTGGGTATAAATGTTTTTTCTTTCTCATAGTATGCTTAAAACTCCTGCTAAAATATGCTTTAAAGCACCTCTGTGCAAAAGATACTTAAGATTTGGTTTTTGTAATGGGTTGAAACTGAGTTGATTGACAAGCTTTTAAGCCAATGCGCTTTTGTGAATTTTGCATATTTAAACCCCGTGCAAGGGCGAGAAGTTCCTCTTGTTCCTGGTCTCTTGACGGAGAAGGGGGGGGGGTCTTTGAGCCTCTGGGTGGCCTCCGGGCCCGGCCCGGGCTCCTGCCTGCCCCCCTCACCTCTCTCCCTTCCCTCAGAGTCGGGGGCAGCTAAACTATCTATGGACTGCCCAACAGCCGAATCCATCCGGCTCGGCTGCTGGAGAAAATCAGGAGGGGCCTCCCCTCCCCCTCCATGCAGCCCGGGGGAGCCTCCTCTCCCCCTCCTGCAGCCCGCGCAGACCCAGCGGGACCAGCGGAGCCTCCTTTTCCAGCCTGCACAGCTCGCACCGAACTGAACATCAGCGCAGCCCGTG
>VZTE01002990.1:106188-120851 GCA_013397775.1 Eulacestoma nigropectus
GGAGATGAAAATCCATGCCTGTGAGAATTTATGTTGCAGCCTGTGAAGATGTAAGAGAATGCCTATGCCAGGCCATGTAGTTGTGAAGCAGCTTTTAGAGGTTTGTGAAGAAGCAGAGAAGCCCTTGTGTTTAAGCTGGAATAATTCATGTTTAAAAGAGACTGGAAGCAGAGAACCTTTGTGTTTGGGCTGGAAGAATTCATCTTTAAAAGGACTTGTAACCCCATGTGATGGCCCATGATTGCAGTATGAATATACTGTGGAATTGTCATGGGAGAGATATTTCACTTCAGTAGATAATTCCCAGGTGGACTACTGAGTTGTGAAAGATATCCACAGCATGGCAGAAAGGAACCCTTTTCCCTAAGCATAAGAAAGAGACTTTTAAGGACTGCAACACTGACCAAAATTGTTACCCTTTGTGCGAGGTGGTAAAAGGAGGGGGGAGTGCTGGAGGGAGAAAAAGGAGGGGGGAAAGGGTTTTTGTTTAGGGAGTGATGGAGGGAAGAGGGTTTTGCTTTAACTTCTTTTTATTTCTTGTTACTTTTAACTCTGTTAGTAATAAACTTCTTTATATTCTTTAAAGTTTTAGGCCTGCTTTGCATTTCTTCTAATCCTCATCCTACAGAGTGAAATAGATGTGATCAAGCCACTACAGTATTGTTCTCTTAATTTAGGATAATTTTTTGTTTATATCTGTGGTTTCCACTTCATAGTGATTTTTCTGCTGTTTCTCTGATGCTAGCCAATCATCTCTGCCTCTATCTCCAATTATCCCGAAGTCTAAACCCTTTTGCAAATTATTATTCTGTCTGCGATCACTAGTGCTGCGAGGTGTGGCATGCCATACATAAATGCTGTATTTTAATTGTGAATCCAGTCTGCAGTATTGTCTGCTTTTGTAAATTGTCATTATCTACTACCAGCTTTGTTCCCCATACTAATTCATAAGTTGATACATGCATTCATATGTGTGTCAACATGTGAAACATATGCCAGTATAGATTGCCTAATGTCCATGCTGACAGAATGCCTTTCTTGGAAACAGTAGTATTCACACTTAAGTTTTTTCTGCTTGTTAAATTTTCTTCCTTCTGTAATTGTTGGATGCCTTCCAGCTTATTGTAAATTCTTCAAAAGCATTTTTGCTGGATGCTGTAAGTTGACTGAACAGAAAGAATTGGATACTTGTTTAATACAGATAGCTTTTCCCTGAACCACTCTGGGAATTTAGAAAGGATCCAATTTATATGTTGCTCTGGAAAAGCCTTATTTGTACTTACAGTATAATTTGCAAAACCATGCTGTCAGTTAAATTCGTGTTGTCCTTTTTTCCGCTTTTCTGCAAGTTGCTTGTAAATACATTTCTGCTAGAATAATTGTTGAACGCACAAAAAGAAAAAAAAAGGAAAATATCTGAATTCTTTACAAATCTTTTTGTTGTTTTCTGTTTTTTTTTCTTTCTATCATAGGAGTTCTATTGTAAAGAATAATCTTTGAAAGTTACTATTAGTTTCTAGAGTCAACAGAAAATAACAGTCCTAGTTTTTGCAAGCAGACTTGCTCTAGAGTGGCTTTTATCTTGTATTAAATGGCTGATTGGTGTTAGAAAAGTTTGCCATGAAAAACTAGAATCTGGCTTTTTTGGGTATTTCTGATGTTTATTTCTGGCATTTGCTGTGATATACTAAACCACTTTGTTTCCCTTATTACAAAAGATTTTGTATTAGCAGGTCTAATATATCATTATTTATCTGCTCACTATTCAAGTCATAGATTTGAAATATTGCTAGATTCTGTAGATTTTAAAAAGCTTTGCATAGCTGGATTGAAGGAGTATCAGTACTACGGGCAGTTATTAACTAAACTTTTCCAAAACACAATCTAAGCAAAAAACTCCATGTGATCAGACATCTGTTAACTTCATACTTCTATTGGCGTTTGTGTGAGATGCATAGAATTCTCTCTCACCTTTACTATACACAAATAAATCCATACCTTTCCCCTGTAGATATCTTAATTTTACTCTGTCATTAAGTTAGATTCACTATCTACATAATTTATTTGCTTTTAGTCTATTAAAGATAATGAACTCTGTGCTGTAATGTAACTAGAGGGTTAGGCAGTAGAAACTATATGTATAGAATTTTTTTGTTATTGGAAACTGGCTACTTTAGATGTACTCTGATACAGGCACTATATCTTGTTGAAGTGAAGAATGCAGACTAAAAATGCCTGATCCTCACGCCACTAAATTCTCAAACCCCAAATCATTATTACTCTCTGAATAACAACGATTACATCAGTATCCCAAGGAAATATCTAAAATAAACAAATACCATTTTAAACAATAAAATCTCAGCTGAATCTGGGAAGAATATATTTTGGTACAGAGATGCAAGTTTTGAAATTATATAGTAACTGGTTTAGAGCACACAGTTTCTTTGATTGTAGTTTTCACATTGTGTAGAAAAACTTGAGCTTATCAGTCAGTATCTCTAGCACTCCAGCCAGCAGCTAAGTTCTAAGGAATCATTCACTCACTTCCACTCAGAGGGATGGGGAAGAGAGTCAGAAGAGCAGAAGTTAGAAAACTCATGGCTTTGAGATAAAGACTTTTTGACAGGGACAGCAAAAACTGTGCATGCAAGCAAAGCAAACCAAGGAATTCACTCACCGCTTCTCATGGGCAGGCAGGTGCTCAGTCATCTCAAGGAAAACAAGGCTCCACCATGCATAACAGTCACCTGGGGAGACAAATGCCATTATTCTGAATATCCATAACTCTAAATGTCTTCCATTCCTTCTTCTTCCTACAGCTTTTTATTGCTGAGCTGGTCTTCATGTGATATGGAATATCCTCTTGGTCAGCTGGAGTAAGCTGTCGCAGATGTGTCCCCCACCCCAGCTTCTTGCCCAAGTGAGCTTGGTGGGATGGGGAGCAGAGAAGGCTTTGACCCTGTGTCAGTGCAGCTCAGCAGTAATGAAAACTGCCCTGTATTGTCAACAATATGTGCTGCACAAACCCAAAACATAACACCATAATGGCTACAGTGGAAAATTTTAACTTTCTTCCATTCAAAACCAGCACAGAGATAAAAGCCCTTTACTGCCATCCTCCTGTCCCTTAGTGTCTTCTCACTCAGAACATTTAAGCAAGTTATATTAGAATTGCTCTTGATTCATAAATCACCTAGTGAACATCCATGTGGTAGAGCAGGAGAGGATGGTGCACAGCATCTCTTTTAATACTTCGGTGAAGGAATAGTTTGGGTTTTTTCCCTTCCTTCAGCGATTAAAAACTTTATCGCCAATCTGAAATTGTGATTCTCTTTTGTTTGCTTTAGGAAGTTCTGCATGGATGGTCAGCCAGTGCTTTCAGCATTTTGTCATTTTTTAGCTAGGAAACACTCAAATATCACAGCTGCATTTTTGCTTGAATTATGAATTCTGAAGGTTTCCCACTTTGCATAACAACTCTGTCCATATCTCTTATTGTAGATTAACAGGTGAACTAATTCAATTTTTTGTGCCCCTAGTGATTTCTATTTTTCTCCTGTCTTGATTTCTGAGGTATTTTTATGCTGAACTGATATTTCTCGAATATCTCGAATATTTCTTTGATGTCTGCCTTCTCCCCCTTCTACACCTGTCCTTTCTCACAGACAAATCTCCTCCACACTACACCACCCAGCTGCTACCCTCAAAATTAAGCACAAGGAACACCTGCTGCTGTGGAAATCCTCCTCTGAGGAACAAATGTCCTCTTCCTTGCTGTGTGAAGACAGGAACAGTGAAAAGGATAACCAGCCACCCACCCATCCAACAAACCTGCTGTCAACTTCTCTGGCCATGGTGAGAGAGGCTAATAGCCATACCATGGTGGAAGAGCAAGAAAAGTCCTCTGGATGAGAGCGGCAGTTGGAGTACTCTAAGCTCTGCTTTATGCTCTGGGCTCCATCCCAGCCGAAAATACCTGCGGGGTTTCAAAATGCTGTCATGTTTCTCTGGTGTATGCCTACGATTCAACACTAAAGGAAGATTAGATTTTAGGTTTAATTTTTTTATTCCTTTTGTATCACAGTATGGAGGGAAAAAAATCTATCTAAATTTTCAATTGCTTGCTCCATCAGAACTTGCAAAGTAGCAACCTTTAGAGCAACAGGTTTGATTTCGCCACCAAATGTCACAGCTCATTAGGCTCAAGAAATAGTGCTATCTCTTGCAGAAAATATTATGAAACATGTAAGGTAACAACTTGATCCTTCTTGTGTATATATTCTCAAGACACTAGAGATGAAGACTGGGATTTTTCAAGAGTACTTGATGTTGGCAAAATTCTGCTGCTATTCAGTTAAGTGGAAGATTTAACACTGTCTTCCACAGAAGCACTGTGAGGCAACTGACACTTTTTGTGGTGAAAAGTTGATTTCTTTTCCTTTGAGGAGAAGAAAGGAAATATATGTATTTAAATAGGAACAATTTTTGTGAGTACTACCGATACTGCATTTGTAGAATAGTGTATTGTTAACAACAGTGGCAAAGTTGTAGGCTGCACAGTCTGGGGATATTTTAGCTGCCTCTAAATGTGCTCACTGACCCCTACAGAGCAGCACAGCATTTTATGAGGCACTCAGTGATGTATCTGAAGATATGGTGCATCATCTCAGCAATTTGTCATTTCTTTACTGTGTGCCAGAATTAGTCAATTGGAATATGACACTCTGCTGTGGTTTGTAAGGAAGCATCCTCATTATCTGTGTATATACCCATCTGTTCTTGTTGGGGAAACCTGCAGAATTAAAAAGCAACTTTTCCAGCAGGGTAGGAGACGTGATTTCCTGAGGCTTTGCTGTGTAATGTTGCACTTCATGTATGCACACGGATGCATACACACGTTTCTGAATACAAGTGGTTAGAAAGAGTTTTGAAAACCATGTAAAAGGTTCTCAGCCATTACCAAGAAAAAGGAATGGTTTAATAAAATATGTGATAAAATCAGGTTCTTTTCTGAATTGTTTACCTGTTTCCTCTCTGAAGAATGCTGCTGTCTTTCCCTCTTGGATAATATTCTTCCCACAATATTTCGATGTGCAGCTCCTCAGTTAATAAAGATACTAAATGTGTGGAGATGGATGGAAATGTACCTTGGAGACAACCAAACCTTTTGACTAAGAAGTGCTGCTAAACTGATCTAAAGTGCTACTAGCTGATCTTGAACCTGTCTGGGAGGTTACTCATGAATCAAGGCAGTGAGCAACTCCTGAACAGTCTGGGTGTGTGAATTGCTGCCGTAATGTAAAGTTCTGCACAAAAATATCAGTTAGTCTGCTTAGCTGAGTATTTATGGTCTTGTTTTCATGTCAGAGTAGAAATGTATTTTTCCATGTTTGCTGAAAACGATGTTATGTTTATAAACTTGAAAGGAATTCTGAGACAAATTCAGATTTTGTTGGCACTATCACTTTTGTTAGGATAGTACAAAACTCAGTAAACCAAATTTCTAGAAGCATAATGGAAAAGCAAAATGTTTTCTGAACTCCTTAATATCACGGGAAAAGGTCTAGAGTGTGCATTTTGACATTGGAATACAGACCCATTCTGTTCTTCATAATTTTCCAGATTTTCTGACTTAGCTCGCAGGAAGGTTGCTCACTTCTATTACTGACAGTCTGTTGCACTATCCAGGAAAAATGCAGTCACAGGCTCCTGTCTAGCTGAAAACTTAATTTTTTTGAAAAAAACGTAGCTTCATTAAAGTTCTTGGCATTAATTTTGCTTTTAAGGCTGGACATCTCTTTAAAAAAATGAATGGATACAAGGCCAAAATTGTGCTATACAAGAACAGAAAGCTCTTGCTATGTTTTCGTCTTCAACAAAAAGACATATTTGAATATTATGCTGAATATCTATTTTCTAAAAAAATGTATGGATTTCTAGGAACTTTTCTTTTATTATTAAAGTAGTATCAAGACCTGTATATTCCAAGCAAAGAAATCCACCTGAGAAGTCTGCTTTCCAGTGCCATGGCCTTATTTCTGTGTCTCTAGCTTTAATCTAAAATGGTTGCATAAAGAAAAACCTGAAATTTTTTCAGTGAAGGAATAGCCAGTATCTATTTATTTTAAAATATCTGATGGAAAAAATAAAAATTCTGAGTGTGACTTTATGAACTGTCTGAAAGGTTACTCTTAATGAAATCCATGTTCACTGAAACTTCTCAAGAGATAAAACTGACTGTTGAAATAAGCCAATTACACTTCCTAATCTGTATTTATTTTGGAATTTAAGAAAATACTGTAAAATTAGGAGAAACCCATGTTGACTATACAAATATAAGTCTGCATATACAGAACTGTGACTTTATAAAAATAAATCTCAATACATACTGTGGAATAATTAAATATTTTGTGTCCCCTTCTGATGCTTAAATCTACTGGTTTCTGTAAAAGATGGCAAATTATATTAGTTTGTCCAACCACATACTTTTTCAGCCATGTTTTAAAGTTTCTGTGTGAAGATAAGTCACACTGTAAAATAACAAAAGGTAGGGTTGGGGTTTTTTGTTTGTTTTTGTTGTTTTTTTTCAGTGGGTTTTTGTTTGTTTTTTGGTTTGGGTTTTTTTGTTTGTTTTATTTTGGTTTTTGGGGAGTTGGTTTTTTTTGTTGTTTTTTGCGGTTTTGGGGGGAGTTTTTTGGTTTTGGTTTGATTTGGTTTGATTGGGGTTTTTATTTGTTTGGTTGGGTTTTTTTAACTTTAACTAGAATAATTAAAGCAGAAATGCCACATATAAAATTAAATAATTATTCTGTGAAATACTGGTGATTTTTTTTAATGTATTGACTCTTTGGACGCAATTAGTTGCTGAAAATATGTCTTCAAAATCAGTTTTTATCATGTAGCATGCTTACATATATATCAAAACTTCAGAACACAACTTTTATGAGCTGTTAATGAGTAGTTACATTCAAATAGATTCCTTTTAGAATTATGCTATCTAGTAGGAGACAAGAGAGCTACAATTATGAAGTACTAAGCTTGGATGTCTGTCTAATCTTTATCCTTAAAAATATTGTCTGTTACAGTTCAAGTGCAGCTCTGAACGTGAAAAACAGTTTGCTGACCATCTCAATATTAGTTGTAATTCTGTTAGGATGGTATAAATCAGGATCGTAAAATGTTTCACACTCTACTTTTTTTCTTTTTAAAAAACTTCTAGCCAAAGAGTGTAGTTTATGTGAAAATCACTTGAACCTCATTGACTTCTAAAATGGCAGAGGAATGCATGTTTGCTTGGGTTTCAGCATCTTCCCCTTCACCTTTGCCTTCCCCTTTCCCTTTTCCTTCCTGTTTCCCTTTCTCTTCCCACATCTAAAATGAAATTTGGCCAATAAATATTTGTTGCTGTGACAGAAAACCCAATTAACATATAATACTGTAATAGCTCTGATATATGTTAATTTCTATTTTTGTGCTACATATTAGTCTTGGGAAACATTAGAGGCAAGTTTCATACCCTACTGTAATCTGATAGATCCTAATTAACAACGGTTGTCAAAAATGAAAACAAACAGCAGAATTCCACCCATTAAGTTTTATGTTGCCATTAAAATTATGTATATGTATTTGACATGTTTTCAGGAATGCTAGGAATGTGTAATTTGTGCTCAATGCCTGACCTGTACTTTAGCATTTAAATGCAATATCAGTATTTTACAAAAAAAACAGGATTGCTTTTGTTCTGTGCAAGTTTTACTTAAATGTTATATCATAAATAAAATATTTGAATGTGGGTAAGTTTTTGTTCTATGAAAGATTAAAGGAGTAGAAGCTGTTTTGCAAGATATGCTATCCCATTGGAAAACATGATATGACATAAATTTTGCTTTAAACTGTTCCCTTACTTGAAGAGTGTGCAGAAGCACGGATAGACGAGATATTTTTTGTCAACAGCTGAGCACATATACTCATGCAGGGATTCTGTCAAACACTTCTCGCAGGAAAGGCTTGACCACTTCTGTGACTTCTGTTGCAAAGATGCTGTGCATGGGCCTGTGCTTTGGAAACATCTGAAAACAGAAATTAGTTTGCGCTCCATCTCTTGGGAAAGGTCAGCCTCTCCTTAGAGCCCTTACCTTGCAGGCGTAGCTGATGTTCTGCCTTGATTCTTGGGATGTCAGCAGCCGTGCTGAGAAGCTGGGAGCAGGGAAAAATGCAGACAGAAGTGAGATGATGTTAGAATTCCTCTTAATGGTATTTAACAGAAATACAAGTTGTTTCCTTTTCTATGTGGAGCGTGAGTATAAGGTAGAAATACTGTTGCTGTAACCATTTGTTATTGTTAGCTGCTATTTCTAGATTCTTCATGTAGGTGCAACTGCTCTGCTTTCTCTGTGCTGAGGGGTTTATTTAGATATTTCATGGTAATTTTTTGTCACCTTACCACAGAGGTGTCCAGTTGCTGTACATCACCTAGTGCATTTCTTCTTTATGAGAAGATGGATGAAGGCCCATTAAGAGAAAGGACCCTTGATGGAGAACTATCAGCACTAGAAGAGCAATCCAGTGAATCCATTTTTGAAGGCATGATTTACTCTTATGATGTGAAATCCTGAGGAGGATTTTGCTGTTAAATACAGCACAGGTGGATTTTGTCAAAACACTGAGGAATTTTTTTTTTTTTAGTTATACATTGGAAAGCTGCCTTGTCTGCCCAGTCTCCTTAACTGAGAAGACTTGATATGAAAAAAATATGTGAAAAGGGAGTTCTTGAGAGGCAATTTTTTCAGTATATGTTCTTCTGTGTCTGTGTTTGTATAATTTTTAGGAAACAATATTATAAATTATAAATTGGGATTCCTGTGGATACTCTGGACGGTTGTACTCCTGAACTCTTAGTGTTTCAACACTAAGAGGGTTTCTGTGAGTGGTGGTTCAATAACAGTAACAGGTGAAGCTGGGAGAACAGAAGGGTCAAAATGATGTGGCTGGGCAATCAAGAAAGAAAAGCAGCCTTGGCTTGACCACAAACAGGCAGGCATGTTTGTAGGACTGAGAGATATGACCTGGGAATGTATTAATATGTGGAAAAATTGGTTTGTGCAAAGTAATATATTGTGTTCATGCTCCTCCTCTGTAAATTACTTTTCTTTTATGTTGTAGCCCCTTTAACTCTGTCATTCAGCGGGGAAGTGGTACATTACATGGTCTGTGGTGCAATTCTCACACTGTGAAACATCCTCTGTTGGGTGGTTGTAGCTTTACCTGCTGTTACTTAAATAATTTAATAAGAAACTGTCAAAGTTGACTAATCCTTGTTACTGAAAGCTAATGCTTGGCAAAAGGCCTACATTTATGGCACTGGTTATTTGTGATGTTCAAATTAATGTATAATCCCTTTTCATTCATTTCATTAACACTTAAAATCTTGTCCTTTGCAACCTGCTGAGTCATTAGCATTCAACAGCTGATTACGGATCATGTTTTAAAAGTATTTCTTTTAAATGGCTTCGTGAGCCATTGATTTCAATATAAGAGCATAATATGCTTTATCACAGTGTTACTCCATGTAGGCTGACATTGGATTTAACTTTAACCTAACCTGAGTAAGGCTGTCCCTGGAGTTCCTCATGGCATCTTTTTGAGATGAATCCAAATTTCTTTTTCTTGCCCACAGTTTTGAAGAAATCTCATGTGTCTCTATTTCCAGACCCCTCAAAAGAATGGGATCTCATATAAGCTGTGAGGACAACACACTGTTAACCTTCTACCATTTAAAAAAATGACATCTTATTCCTTTTGTCTTACTTGATGCATGATAACAAAATATTTCATCTCACAAGCAAGGCGCTGTATATTTTTTATATATCTTGTATAAAACTTAGACCAGACATCATTCTGAAATCTGAATATTTTGTTCACCTATCATTTTTGTGCTAAGGTCTGTTTATATACACAAAAGATCCAAGGGAAAGGGTTGTGACCCACCTCTGAGGCAGGGCAACCAAGTTCATTGTTAACAGATCCTCTGGGGTGGGTTAAAACAAAATGACACTAAATAAATGATATAAAAATGAATTTTATTTGAGAAACTGCTTTGACATCTAACTGGAAAAAAAGCTGTAAGGGATTGGAAAAGGGGTCTGTAGCCATTCTAAAGTTTACGATCCTGCTATGAGAGGAAAATTGGAAACAGAAAAGTAGACAAAGAGAGATAGGAGAAGAGATAGCTAGCTAGCTAGCTAGATAGACAGATAGATAGATATCACTACCCGTGGCTCCAGTGATGTCTGTGTGATCATGGCCTGTGGTCGTGATACGCAGTCCCACTCTGTCAGGGGTAGGGGTCCACATATGCATGGAAAATTGGTTTTCCTGCTTCTTCCAGTATATTCTCCAGTACACCCTCTGTGAGGAGTTATGGACAGGCACAATCTTCTTTCTGGAAGATTCTGGAAGTTTGTTGACATCAAGAGGACAGGTGAGTGTGTGTGTTCGTGTGTCCAGGTGTGCCTGGACAAATTTTCTGTACAAAGTTTCTGAGTAAATTTTCTGAGTTTTGTGGTTGCACAGTGGTGGCTCCTGGGGTGGGAGAGAGAATACCATAAAAAACACAACAACCCTATCCTGTCTCCAGTTAAAGACGGTTCTCCTTTAGTCTGCAAACAGCTTGATTAAAGCGAAATTTAGCCTCAGCATCCATGTGTTTCACTACAGAAAGTTTGAGAGGTGTTTCTTTAAATGTTTGTCTTTATATTAACCCCTGCAGTGTGGATATTAATCTCTGGTAATAGTAGTTTCTAGAACATCCACGAGCTTTGTGATACAACTGGTATCACATGTGAAGGACACTTTGGTCTTATTTCTGAGGGGTTATGAAAAGTGCTATTTATGCTGATTCTGTCCAGATGTGTGGTAACATAGAGACTAATGGTGATCTCCAGTTTCTCTTGCATCACTGCTGACACTGCTGAGCTGCTGGAGAACCTACTCAGGAAACTTGCTTTGTTTCCAGTACAGCCAGGGAGCTTATGTCAGTCATCTGTCAAACGTAACTTTAAAAAGAGAGAAAGAAGATACATTAGACAATCTTTTAGTATTATTTTTTTTTTTTTGTAGCAGAAAAATCACTGTGAACTTCTTAATGCTTTAAGATGCTCAAAATTAAAACTTAGGATAATGCATTCAAGTGGTCAAAGTGTGTGTAAAAAGAAACAGACAAGTTGGTAATGCAGTGTGAATTGCAGATACATGGCAGGAAAACTCTATTCAGCAAACAAATGAAGTCTTTCACCCATGAGGCCAGAATAGGAAAGATGCCCACAAATATAGCAAAGAGGAGAAGAAGTGTTAAAATGAAGTTTAAAAATACAGTGATAATGAGAGACTGTCATTTTCTGAGACAGGAGTGATTCTTATCACAACAGGTCAGGGGTTATGTGCAGTCAGAAAACCCAGACTGTAGCTGGAAACCATGAGAAGGTAATTGAAAATTGCATCCTGAATTGAGAAGGGAAAGTCTGCCTTTGTGCATGCAGAAATCTGCTGACATGCATGTTGGAAATTAAGACAGCTGTTTTCCAGACAGCTGGTTTTAGAAGCTGCAAGTTTTGTAACTGAAAGAAAGGTAGAAATTACTTTTTCAGTCAAGCATTAAGTAATTGTATTCATACATCTTGAAGCAAAAGAGATAGTAAGTAGGGTTATAAATAAACTTTTCCCCTTTTTTTTGTGGGTATGGGAATACAATGAAGTGTAGGTTGGAAGTTAATGGGAAGACTGTGCACAGACTTAGATACTGGGAATTTAAAGGACAATTGCCACTCTTGCCTGAAGAAAAAGTGCTCTAGGAGATTCATCTGAGAGAAAGGAACAGACTGTGGCCTTAATTCTCTCAGTGGCAACATTCTCCTTTTTTTTAAATGGCTTCAGATATATCTCTTGTACACAAAACCCCTTTGTATACTCTGGTATGAAGCAAGGTGAAGTAGAATTGTATTGAATTTGGTGCCAGCTGGGGCTAGATGTGGGAATATGATGTACTTCCTTGAGATGAATGTAAGAGAATATTTGTCTCTTTACAGACCTAATGAGTAATCATCTATTCAATTTGCAAGGCTGCAGTTATGCCTACTACTTTCGCTTCTCACGATGGCTGAGTCCTTTTAAGTTTGGCCTGATCAATTAATCCAGTCAAAACATTCATCTGTAAGTGGTGACTAAATGGGCTACCAGAAAACTGTACAGAAATGGTGAACGATTAGAATGATTTTGGCATTGTTTGACTTCATATAAAATGTGCTTATAAAGATTTCAAGGAGGGTGAATCTAAGGTAAATCTAATAATGATTGAGGAAAAAGTGCATTTTGGGAGAATAGTTTTAATAACCAGTGTAACCTAAATGTCAAATAAAGCAGATTTGAATTTATCTTAGGTAAAATTGACATCTTTCTTAGCTTGCTTTACTGAGGTAAGTAAAAATCCTGAAATAAAAATAGATACCATAAGCAGTGATTGTGGAAATGTTTCGTTATCCCATTTTTTGGCATGCACCTGCACAAGTTCCTATGCAGCTTAATGCCCCTAACCCATTAATTTCTTCTATTTGAATTATTTGCAGTTCACAAACATATGCTCTTTGTTGTTTAAAAAGTGGACTTGGGCAGGAAAATAGACCAATATGCACTTATTTCAGCAATTAAATCCTTTTCCTTGAGGTAGAGGTCACTAGAATCTCCCAGAGTCCTTTGAATAGCATGTCACCGAACAATTAAAAATGCTTCCTTTAAGTGCCTTTTAAAGCAACAGAATCCTTAATTGTTGGCATCAAATCTTTATAGTATCACTCCTAAAAAGGCAAATTGCTTGTTTGCCAAAGGCATGATTTTCAGCCAGTTTGCAGATATTTGGACTTTAAAAATCCTTCCCCCCACACCTCCCAACAGAGCTACGCCCTACCATAATCCAGCATATTTGATAGATATTGAGATTAGAATTGATAATGGAGATGACTGATATACATTTAAGAAGGACACCGTCACTATTTCCTTAGAGTTGTCTGTGTATCTTCTATTCAGAACACATATATGTATCCAAAATTCTGCATCTTAGAAGACTGTCCCAAATCATGCAACATTTTTGTGAGGTGACTCTCCTTGTCCTTTTCAAATGTTTTCTTTGTCTTAAAATATGAATTATGATGGAAGGAAATGGGTTTGTCTGCTTGTACCCATGCCCTCTTTTACTTACAGGTAGGATGTTCGGCTTGCAGTTTTTTCACTAATGAATATATCGGCAAGCTCCAGCAGAGACCACATGGTAGCTGGCTATTTGGGACATACTTCCATCTTGTAGCCATGGGAAACTAAATCCCAAATCTTCTGATCATGAGGTGAAGGAAATATCTTAATTCAAACAATTTTGTGATTGGAAAAGAGATCCTTTTATGCTCAGCTTTTCTGTTTTCTTCCATTGTTTTGATTTAAAACATAATTTTTTTTCATCTCAAAGCATCCACTTCTGCCATCAAGAAAGAAGAAAAAGAAATAGAGTCAAGCATCAAACTATTTTTTTTTTTAATTTTAGCTGGTGAGTTGAAGAATAGTACTGGTTACAATCTTCTGACTGTTATTTCTCTTTTTGTATCTTCGTGTTTTTGAATTATTCAATTACTTAGCAAAACAGAAAATGTGAGAGTTTGTAGACAAATTTGCAGTGGTTACAGATGGTAAATGAAAAACTCTTATTGCCTGTAGTGATTGCAGGAGGCTTGAATTTCTAGTAATTCTGTGAATGTGTGTGACATCCCCAAGGCAATCAAGCACAATGTTTTTGGCTGAATGTGCTTAGAGTAACTAAAGCTGGATTAAAAAGTTAGCTAAACTTTTAAATCATTCACTTTAACAAGTGTCACAGTATTCAGTGGGGCAGAATGTTACACCAACAATTGTTAGGATTGGAACCTGGAAAACAGCGGTTAAGTATGTATTTTCTAATTGCAGAAAAAATGGCCCTCACCTGAACTGAGTAGACTGGTCAGACATTCACTGAATCGTATGTTTGGAGTTCTTGTTTCCTTAGCTTGATGCTCATGGCATAGTGTGAAAATAGAAAGACATGTTTTGCTTTCCTATAGAGTGGTCAAGGGCAGGGCATGAATGTGCCTGTAAAACAGTATCTTTTTAATGATATTCTATGGCCGCCTTCCCCAATAGTCTATTTGTTCAACTGCGTAGTCTTTATGTAATTTATTCTATGAACAAGTCCAATTAAAATGGCATTATTTAAAACCAACTTAAATAAAAACCCATTTTATGTGAAGTAGTTAGCCTTTCCAAATTTTTTTTAACCTTTGAGTTAGTTAAACTTGCGTCCTCAATTCCTTTAGGAAAACTACAGGAGATATCAGTCAGTTTCAATTGTTGTTCCAAAATTAATTTCTACAATGGCCTATGCATATTAGAGATGGGAAAACAGATATGGAGAAATTTAGTGACTAATCCAATTTTCCAAAATATATGTCATGGAATACCTGATTTCAAGTTCAGAATTGTAGGCAATACTTCCTCCTGTTTTCAAGTAGAGAAATGAGAGGATATAAATGGACCAAAAAGAGTATGGCTATGCTGATCTGGATCCTGTGTTTCTTCAGGGCACGCTGTGA
>VZTE01002990.1:120881-172601 GCA_013397775.1 Eulacestoma nigropectus
TTTTTTTTTTTTTTTTTTTTTGTTAGAAGGACTGCTTTTATCACATGGGAAAAAAATGCATCTTGTAACTAATATGGAAATTACTTAAAAAAAAAATTTCTGAAACAGTAATTTCCATCCATTAGCACTTCAGTTATTGCCATCAAAAAATAATTTACAGACCTTCTTGCAGCTGCTCGCAGCTGCTTATCAAGAGATTGTTGTGAGACAAAGCTGGGCCAGAAGAGGTTTCTCTCATCATGCAGTCAGTGTAATTAGTTTAAGAATAACCTCTCCCTTGTGTACCTGAAACAATTCTATCAGGTAATAGGCCAGCTACATACACACCACCAATAAATTTGCCACCAAGTAGAGCTGGTCAGCAAGGTAAGGCATTTTGTTGATGGAACTGATTACTAAAAGATACTAATCAGCCCAGTAAAGATAGTTGTAGTAAGTCTTTGTTGAGTTTAAAAATGAAGTATTTGCTTTATATATATTTGATGATATACAAGAAGCTACAGTGGATTTTTACTGCGTAAGTGTTTATCTTTTAACTTTTTGGTAAGGATAAAATGTTTTCATATGCCTTTTATTTCTTTCTGTGTAGTTGTTAAAGGGAGAAGCTCTGAAACAAGCCAAATTATATGAGTGGAAACATTCCTGATTTTGAGATGAGATTTTTATTTCTGTATGCATTTTATATGCATTTGTGAGTGTTGCTTTTCTCTTTCCTCCCTTGAGAAACTGCCACTAGATGGAGCAAGTGTTGCTTAAAAAAAGAGGGAAAAAAACCGAAAAACCCCCCAAAACTCTCTGCCCTCCAGCCCTTCCCAAATCAAAACAAAAAAAACAAAACCCTAAAACGAAAAACAAAAACCCAACCAAACAAAACAAACTAACAAATAAAACAAACAAGAAAAAGAAAGAGAAAAAGAAAACAAAAAAGAAACAACCCAAATCAAGGATACTGAAGACCTGTCCTAAAACCTGAGGGTAAGAGCACGCATCATTTACAGATGCAACATCGTTGTTACTAAAAGTTATGTGCTAAACGATGGAAGTTTAATGTATTTGAAAGCTATCTAATCAAAATAATTCTTTTCACTTTTTTGTAAATATCTTAAGAGAAATTATGCTTAAATGAACTCTAATACAAGGGGCTGGTGGAGAGAAAGGGTAACTGCAAAAGCATTTATTTAAAATTCCTTGTAGAACCCATTGCATATCTAAGATAATTGGGATGCCACCATTAAATATTTTTAGATAATGAGAAGAAGAATGGACTTATTAGCACATTTCCCATTATATTAAGTAAATGTTTTATCAGTTGCTTTAAACTTGGGCACACAAATTTAGGCTGACCTTGAAACATGAGACTTGCCTGTAGGATAAGGAATGATGGACTCATTTCAGGGTGATGTGGGGTTTTGTACTGACCCACAGAGCTGGTCCACAGTAGAATTCCCTCTTTGGCTGGTGAATGAGACTCAATGGAGCCTCAGGAGACAAACCTTACAAGTCTTGTTGATCACAGGTGGGCTTAATTTGGTAGAGTCTATGTCGATGTATCTCAAACAACATCTGATCACACTATGATTTAGCAAAGCCCAGATTATATTCTTCTACCTCTCTCAAACTGATTTATTTTAGTGGGATGTATTTAATGTGAGGATAATGTTTCTTAAGATTGTTCTCTTCACCTGGATTTAGAAGGAGATGGGGAAAAACATCCACAAAGATGCTCTGAAGTAGATTAAAACAATTTACTGATAGAATTGTGCAATCAATTGTGGGTGGCATCCCAGTATTTGAAAGAGAACATAATTTGCATCCTTGTGTCTGATCTGTTCCATCCTAAATTACAGTTAGAGGGACTTAAAGGATAACAGGAGTTTGCAGATCATTTGACTGAATTAGACTTCAGTAACTTGAGGGGTATCTCCTAATCAGCCAGTGAAGAGTTTTCTTCCCATGGCTGTCTGTCATCTATGATTTATTACACCACACTATCTACTTTTTTTCTTCTCCTAATTTACAGCAAAGTATTTGATTGCCTTTTAGAGTATGCACAGTATAATACAGTGTTTCTAAATGTTGTGCTATGAAAATTCCCATTCTGTTTGTCTTTCTGTACACTTTAGGTGATTAGGGCACACCTACATTTTCAGTGTAGTAAACAGATGCTCTTTAAAAAGCAGGTGAAAGACAGAAGCATGCTGAAAGTACAGATGTAAAGCAGGCACTGGCCATGCCTTGTAAAACAAGCCTGTCCATGCAGTTCAAATGATAGATAGCAACACTGACCCAGAGAGACTTCCTCCAGGGTTAGGGATTAGCAGCTATGTTTGACTAAGCCATGGTCTCTGTTCAGGCTGCAAATAAGGACACTAATTAGTGTCAGTTGCAATTGTGATTTTTTTGAGATCTCAGCCATTAGGAAAATTCTGCAGTGGCTCTACCTAGTCATGCTGAGTATACTTCACGGCATAAATATAATATTGTGGGGTCTCTTTTGGTGTGTTTGGTTTGTTTAAGGAGAAAAAATAGAGGTTTGTGGATTATTGTATGAGGGTATTAAAAATTCTTGGTTCATACTGATGCCTTAGGTTTTAACTTTTATAATTTTCAAATCCTGTACTGCTTAGTGGGTAACTGAAGTTTCATGTGGCCTAACTACTGTTCTCTCATGCTGGTTAGACATAACAAGCCTCTCTTGGTTTGCTCTTCAAGGACACCAGGCCCCAAAATGTGTAAACTAAAGCCTCTAAAGGGGGGGCAAACTTGGGGTAATTACATCATGAACTGAGATTATAATTGGAGAATTAACCCTGATATGCAAATGAACCAAACTTATAAAAGCGCAAAGAACCCGTGACCCGGGGTCCGTCTTGGGTGTCGCCTTTTGACTACCCAGGGTGTACCTTTAAAGGCCCTTTCAAATAAATACTTACATTTATTCTCCTATTTTTGTCTAGCCTCTGTGTTTTAGGTGGCCATCACAAGGCATCCATATTCTCTCTATTTTATTTAAACAAGTAATTTATGACCTGTCATCTCAAACTTTTACCACTCTTCCCAAACAGATCCTTAGTTTCTGCTTAAGATGTTTTTTTTTTTTAGTGGTGAATATTACTTTTATAAAGAACCAAATGTAAGAAAACTGAATGAACATAACAGAACTAATAAAGGCTGAGGATTTATTTTCATACACTCGATAAATAACAGAAAGAAACTTTAAAATTGTAAGTTATCTGCCTCTCTAAGCCATCATGAGTAAGAATAAAAATAATATGCTTAGTATTTTCAATGAATCAATTTTAGAATGAGATCAATTTTTTCTCAGAATGCATAAATAAATTACAAACTTGGAGCCAGAAGTTAAATACAGGCTAATGTAAGAATAAGAACGCAGACAAAGGAACAGATTAAAGGTTGGATTTGTTAAGGTGATTTTGTTCCAGTCATTACTTTTTCTAAAGATTTTGTGGGGGAGATTCTTGCACTGGGTGTATATGACTTAAGTATAAGCTGCTGCAATGTCTACGGGATGGTGCTTGTGTTTAAGTCAGAACAAGTTGTTTTCTCTACTTTGCTTTCTTAGACACTGGGGAGCCTGCTCACAGGAGGAAATCAAACTTCCAGAAAAAAAGAGATGTTGCTTCAGGACTAAATCTCTGTCTTGATAGAAGAGGAAGAGCACATTAAGGGTAAGCTTCAAATCAAACAATGAGACCATTTAGTAACTGCACTAGGATAAATTACGTTCCTTTGTGATTTACATGTATAAAAATCCTCAAGATTCTTCCTTTCTCATCTAGACAATAAAGCCCCTCAGACACTAACAGTGAAAACTCTTATTATAGTTATTTGTGATGTAAAAGCATGTTTAATAATGATTTTGTCACCAATTTATTGTTTAGAAAGCTGCTCTTCTGCTGGAGCTCTGATCTGCCCTTTTGTCTAGGAAATCTTGAAGATGTGCTACAAAATTGTATAAGAACTCAAGCAAGTGCTACTGCCTCCCAGCTGAAATATATGCATGCTGATTTTTGCATCCTTCATCCATGAGCAATTATCTGGTCTTATGCTGTTTCTAATTTTCCAAAAGCAAGGCCCGTAATTAATAAGGTGATCTACATTTGAGTAATGTTTTTGGGAACATCAGCACTTCATTATAAACAGAAAGAGACAGTGTGCAATAAACATATATGAGGCTTTTAAAAATTCTACTCCCAGGACCTAGAAGTAACGAAATATCAGCTTCCCTCTCTTAGCTGCACTCATCACTTGAATGCAGGTCTGGCAATGCTGATTCACATATTTTTCACCTTCATACTGGACAATTGCAATGCATCCTGCTATTTGCAGGTCACCTGGAAGGAATGTACAAAGGAGATGGTTCACTATGCAATAGTCTTCCTTTTTAGAAGATCCAGTGTCAGTTCAATTATGGATTCATTGAACCTTCTGGGAATCATTGTCACCATTGGAGTCTTATATCTCAAAAGTGAGATATGATATTTTTATTCTTCTTCTTCAGCAAAGGGATGTATATGCAAACATGATGCTGTGGCACAGCTATAGTGTACATACAGTGTGTTAACCTGCCAGGTACCTGCTTGTGTATACTCTGACTTCTTGATAAATGCTGTGTAGCTTAGCCACATAAATTTTGTTTTCATTTACTATGGTATTCTTTCTATGCCATCTAGCAGTGTTTCTGTGACAATGACAAGTAGACAAGGGTTAGTGTAAGGGGAATAAATTTGGCCTGTGATAAGGGACTCCCTTTTTGCTAAATTTTGGAACAGGATTACGATAATAGTTCAAAACCAAAAAGTGATTACATACAGGTGAGTTTCTAGGACACCAAGAGAGAACACTGAAAAAGAAAAAATGAGAATGAAGCTTCAATACATCCTAACATTACTTTGTGCCTCTTGGTAGTTAGTTCCATTTGGGTGTCAGTTCTGACTCTGTAACCTTTTATAACAAATTTTCTTTCACGTTGTAAAAGCAGCGGTCAATCACGTGTTTGCGGCTTGCTACCTAAAGAAATTCTCAGCTCACAGAACTATAAAATAATCTTGAAGACAATATGTGAAATTTAACCCTTGTTCATCCCCTTTTACCATTCAGAAACCAGAAAGCTTCTGTAAAGACTGTTGCGTCAGACAGATCTGCAGTGGCCCAGTAACTGTGATCTAATGATAACTTCCTTTCTGAGCGCTGGATGGGAAATTGCGTGTGGAGGGATCTGTTGTTTGCTTTTGTCAGAGTTGTAATGGTGGGTTGGTGGGTGTAGTTACTGTAGATCGAGCTCATAGCTCTTAGGAATTGAGGTGCTAGAGAGGCTTAGATCTAGCTTACTTTCTGTTGACAGGTCAATCTACTGTTTCCTATTTGTAAAGGTATGAAGTTTTGACTTCACGTCAGGAAATCCTGCTGAAATATCGCTAGCTGCATTCCTGCACTGCTCTTAAGTAAAGCTGACTGATGAAACTCTTACCCTCTTGTGAGTGACTGAGACATGGACCCAGACCGGCAGGGAATCTGAATCATTTATTCAAAGAAACGAGCTGGCTTTATACACTTCTTCAAGGCACAGTATTTCCTTATATGGAAATACTCACTGTGTGACCTATCCCATGCTGCCACATCAGCAACGCACTTTCTGAATGTCCTTCTATGGGGTGATCACGCGCTGGTCACCCGTCTGTCAGCTCCCGGCAGCTCCTCTCCGTAGGGCTCTGCCGCGTGACACCTCCTCCCCCCAGGGTCCGGCAGAGACAAGGCTCTCTGTGCTGCCGTGTGCTCCTTTGTGCTGCCATGTGCTCCTTTGTCCCACAGCCTNGCTCCTTTGTGCTGCCATGTGCTCCTTTGTGCTGCCATGTGCTTCTGCAGGCATGTCCCACAGCCTGCAGCTCAACTCCATCCCATCTCTTCCCACACCCACTAAAACACCCCCCAAAACCAAGTCAAGAACAGGTGAAAATATTATGTACTGAAAGACATATACCTAACCTTTTAGAATAGACCCAGCCATGGCCTTTGCTTCTGAAATCTATGTCACCAGGTTTGACTCAAGGTTCAGCCTTGTGCCCTTTGTATTTGAGGAAGAAAAAGTGTTAGATAGATAATTAATAACTGAAATAAAGCAGTGTACAATCTCACTGCACAGCAAACCTTTGCCAGTAACTTCTGGTATAGTAATGTCTCCTTTTCGTACAGGGGAATCTAAAACCAACTTTGGGTATAATGACTCATCCCATCTTCTCATTTATCACCAGAGGTTTTGCTTTGATATTACAAAGCCTTCCTATAATCTTATCCATAGCACCCCATCTAGAGGTGTTTTCCCTGCTAAGTGTTTTCCCAGCTTCAGTGATCTCACTGCTCTGATGATAGTGTTGAGCAGCTGCTTCAGCCTACATTGTTTTCTCTCCTTTTTCCTCTCCTATACAGTCTGTGAGGAAAAAACTCCATGGTATCTTTGCTTTTTTTCCCTCTAAGCATGTCAAATGGACTTTTGTTTCTGTAGAATTTTCTTTCTGTCCTCTTTTTTTCATTCTCTAATAAAAAATTACCTACTCTCATCTTTCTGTATACTCATTGACCTTTCATTTTTGTGTCTGTACATCAACAATCCTTTCCTGCTTCCCACCCTTTGCCCCATGAGAGATTCTCTACTTCCCATGACAGGAGTCCTGTGCTTTTAAGTCACTCGATGGTTCTCTTATCAGCTAAAGAGAACACTGTTACAAGACTTTGCTATTTTTTCCATTAGCTTGTATCTGGATGAACATAAACACTAGGAAAACATAAACACTAGAAAACTAAACTATTCTATTACTGTTATTATCTCTGGACTAAGAAGGTAATTTATACACTGATTCACCCCTGCATAATTCACTGACCTATCTTTTGTTGTTGAAAATAGACAATTCCACAGCTAAATATTTTTTTTTTTAAATTTTGTCTAAATACACTGTTGTCTGACCATAATCTCATTGGAATCAGTGGGATTTTTTCCATTAACATCAGTGTGCTTTGGATCAGATCCCAGATGAACTTTTTTCTTGCCTTTTAATACTGTGAGTACTCAATTATGATGCTCTTAATGCTGAGCCATGCTGGGAAGGGAAAGTTTTGCACTGCTGGAGCCCTGGTTCCTGGCAACCATGTCTTTCAAAGGCAATGTTCCTCCATGGGGGAATGATAGAAAGATTCCCTCCGCTACATCTCTTTAATTACAAGAGCAAGTATCCTCCCACTGCAGTCCTCCCAGCATCTAGGAGCACTGCTTTAGCCTTCTCTAGTGCAGTCAACATTTCCAGAAAAGATTTAAAACTTCCTCTCTGACTTCCTGATTCACCCCCCATGCAGCTGTTACTTTTTATTGCAATGCACTCTTTAATTGAAGATGCTCAGGACAATAAGGATTCCCATATGGCACTTGCTGCAGCTCTGAGACTAGAAAGAACTTTCCTGTTTCTCCTCAGTAAAAATATCTTTGCTTAAGTAGTGCTGTATGTTGCTTAATTTTTAAAATTCTGCCTTTATTAAATTCAGAACAAAATGATGAGGACTTGCAATTATATATATACACACATGTAAATATAGACAGATATATTCATGAATATATGTAAAACACTTTATATATATGTGTGTGTGTGTGCGTGCCTATAAAGTCAGTTCATACACCTTCCAAAAAGAGTGATTTGCTTTTCTACCTGACAAAGTTGCTCTGGCTTTCATGTGTTTTAGTCATCCTGAAGCACTGACACCTCAAATTCTGTTTTGACAACCAGGGAAAACATTTAATAAAAGCAGGCTACTTCCTGTATGAAGGCTGCTAAAATCCAAGTTTTACATGAAACTCTAAACTGGGAACTAAGCATGGTAAATATGGGAGGAGTTATTCCACAAGTCTATCATTTTCCTGATCACCTGAGCATGCAATTTCTGTTTTTAATTTGTATTGGGGTAATGGAGTAATTTTTTTTTATCCCCAAGTATTCTGATGTCATGGAAAAAGCTCTACATTCCCCTCTCCCCTTCCACTCCCCACAGCTGGAAATTCCTAGTTTCCTCAAAAGTGCTTTATTGTTTGTGTAATTGCCTTCAGATTCTACTCTGGAAAAAAAAAATCAGAATTTTAATTTCAGGAAATACAAGAACAGGTTACCTAAGTAGAGTATAATATTTGCATGTATGCTGCCAAACAGACGGAAACAATGTGGTAAGTGTTCAAGAAACCTGGGAAATACTTTCCTGGAAATGCTGGAGTGATTGTTTTTATGTATTATGCTGTCTCTGGAATGGTTCCCGCGTGCTCCCCCGGACTGGCACAGGGTACACTGCTCCCGGTACCCGCGTTTGGTGAAGGCTCCTCAGGTCACAGCCAGCATTCACAGAGCGCTTTGGAGAGTGGCAGTTTGTGTGCCCACGTAGAAGGTGGGGTGAGGTCATCGCTGCCCTGGATTCAGAGCCTGCCCAAGATGACTCCCTGAATATGCCCTGCAATGACACAAGCACTTTCTGGGATTAATGTGTCACGTAAAATCAGAGAATTGTTTCTACTCAGACAGTGAATCTGAAATACAGCAACAGCTGTGTACAATGCAAGAAGGAATAGTCTGTTTTCAAACAAAGTAATAAATGGAGTTTCTCTGATGGTCCATGCTTGTCCAAATGCCTCAATCTCTGAGGCAGGAATGCTGATCTCTTCTGCAAGTGAATTTCAGGCACTAAAAACACACCGTCTAGCTTTAATGTGTCAGTGTTAAGGTTCTCTTCAGGACTTCAAAATCGCCTGGTCAGGTAGTAAAGACTGGTAATAAAGACCATAACTTGAATTCTGTTGTGAGGATGAAAAGGGCTGCTGGATGCATTACTTTCTTGACGGATTCATTATTGCTTGCTTTTAGATATTCCCAGTATACGAAGTAAAAGAAAAGTATTAGTGGAAGCAAGAAAAAATTTCTAAACAGTTTCCCACACTCATAATATTTGGCTCAATCCAGATTTAATCTTTCCAGGCAAAATGCAGAGTCACAAAATTACAGAATAAGCTGAGTTGGAAGACATCCACAAGGACAGTCAAGTCCAACTCCTGGCCCTGCACAGCACCATCCCCAAGGATCACACCATGTGCCTGAGAGTTTTCCAAATCCTTCTTGAAATCTGTCAGGCTTGGTTCTGTGACTTCTTCCCTGAGGAGCCTGTTCTAGTGCCCAGCCACCTTCTGGGTGAAAAATCCTTTCCTGATATCCAGCCTAAACCTCCCCTGACACAACTTGTCTGGTCCTGTCACTATCACCACAGAGAAGAGATCAGTGCCTGCCCCTCGTCTTCCCCACAGGAGAAAGTTGCAGACTGCAATGTCTGTCCTCAGTCTCCTCCAGGCTGAACAGATCAAGTGACCTCGGCAGCTCCTCATATGGCTTCTCCTCAAGGTCCGTCACCATCTCCTCCCTCTCTAATGGCTTAATGTCTATTTTATATTGTGGCCCTAAAACTGCCCCCAGCAGTGCCAGTGCAGAGCAGAGCGGGACAATCCCCTTCCTTGCCCGGCTGGTGATGCTGTGCCTGATGCATCCCAGGACAGGGTTGGCCCTCCTGGCTGCCAGGGCACTGCTGACTCATGTTCAACTTGCCAGGACCCCAGGTCCCTTTCCATGGCACTGCTTTCCAGTGTCTCATTCCCCAGTCTGTCCATACATCCAGGGTTGCCCCATCCCAGGTGCTGAATCCGGCACCTTCCCTTGTTGAACTTCATATGGTGGGTGATTTCCCAGACCCCTGATTTATTGAGGTCTCTCTGCAGGCCCTCTCTGCCTTCAAGGGAGTCAACAGCTCCTCCCAGTTTTGTATCATCTGTGAACTTGCTCAGTATCCCTCCCAGTCCTGTGTCCAAGTCATTTGTGAAGATGTTGAAGAGCAGAGGGCCGAGGATGGGGCCCTGTGGAACCCCACCAGTGACAGGTCCCCGGTCTGATGTCACCCCATTCACTGTAACCCTTTGTGCCTGACCCTTGAGCCACTTACTCACCCATCCCACGATCACGCATCCCATGATGTGTTTATCCAGCTGTGGGCTGGACTTTAGGTCCAGAAGGATCCTGTGAGAGACAGTATTGAAAACTTTACTGGCTTCCCTTCATCAGCTGGGTGGGATACCTTGGCATAAAAGGAAACCAGGTTTGATAAGCAGGACTTTCCTCTCATGAAGATGTGCTGGTTCTGACCGATGACTGTGTTTCAGGTATTTTTCAGTACCCCTAGAGTAATCTTCTCCATAACTTTACCAGGCACTGGAGTGAGACTGACAGGCCTGTAGTTTCTGGGCTCCTCCTTCTTGCCCTTAAAAATCGGGACAATATTTGCCAGTTTTGAGTCAGCTGGGACCTCTCTGGATTCCCAAGACCACTCAAAAATCGAAAGAGGTTTTGCAATGATATCAGCTAGCTCTTTGTGATTTTTTCAATGAATCCCATCAGGCCCCATAAACATGTAGAGATCCAGCTGGAGCATCAGATCCTGCATAATTTCAGGGTCAGCTGGGGAATGGTCACTCTTGCAGTCATGATCCTCCAGCTGAGGGCACTGAGACCCCCCTGGTCTGTCATCTGTGTGGGAGACAGAGCCAGAGATTGCCTTAAACACCTTTGCCTTGTCCCTGCACGTGAGGTGACCATCCTCATCCTGTAATGAGCTGATGTTATTTTTCCAATGCAGAGTATCTTGGCACTGTTGCTTTGAGTTTAAGCAGAAAGAGCAGGACCTGAGGAGCTCTGAGTCCTATGCCAGTCGCACCTGAGGAAGCCATATACACATCTTGGAAATGACTTCAGACCTCCTTCATGCTGGAGACATACCCGTTTGTCCTCAAACAGCATTATTTGGTTGGTTTTTTTTGTTATTTTTCCTCCCTGGGGTGACAGAAGAAGGTGAAGCAAGGTGTCAGGAACTAGGTCAGAGGTTAATTTCCAGTGCAGAATTCAGCTGGGAAACCACAGGCAGGAGGTAAACCCAAGAGCATTCCTCATGTTTAATCATTCATGATAAAAATGCCACAGAGGTTTTCCCTCATATATGGTGATTTATCACTCAACAATATTCAAAAATGATAAGTGATGGACCTGTTAGAGATCTGCACAGTAATAAAAGTTATCTTTCTCAATGTATTTTGTGCTAAAATGTGTTTGGCACTTTATACATTTCGTAAACTTAATTGCCATTTTACTCATGCTAACGATCATCTCTGTTACAAGCATTATTAGTTGCCCTACAACACAGCTTCTACAGCTCTGTTCTGCTGAGCAAGCCATCTGACATTTAAAGAGAGGGCTTTGGCTGTGCAGGGAGCAGGATATACCCAAAATCCTCCCCAGCTGTGAGTGGAACCTAAGAAATATTTGCCAGATTTTAGATAACTAGAGGTAACAAAGAGAAAGGAAAAACCCCATTATTCCCCATTTTATGACCCACACAAAGTCTTTGTATACCCATAGGCACTGAGTTTATGAGCAACTCATTTCACATTTTCTGTAGAGGCAAGAGAGTTTGGAGACCTTTAGGTTCCCCCATCAATTTGTCCATCAATAGTTGCAGTAGATTGAAATATTTGATAATCAGTGAAGTCTGGGCACATCCCTGGAGCAGAGGAGGGATGCTGTGGGTTTCTCAGGCATAGTGTGTCCACAGGGACCTAACAGGTATGCCCTTTTCATTTTCCTTCATAGGAAATATTTAGTCTTTGTTGAAATCTTGCAGATCAGGTATCTCCTGCAACATGTTCACTACAGAGTTCTGTGGTCTGGAACAACTCAGTTTCTGATGTTTATGACAGAGTTATACGTAAAAAAATTAGCCTCTGTGGCAGGGCTGATAATTTTAGGACAGTGTAGCCTGCTGAGGAATACTTTTCTGGCATGGTAGGTACTGTCTGATTTAATCCTCTGAAGGTTTTATGATGATGGAAGACAGGTTGTGTTCGAGAAGGAATAGAGGCTTCCCTGTTCAGCTATTCCCAGACTTGTTTTTGTCTTTTTTCTGTTTTACTCCTGTGCTTTTATAAGTTGTGTGTGGACTGCAGCTGGTGGAGTTAGGAATGTAGGGACACTATTTTTTTTAATGAAGACAGAATAACTCTGTTCATTGTATCAGTGTAAGATCATGTCTATTTTTCAACAAATTATTTCAAATTATTTTCTTGACCTGAAGTTGATTTTGTAACTCACTGGTCTTAGTACAATACTTTTAGTAGCAGGCTTTGCTTTGGTCTTGCCTTATTGCAGTTTTTTAGTTTTAAAAAGGAATAATTAGATGTTTTAAAAAAAATTCTTTTAGTTGGAGTTTTCTTTGTGTGTATTTTATTTTATTTTATTTTATTAAATAAAGTTGTTATGTTCACAGTACTGAAATCGGTGAAAAGGTTTCAAAGTTTGAAAAGCAGTGTAACAAATGAGTGCACACCTCACCTTTTTTATTGCTGGAAGTGCTCTGGCTTGAAAATTTTTTATTCAGAAAACTTATTATTGACAATCTGATTGGAAAACAGTGAAAGAAAACAACCTGTGTTTCAAAAACTTTTAATCCTAAATTCTTTTAAAAACACAAATGCATAGGATTCCATCTAGAAAGGAGCAAGTCTTGACTCAGAAACACATGTGTAAGAAACTCCACAAAGACCTTTCGGAAATGAGAGAGACCTAACATAATTTACATTTGTGGCTGTGGCCTTTCCTTCTGATGGCCTTTCTTTCTTTCTTCTGTAACAGCTCTGCTTGAAATGGTTTTGGATTGAGCTTCTCTGGCTACACTGCTGTTCACAGTCAGAAAAAGAAAAATTGAGAGACTGTGCTGTTATTTTAAGTATTTATTTGTGCTTGCATCCAGATTTTCTTCTCATCCTGGACCATTCTAGCAACTTCAGTTACATTTGCCTCTAGAGGTATTGCTACTCCTTTGTTGGACAGGAATACAAACAAGTAGCTGCTCCAGGCAGAGATCACTGCACACATTTGAACTTCCATTATACACAAACAAGTAAAAAGCCAAACAAAAACAATGCCCAGTGTTTGTTCAACATGATTCTCAGTTGTGTGCAATAGGCAAGAATCAAAGGAATTCCTTTCTCTTTTCCCCAACTGTGCTTTTTCCTCAGGGAAATCTATAAGCATGTTTTCTGGGATTGTTTTTCCAATTTGGGAGAGATGAGCAATGCTACAGTTAGAAAGCTATTTGGAGTTGCCAGTTAAATCCTCTAATGCGTTAGTATGAGTGCAAGCAGATAGGGATGTGATGCTAGTGGCTGCATAAATCCAAGTCTTTGACACTCGTTCCCTTTTTGGAAATGTGTGGAACCCCAAAGAAAGGAATTGTTTCTTTTCTACAGCATAGGAAAAGGCATTTTTCTCCCTATTACTCTGTAAGACTTGGGTTTGCTAAAGGTCTTGCTCCGGTTATTTAAAGTCTGTTAAAGACAATCAGTATTCTATCATTAGTACTATATTGGTCAAGACCTGAGGCTAATGGTTAACTTAAGTACATTATTTTGGGTAGAATACTTTACTTACTGACTATTTTCCTTTAGGCAAGTTTTTTTACTGAAATGTGTATATTCAGCACTATTTTGTGCATAGAAATATTATTTTTCCTGATTTAAATTTAATATTGATTTTTCCATATACAAGGAAAGAGTTTAAACTGCAAGAACCATATTTGACCTCCTTTGAGTAACAGAACTTGTGCAGGAAAACCCTGCTGTTTCCAAATAATACATACACTTCATATGTTGTAACTCTAAATACACATCAGTGATAGACATAAAGCAATAGAAAGCTGTCTTTTATAAATTCATGGGAGAAGTTTTACATTCCCTTCTCACCTATCCTGAAATGCTTGATAAAAGTAAAAGAATTACCAAGCTCCATTTTTACATAGTCAAAATGCTCATTCAAATTCATAATGGCAAAAACTGCTTGATGACTCTAAGTGGATGCTCTACAAGATAAGCTAGCAGCTGTTTTTTAATATGTGCTTTGTGTGTGAATTAGCTCATTTTTGTCCCCCAGATCAAGGTCATCACATTCACTGTTTTCAGATTGGGTTAATCCAGTCACATCTATTTTTTAAGGCCTCTTAAAAAACTCAAACAACAATCTAAAAAAATTGAAAGAATCTTAAAGAAAGATTTTTAAAAAGACTTGTTGACCCCAAAAAAAGTCTCTTGTCCATTTGTTGGTTTTTTGTTTGGTTTTTGTTTGTTAGTTAGTTAGTTAGTTTGGTTGGTTTTTTAAGTGACATAAAAGAGTATTGCTGCCTGTGTACAACCTTACGCATCTTTGGTGTGTCTTTTAGTGCTGAGGCAATGATTATTGTTATTGCTGCAAAGATATGGTGTTGACATAATTTAATAACTGATTTTAAAACTACTTTTGGGAAAGATATTGTTAGTCTCAGATTAACTTCAAGCATAAAGATGACAAAAATAATTTTAAGGCACAAAATAAGATTTAGAAATACCTGCAATACCCGCAAACTTGTGAGATAGCAGAAATTTAAAAAAAAAATGATAAACAACAAGACTAGAAAATAGTCTATGATTGTATTCTTGAGTAGAAGCCAAGCATCACAAAAATTGCTTGACATATTCATGCCGACTTTTTGGCAATTAGTTTTATATCTTAATTTCTTCCTATCTTAAGGCATTCTGTATGTTTATATACATTAGAGTGGGTATATATATATATATATATATATACATTCAGACCATTTGACACAAGTGGTGTAGAAGCTAACAAGGAAAGATGTGCTGCTGGACTTTGAACTAACACACAAAGAAGGATTGGTTGGGGATGTGAAGGCTGGGACATCCTTGGCTGCAGTGATCATGACGTGTTGAGTTGAGGATCCTGCTTGAAGGAAACAGGATAATAAGTAGGATTACAATCCTAGACTTTGGAAATCTAACTTTGGCCTCCTCAAGAACCTGTTTGGAAGATCCTTAGTCCTTAGAGATCTAGAGGGTAAGAGGGCCTAAGACAGTGAGTATTCAAACATCATTTCCTCCAAGCTCAAGGTCAGTGCGCCCTTGTGAGCAAGAAATCCAGTGAAGACAGGAGGTCTACACAGATGAGCAAGGAGGTTCTGGCAAAACTCAAACAGAAGAAGGAATTTTACGAAATGTGGAAAAAGAGACAGGCCGCTTGAGAAAAATATAGGAATGTTTTCAGAGTGTGCAGGGATGTGACAAAAGAGGCGAAGGTCCATTTGGAATAAAATCTGGCAAGGGATGTCAGTGACAACAAGTTTTCTTCAACTACATCAGTAGCAAAACAAAGAAACAGGAAAATGTGGCCCAGTGCTGAATGAGGTGGGTGCCCTAGTAATAATGAGAGAGTGGCTTACTGAATGCCTTCTTAGCATCAACCTTTACTGCTAAGTCTGGTCTTCAGGAACCCCAGGCCCTGGAGGCAAAAGAGAGTCTGGAGAAAGGAAGACTTTCCCTTGATCAAGAAGGATGAGTTTGGAGATCATACAGGCAAACCTGACAGCCCTGACAGGATGTACCCACAGGTGCTGAGGGAGTTGGCAGATGCTATGGCCAAGCTATTCTTCATTGTTTTTGAAAGGTCGTGGAGAACAGGAGAGCTGCCTGCAGATTGGAGGAAAACCAATGTCATTGCAGTATTCAGAAATGGCAGGAAGAAGAACCCAGGATACTACAGGCCAGTCAGTCTCACTTCCATCCCTGGAAAGGTGATGGGACAGCTTATCTCGGATGTCATTTACATGGGGAGAAAAAGGAAGTTATCAGGAGTAGTAATCATGGATTCACCAAGTAGAAAACATGCTCAACCAACCTGATTGACTTCTAGGCTAGGATGACCGTGTAGATGAGGGGAGAGCAGTGGATGTTGTCTGCCTTGACTTCAACAACGCTTTGGACACCGTCTCCCATAACAACCCATAGGTGAGCTCAGGAAGCACGGGTTAGAGGAGTGACAGGGAGGTGGTTTGAGAACTGTCTGGGTGGCAGAACTCAGAGGGTTGTGATAAGTTGAAGGCGTATAGCTGTGTTCCCAGGTGGTCAATGACCTGGATAATGGGGCAGAGTGTACCCTCTGCAAACTTGCTGATCATACAAAACTTGAAGATCATACAAAACTTGAAGCAGTGTCTGCTACAGCAGATATCTGTGTTGGCAGTCAGCATGACCTGGGCTGAAGTTCAACAAAAGCAAGTCTGCAAGTTCTATGCCTGGGGAGGAATAACCGCAGTTATAATGCATCAGTGCAGGCTGGCGGCTGACCTGCTGGAAAGTAGCTCTGCAGAGAAGGACCTGGTAGTCCTGATGGACAACAAGCTGTCCATGAGCCAGCAGTGTGCCAGTGTGGCCGAGAAGGTCAATGGTGTCCTGGGCTGCATCAGGAAGAATGTAGCCAGTGCAAAATACAGGAAATGATTCTGTCATTCAACTCAGCCCTGGTGACAGTGCATCTGGAGCTCTGAGTCCAGTTCTGGACACAGTTCTGGAACCACTGGAGCAGAAAAATAATCACTAGTAAGAACTCTCTAGATATCAACATAAGAAAAGAAGATTTGGTTGCATATAAGAGCAAATGCGAGCTTGATATTTGGTCAGAGGGTTGTCATAATTATTGTTGGCAACGGATATTCATGAAAAATCTTGGCTTCATAAAATTAAGTGGTGAATTAGCAAACTCTTTATTGGAAGAATCTCTAGACAAATTGGTAGATACAAAAACATGTTGAAATCAAGCTTGTGGAAAGGAAGGCTTGATTCTCAATGACTCAGGGTTTATGCTTAGATATGGTTATTTCTAGATTTAAGCGCAGCTGCTGCTACAAAGTCCATCCACATTGCAACATGATGAAGGACAATATGTTGGAAATCAGTGAAGAAGGCGGCTGTGACAGAATTTATTGTTACGCGTGGCATGGTAACAACAATTGTTATCACCATTGTATGGAAATAGTTTTATGGCTGTGTAACTTTGCAGCAATATTCTATTAAAAGGTATTTTGCCACTGCTATTGAAATTAGCTTGCGTTCTTTCAGAATTAACTTAAGCTACTATATCCAGTTCTAATGCATCAACAAGATTGCTGAAATGGTAGATGACTAGGTGGAGATATGATCCAAAACCCATCTGTTTTAAGCATAAGACAAGCTGTCCTAGGTAGGTAATGTGAGGATTCTTTCAGTGATGTCTTACACTCTTTAAACAGCTAGACATATTTCTGAATCATAGTGCTAATTGCCTTAATCAACTAACCCACTTACACTTCTCAAGTCTCAGTAACACACCTTGTTGTGTGTGTTATAGAGTCCTGTGGAATATAAAAGTAGTGAATGGAGATGAAGAGACGGAAAAAAAAATCATGCACTGTGACATCTGCCCAGTGAGGTCTGGGTTCCAAAATCTTTGTCTTTGATGTTCTGCCAATAAGAAGCTCTGTAAGTCTTCAGTGTCGTTCCATTAGAAAAGAGGAACAGAGAATTACCTACCAAGAGACAGGGACTACAACCATTTCTGACTATTTTGGCACAGCAGCTGAGCAAAATGTTTATCAGAGGACTTCAAAACATGCAGTGCACAAGACAAAGAAAGCAGTTCAGTTCATGCTTTGATGAATTATTTATCCTGTTTTTTCCTCCAGTGAACACTGCATTTTCTTTGAAAGATCTCTTATGTGATGGTTTAAAAGTGCATTTACTGTAACAATGTGCTCTGAATAATTGCATTTCATATAGTTTCCATTCTATTTTGTATTCCTATCTAGGGTACTAAAAACATGTTTGATTGTGATTCTTCATTAGAATTTGCTGGCATCACTTTTCTTCCTTGACATTCATTATTAACTTGGCATCATCTGATTTGGCACAATAAAGTTTCTTTAATCTGATATCAATAAATGAAATTTAAAATAGCTGCATGCTGTGCATGCAGTGCCCAGCTGTGGAAATTTCCCTTGTGGCCCTTCTCACCAGGCAGGACACTATTATCAGCATAAAACTGACTATATTTATTTGTGTGATTGTTAGCAATGAATTTGATTACTTATTTTATAATAGTTCTTCTACACTTGTTGAGTGCCTAAGTGAAAGGATAGCATTGCCCGTTGTTACGATGTTGCTACAAACCAGAAATAGTAATGCTAGGAACTTAGAAATAGCACACTTTTTCCTCAGGGGAAACAAGTGGAAAAATACTTTATGTTGAATAGTTCATGTAGGTATACATAAAAACACTTTGATAAAGGATGATTTATTCATTTTTGTCTGTTACTTCATAGCTAACCTAGCTATTATGGAACAAAAACCTTAATTTTTGCAAATTTTAAACTCTTCATCAAGCCTTCTTGTTAATATAAAAAAGGAAAAATATTAATATTCTAAACTATTGAATTTGGTTGTCTGTCTTTTGATTTGTTTCAAAATATTTTCCCATTATGAGCCTACAGTAATTTTTTCTCAGCCGACCTGAATAATGAAAGAAATACAGAAATGAGAACAGCCTCCCTTTGGTATACAGTCCTTTTGTGTTTGGAAACTAATGAAACAGCTGAATTTCTTACTCAGTTGTAAGCCATGGTGGTGAAGTCAGTTCATTATATTCATGTTCACTGTGTAACACAATGGGATTCTTCCCTGTGTCAATGGCCAACATCCATGATTAGTCTACGAATAATGAATACATAATTCTTTACAGATTCTACTGGAAGAAAACAGAAACCTCTTAGAAAGCCAGTGTTAGCAACTCCTAAAAAGAATAGAAACTCTACTAGAACATGTATTTCCTGGAAATGGAAATGGACACAAGTAATTTTATTTGAAAATGCTATCTTAATGATGGACATTGTCTCTATCAAAAATAAGCAGGCCAGTTAAAAGGATAAACATTTCACTATCAGTGTAGTAAATATATATTGGATGTCATTTTCCCATGACCATCAGGTAAGTTATTATTGGACAGTGTCCCATTGCACTGGAATCAATGTCTGCTTTTCTCTCATTTTTACTTTTTACTTTTTGGAATATACTGCTTTGAGATTTCAGGAAGTCCAAAAACAAAATCGAACAGCTGTACATAAATGCCAAACTAATCAAAAGTTTCAGGAAACCAGACATATGTATATGTATGTACTTAGTATCTGGAGTTCACTTACTGTTCATTTAATTTTACACCTGCTAGAATTTTGCAGGCAAGTGCCTTTTGCCACTGACTGTACCTGAATGTTTTCTCCTTTACACGGTTTCTGTTCTTTGACATATTTAGAATTACTAAGCAAGACTATATTTTAAAATATCAGAAATATAAAGAATAAATGGATGGATGTTTAAGTAATTTTAGAAAGACTAACAAAACATATTAAAATCAATAGTAAGTTACGTGATTTGTGAGTGACGCCAATAAATGTTCACTCTGAAGATTACAAAAAAATTATTGCCTTGTATCGGTTCTGTTCTACTATGGCTCCCATATCAATCCTTGCAGAGAGTCCTTACAGCAAATGGTAAAAACCAGTATGGAGTATATGGAGAATTTGCTGGTATAGTCAAAGTCATGCGTTACATGGAATGTATCAATACCTATATATCAGTATATCTGTATTTACTATATAGGGGAACTTCTGAATTACTCTATTCTTCATCAGGAAAAGATTTATCAGAATAAAAAAACCGCAAATGACAAATGTTATTTCAGATTGGCTGAAGTGAAAAATCTGTGTGACCACACAACATAACAGTTTCTGAACTACAAATGTGAAATATCTTAAGAATTTGACTTAACAGCAACTCACAGCATGGATAGTGCTGTCATTTAAAGGACCGATTGATAATCATCTATTTATTTAAATAAACAAGTTGTTTTGATTGTATTGGTTATTACTGTAAGGACTTTTGGGCTGTTGAGCTGTTGGAGACATTCCTGAAGAAAACACTTTTCTCAAATAATGGGCCTCAGAGCTGCCTACAGACATCTGGGATGTTAGGCTGACAAATCCTGAGATACAGTATGATTAATTTGTTTCAATACTTGTCGTGGAAAGAATCTACAAGCACTTATCAGTAAGACTTCCCAGAAGAAGCAAAAAGACAGTACACGTGCTGCTATGAACTGTAAAATGTAGAAGTCAATCAGCTGAGGAAATCAGAAATAATCTAAATATTTGTACACAGATGTTACCACTGAGGCCAGCTATAGTTGACAGTGACATTGTAAGCAGAACTACTGTATACAAAGATGATGGCAGGAACACTAAGGTAGGTAGGCATTCACCAGGAAATAGAGCATGATTATAATAAGGTGTGTATCAGAAAAATAGGACTGACTGGAAATTTATGCTGTGATAGACTGTATTAAACCGAACATAGATGGAACAGAGGAAACAACCACTTTTGGTCATGATTGTGGAAGGATGACAAGATTATGTATGGTGAATGACGTTTTGAGATGCTGTAGATCTGAGAGTGAGATATTGACCATAATATGAACTATCACCAGGAATAAATGTTACCGATTGTTATATTAATGTTATTTTTTTTCCCAGAAAGATGTTTGAAAGAACATATTACTTTGATATAGATAGTGTCTGAAATTTCTGAACAAGATTGCTAGTAACCTTCTTCACCAAATATTTACTGAACCAGTAAAAAAGTGTTATTACTCCAGGTTCCATTTTTGGTATTAAATTAGCATATTAGAGAAGAATGAGCTTTGGGTAACAGATTCTAAATGAAATCATCACTAACAGATTCATTTTAAGTGAAATGGTAAGAAACAGTGAAAAGACTATCATTAAAACTGATCACTCAGGTAAAGGAACTAGCTGGAAGAAGTGCTCTAGACTAGGAGTTTGGGAAGAGGAAGGCATAAACAGTGGAATTTCTGTACAAGTAAGTGCTGAAGCTCTCAGGAATCTGTATTCCCTAAAAAAGAAGCAAAAATCCTGTAGGAAAGGACTTGCCAAAATACCAGAAAATCGCCTTCTCAAGAAGCATATAAAAATGCTGAAATGGAAAAGAACCCCTCCGTTTTACCTAAGTTTTTAAGTGTTTTACTTACTCTAAGTTTTACTTAAAGATAATATTCACCAAAAAAGCATTTTTTAGAGATCTAAAATGGAGGGATAAGCTTTCACATGGGGAAGTATTACAGGTCAGTAGAATTAGACCTTGAAAATTGTTGCGACTAGTAGCAGAGAGTTATTTAGCTCTAGGAACTGAATGATGAGGTAGAGTGCTGTAAGCAGATAGGGCATAAAATGCAACAGTGCAAAATTATGTGCTGACAATCTAATCACAGTCATTTCAGCTGTAACCTGATGAGTTAGAAATTATGTCTGCGGAGAACAACCTGAGTGACTAGCTAGTTCAGACTCATCTCTGATTGTCAGTGTGATGAGACTGTAAAACCTGTAATGCATCCTTGGAATGAATCAGGAAAGGTATTTCTGGAAGAGATGAAGCCAATGTTTTTGAAAAGGGTATTGATAAGACTTAAATCTGGAGTACTGCGTATAGTTCAGGTCATATTCAGGAAAAATGAATTTCCGCCTGGAACATTACCTGAGAAGGACTACAAAAAAGATAAAGTGAATGGAGACCTTGTCCATGACAGGAGATTTAAAGGGCTCAGTTTGTATAGTATTATAAATTAAAGATTGAGAGGCATGTGACAGATACACATAAATATGTCTTAAGATAACCACTAAAGAGGAAGAAGAGCTTTTGTGGTGAAAGGGTGACATTAGCAGAAATCTGAAATAAATGTATCCTGGAAATTTATGATTGTTAGGAAAAAAAACAAAACTCCAATGGAATGATTAGGGGAAAAAAGCCAAACATCTTAAAGATATAGATCATTAAGTCTGAAAATCTCTGTTATGGTGATCCATGTTCAGAACACCAACTGGGTCTTTAAGGTTACATGAGGATGACTCTGGATGAATGCTAGGAGGATAAAATTTACTTACTATTTTTCACAATATCATTTATTCAAATAGAAATGGGGTGTTTCCTCAGCTCCCAAAAGACTAAAATATCAGACATTTTGACTCTATTCTTAACTCTTTTTACTTTTGGCAGTGTTGCACCCTTGGGATACATTCCCAAAACTGCTCCTCATTCTGTTAACTCTAGACTGCTTTTGCAGCTATCTCTTCTCTCACATACACTATCGTCTCTAACCAGCAGTATAGTTCAGTTTAGGATTTTTTTCTCCGCTTATCACCTTTCACAATGTTTGACTCGAGTCCAGTATCTGAACAGTGGAGAACAGTTCTAGACTGACATAGAGACAAAGAAACCCACTCTTTCCTGTCAAGCTGTAACAAATTACCTAACCACGCACTGTAGAATCTATGTTGTGCATAAACAGTATGTTTCTAGCTTGCATATACCTCCTTCACATTGATTTAAGTAGAAATGGTGCACTGACATGCTAAAAGGATCCCTTGTCTTTCACAGGAAATATTTATTGTCCAGTAACAACACCCTCTCATATTCATCAAACACAAAAGAAACATGGAGGGGAAAAGCAATTTTTTCTGCTGCTGTTTTAGTACATTGGCTGCTGCACGATGTTTGAGCAACTGCATTCAGCATATTTCTTCGTATCAAAGGGTTCCAGTTCTAACTGAAAGATCTCAAGCAAAAATGATAGCCTAATTATTTATTTTACTTTAGGAGAAATTGAGACACTCAATCTGTACAATGAAATTTATACCAAATAAGAACCAATAGGAGGAAATTATTGAGACTGCAGTTCTCCCTAGATATCAGAGCAGTTTTAGGTATGGATGAGACTTGAGTAAAAAGCTGGGCTAGGGTCAGGTTCAAGATAGTTATAGAAGCTTATACCTGTAGAATACAATTCCTTAGCTGGAGCCTATCATAAAGACTTTATCCCAAACGTGACAAAATTCCCATCTCAGGAGGCACACTCTTTTGTTACATAGATTGTTGTTTAGTCCAACTGTTTTTGCAGTGCTCAAGAAATGTGGATGACCTCTCCTTTTACTGGTTCCATAGGAGCTCAAATGAGACATTCCATGGGATCAAACCTGTGGTTTCAATCAGCCAATTCACTTTTATGAGAAATGTTGCTTGGTATTTTGCCTTATGCTTTCTCAGAAATGGTGACTAATCAACATTTATGAATATGGTCACTTAAAATTTTGTCTTTACAGTTTATTTCTCTCCAAAGTAAAGCTAAAAATCACTGGCCAAATTTTTTTTAAGTGTCAGTACCACTAAACTCAAAGGAAAAGTTTTATTTGGCAACTAGGCAACAAGCAACTTCTTGTTGTTTCTGGACTACAACAGCACAAAGCTTAGCAGATTTGGCAAATCCTATGTACTCTTTCCCAGGAAGCTCATGAGAAAAGATAAAATTACAAAAAATTTGGAAATGGCTAAGTATGAATTCTTCCCTTACTGATGCAGATGGTGAAAGCCTAAATAATGGAAAGAGGTTTTATGTACAGTTTTGTGAAAGTCCTTCTAATGCAAAATCCCGATTTTCTCTAATTTTTGTGTTCAGTGACATGGCTGGTTCCTTGTCTGCAGTTTTAAAGATTTCATGATGCAGGATTGGAGAGTTAAGCAGATCAACTCTATGTGCGGAGAAGTAGGAGACGTTTTGCTGCAGAATTGCTCCAGATTGCTCCTGGTTAGCTTTTAAGCTTGGTGTGTCAGATGATGAAAACCTCCTTCATTCAGATGCATATAGAAAAGCAGAGAGTTTGAAATGTTATTCTATGGTACATAAAAAAGTTGCCATTGCTGGAGTCCTCTCTGTTCTTCAGTGGGAATAATTATTATGGCATAAATATGGAAAAGCAGAGAATGTCTGCCTGAATGCCAAGAGAATTTGCTGTGAATACTGGTTTCATAAAGGAGAACCTGTCAATTCAGAGTGCCAGAAACGTATCTACTGTGCTACACTGAAGGGCAATGCAATGTCTAGGACACGCTACCATCTTTCCAACACGGATTTTGAAGCGAGGATGGGATTGCCTTTACTATGTAAATACTGCTTTTTGTCAGAATGCTTCTTTGAAATTACTGAACTAACAAAAGGTAAGAAGCTTTTAATTAATCTGTGAGCATTCAACTAATTATAGCAGGATGCTAATTAAATAATTGATATGGATTCCTTACATCAGAAAGACATTAAGTAATTAAACGCAATCCTTTTGCAGGGAATAATACCTGTTAGCAGTTGTGATTCTGTGCCAGCCTTGTGATACAGTAAAAAAAGAAACAAAACAAACAAACAAAAGGGAAAAACATATCTTTGTAACATTTCTGAGACTGTGTGGGCATCCTGCATGAAAAAATATCAGCAGATTAATGTGGATGTTTTTCAAGCTAATTAAATTGAAGTGTGTCATTTCTCACCATGAGTGGCTAGTTACAGACCAGAGTTGTTGGATAGATAAGAAGTACTCAGTGCTGTAAGGACAGTCAATACAACTAAAACAGTTTCAGTACTAGTCCTGGATCCTAAGATATGTTTAAATAAATAATAAGATTCCATATAAGACAACATAAATCACTGCCACCACATTCAAATTGGTATTTACTTATAGCCACACACCATTCAAAGTACTGAAGCTGACTCAGTGTAGGAATCTCTAGGTATGGATGAGCGATGGGCAGCTTTTGACTTTTAATATTTTTGAGATCTGATAAATATTTCAGCAATGTTAGTTTGTGTTTTGGAAGACCATGATATTACAATTCTTTAGAAAATAAGTTCTAGTTTCCACTTAAAAGAGATTGTTCTGCAGTACAAAGCCACAGTTCTGAGGCGACTTTATTAAATATTTGGGATCCATGGGATATTTTAGTGACATGGATATTTTAAATGGAGTATAATCACCATGCATTTTCAAACCTAATCAAGAATCCAAGAATATTCATGTTTCTCCATGAATCTCAGGGGAGTTTACTCACAAAAGAACTAGAAAAACAATAAAAATTTAGGCCCAGCAGAAATCCATTGGTCTTTACATGATTTGATGATTTCTCTTTCATACACTAGTCAATATATCATATTCTTTCTACAACTGTTACATGAATACAGCTGGTTTCAAGTCTGTGTGGGAAGATGTGTAGCTGTTCAAGCAGGTGAGTATCCCATTTCAGGAAGAACTCTCCCTTCCATGAACAGCAAGGGATTTAAAGCCCTCCCATGATGATAAAATACAGTCTACTCCACAGGAAAAAGCAACTTTTACTGATATTTAGTGAAAAAACTGATAGGAAAATTATCCAGTCTATGGCATCAATATTGTTAATATACCAGAGATATGGTATTATACCTTCCAGGCCTACTGAGTTTAACATAGTCTCAACCATCTGTTAAAGTGTAGCCTTTTAGGAACATCCATGAGTGTATGGTATTCCTTGGTACATCTTGCACATATGAAAAGCCATGCTAGCAGTTCAGGATTAATACTGAATCTTCCTAAGCATGCACAATATATTATGTATTCTTTTTGCAGAGCTCTGCTGTTACTTAGCAATCTGTCAAACAGCTGCTTTTGAAAATGTGACAGATCATGTAATGAATACAGAAACTTCTTTTCATAAAGAAAAGTGTCACAGGGAGGCACACCCACATCAATGATTTCCTTTGTGGCACAGTGTGGAAACAGTAAACATCTGTGTACTCTGTCTTCTATCAACAAAACTTCTGTCTCTGAATGTTAGGTCAAGGCTTTGTCTGTGAAGACACTTTTCTTCGTCTTGTAACTCATCTATTGATATTTCAGCAGTTAAGACAAAACAGTGTGGGAACACAAGCATCCTTTAAGCTTTCACTTGAGCAGGAGACTCTCAAAGTTCATTTTTCCTTTATTAAAAGCCAAGTACTCAACAATAAAAATACAATCCAATAGCTGGTTACAATTTATTCTGAAGGAGGTAATCAAATATAGAGTCAAAATGAAGGCGGAAATAAAATATGCTTTTTACAAAATAAGACTAGACTGCTAGTCCAATCTACATCTCATTTTATTTTCAGGTGTTTCAGAAGTATTTAATGATATACAGTTAAACAGCTATTGGTAGTCATTTGCTGTATTCAAAGAAATTTCAATTATTGTGGCCTCATTTTAAAACAGATTGATTGTACTTTCTTGTTACGGTTATTTAGGTATTGTATTGGAAGAAAATGAGGGAGACTGAAAGAGACCTACCTTCAGCAGGTAGGTAGAGGTTAGCTGTGTCTGAGAGTCTGTACACACGGCCTTCACACAATGAAATGTCTTAAATTAGGTTGCAGTTCTAGTCATCTCAAAAATGATAGCTGATATATCTTGGCTAATGACTTCAGACCTCGGAGACTCTGTTGTTTACAATAACTCATCTAGAGCCTAGTTTATAGTTTCTGGTCATACGAGCTAGACACCAAAACCTGTTGAGGTGAAATAGATACTGGTCACAGACACAATTTTAAACACATGGAAAACTCCAAGGTAAACACTAAGGTACTAGAGTTCATCTGTTCTTTAGAGAGCTGGAGCTCTGTGGAATTGGAGATTTATATGTGAGTTAAAATTCCAGAATTTTTATGGGCCTAAGAACTGTTGTAGATTTGGCTCTTATCCTGTCAGTCTTAGTTCTTATAAAATAGTGTTGCTTCATATTAAAAAAAGTTATCACTTTGCTTATCAATATCTTTTGGAAGACTGTTACATACATTCAGTGCACTGGTTACTGTTACTGTTACTATGAATACAGGAAAATAAAATCAAAGTTGTTGAAGGCTGTGAATCTCCAGATAGCAGTAATTTGTCTCTTCCCCTGTGCAAACCTAATACTGTTTTCTATATTCCATAATGTACTTTCAAGTGCAATTTTCAAATATATATGTTGTCGGTCTTTAGGAAACACAAATTTGAATGGAAAGAAATAAGTATATTTTATCTCACACCTGTGAAAGTAATTAAGAAAATCACTGATGCAAACTCTGCATTTTAAAATAAAGATGGAACACTGATTACATGAAAACTGCTAAAGTAGCATCATTATTTTATGCAGTTACAGGGAAGGAATGTAAAATGTGAAGAAGGCCAAAGGAGACAGAGCAGAGAGATGGAAAATCAGAGAAAAAAATAGAACAGTACTTCAGTATGAGTGAACTTTGGCATAACTTGATGCGTAAAGGGCACAAATTGCAGACTTAGCTTTCCATTTTCTTCAGAGCAGGATACTGCTTCTATGATTTGGTACAGCCTTGGCCTTCAGTGCAGTCATCTTCCACTGAGGACATTTCTCATGACAGGTTGGACCAAACAAGCCTTGGAGGATCCCTTGTCAGTCAGACTGAGATTCTGAGCCAGAGGAATTTACAAGTGACAGGTCATTTCAGGCTGTCTCTTTACAATTTATATTATGTTCAGGATTTAGTACTAGCATCTCTTCTTTCCTATTTAAGTTTTTAACATTGTTTTCCCTTTCATTTCTCTGCACGCTGTACTGCATTGTGTCAATCCTATCTAGAAGGTTCACAATTTGTATTGCAGTAAAAACAACATATAGTAATAAAGGGGCAGAGCTTAAGGATGCGGCTTAAAAATAAATTCTTCTATCCTATTTTCTTAGGATACCTGCTTGAGTGTTTTATTATTTTGGTTAACTCTTACTTAAAATGTTATGTGGACTTCTTATGGGCTGGCAGAGGGAAAAGGTGACTCAAGGGAGCCCACAGTGATATTTGTGACATTCTGTATGTATTTATGTAGGCAAAGTTTCTGGACAGAACTTCAGAGCTGCTTAAAAAAAACTTGCCCGCAATAGCTTTACAACAACACTTAATAAGATTAAGCTGGTTTTCTTTCTTTTTTTTTTTTTTTTTAAGGCACTTGAATTGCAAATCACTGATCCAAGGTCTTACAGCCTTGAAGTTCAAGTCAGATTATCAGTGAATATTAGAACACGCACATGTGAGACGGCCTTTACAAGCTTTAAGATCAAAGAGTCACTGTGCAACCTTCAGAATAATATCATTCTGTCACTCAAGCAAGCATTAGAAGGCTGGAAAAGTTCAAGCTTTCAAGCAAACTTTAGAACTCCTTTTTCATAAAGTGATTTTGACCATAGAAATCTTGTATGGAACAAATCAAGTTCCTACCTTCAAAAATATATACTATAATTCTTTCTAATGAAGAAAAATAAAATCCCCAAATTTACAATTATATTTGCTGGATATATTCTGAAATATTCTGAAATAAAATATCTTTTGATATGTCTGATTTAATCTTGTCTTTCCCAGCTTGGTTCCATAGGTCCCATGGTCTTGGCAGGTGTGCTTTCCATCATCTCTTGTCTAATGTTGAAATGTGGCATACCATACTAAAAAAACCCCAAACCCAACAAGTTTTGAGCTAAAGTGTTAGTAGGTCCTGTAGAAAGTGTTAGTAGAACCCATGAGATTACTTGTTTGTATAATATACAGCAGGTACAGAAATTCTTTGGTAGGTCAGGGTTGTAGAGTTCAATGTATTCTGGTGTAGTCTGCTGTCAACATTGTACTGGAATTTTTCTGTGTCCAGACTCATTATATTTTTTCTACAGAGTTGTGAAAGAAAAGAACATTGGATCACTCATTCTTTACGGCATCATTTCAAATATATGAAACTTAAATGTATATCACAGCTGACGAAGGAAAATATATTCCCCGGTAGAGGAATACTAATGTATATGGACAGTACTTTTAGGAATATAGGCTAGTACACTCTACATTAGGCTTTTAACATCTTTGTACCTTGAATTTTCTCTGAAAGCTCATGGTACTGAATATGATTTCACATAAACTGGTGCAGGATTAGAGTTTAAATCGACTCTAGACAGTGTAGGTACATTACCATACAGTGTTATCACAAATGTCAAAGTGTAGAAATTGAATCATTTGGGAATTAATTTCATAAAATCATAATCTCATAGAATCATAGAATGGTTTAGGTTGGAAGGGACCTTAAAGATCACTTAATTCCAAGCCCTCTGCCACAGGCAGGGATGACACTCACCAGATCAGGTTCCTTAGGGCCACGTCCTGGCCTTGAATACTCCCAAATGTTACCATTTTGACGTTATGGACTCAATACTTGATGTTTTAAGGAACCCCATTTCCATTTAATTTATAACACCTTTAACACTTTTTTGTAATAGAGTCTGCTTTGAATTCTTTTCTTATATGAAAAAAGAAGCTTAGATATTTGTGGTTTCTCTTAAAGCAAATGGAAACAACAGTAACTAAATGCAGTAAACCAGGAGCAAGCCTGTAATTTCTATTGGTAAAGCAATTACTCTATCATGTATTTTATTAATTGCTGATGTATTGTCTCTAGGACTATCTTATGGCTACTGAGTACTCAGATTAGTGCCAGTGGCTGGCTGAGATTCTAATAGCAATTACTTAATTAGAAGATACTCCTGGATGTATTACTACCAGTAATAATATTCAAGGAGTCTTACTGATATCATTATCCTCATCCACTGGTCTTTATATCTTTCCTTCAGAGTAGTTTCTGGAGCATAAAACTGTATTGCACTAGTAATGCAAATGTATTCATGGTAATTTCATCATCTTCCCTTTGTTATCTTTGAGAATAGCAGTAGAACAAATTACAGTCTTTTTAAGGTCATAATTTTTTTCAAAACTTTGAATCAAACAATGAAAGATATAAGTTTCTGTTGAGTTACTTATACTGTCTATACCACACTTTTCTGTAATGAGCTGAATACCTATATTTTATAAACTTCCAGAAAAAAAGTGATGTTGGTTGTGCCAATTTCACAAGCGGAAACCTTAAAGACTGTATTTTCAGCAATTCTAGACTAAATACTGGCCTATAATTGATAACTGCCTCTTTATTAGCAGGTACACAGGGCTGTTGATAGAGAAAAGTTCTTTCTACCAGAAAGGGGAGGAATGGTATTCCCAGCTTTTATTCTTTCCTTGTTCCTTGCCCGTGAAGAGTCCTTCTTCTGTTACATTGCTGGAAAACTAAATAGATTGAGAGGTATTTTAAAGTTGAAAATTAGCTTATCTCTGTTTAAGTGTTCTTATCTGATGCACTTTCATTTCATTCTTTTGGCATCATTCTAAGGAAACATAAAGTCGAGGAGGCAGCAGCAGCTTGAGTTGCTACTGCTTCAGAAACAGAGTGCTTGAAATCTTGTCAGGCAGAGGCTGCATTCAGTGTAAAGCAGAGCTACACAAGTAGCCAGCCTTTCGGATTCAGTGGTTGCATGGAAGAGAGGGCAATCTCCTTTTTCCATCTCCAAAATACAATTTCATGCTAATCCAGCTATTACTTCTAGTTCAGTTTGGAATGACAAAGAAACATTTTATAACTTTTTTTGTACCAAAAAATATTTTGCACCAAAGGTGGTTACATACTATAGGAAGCGGGTCACTTGGCCCAAAAATTTCCCTAAATAAGTATGCCCCAATAAGTGCAAATAAATCAGACAGAGATATTTTATTATTTTCCATGTACAAGAAGAGAAAATGAGTATTCACGTGATGTTTAAATGCTTTAGAATCCATTATTTTTTCCTGAACATGGAAATACAGATATTTCAGTTATGATTTGTATTGTTGATACTTTCATATCTGTAATTTGATAGTTTTGGATGAAATCAAATATTGTTTTTGACCAGGGCTGCTAAAGACTTCTGGTCTCAGAGTTTTGATGTGATCCTGTGAGATAAGGATCCACTTTTTCCATTAAATCAAAGTACATATACATATTTCAGCAAATTTTAATCTAATTACGGTGGAATGCAACAGCAAAAAATATGTGTATGAATCCACACAATAATACATTGACCTTTCAATATGTGTTGAAATAAATGCAACTTCTGTTTGTACAGCAAGGGTATTTTTCACTTAGCTGAATTTGCTCTTTTAGTTTTGGCTTTCAAAGATAGCTGGGCAAAAAATGCAGAATGGCTCCGTAAGCAAAATCCATATCAGTAAAAATGCTGGTCAGGTGTCTGCAAGGAATAAATTACATTTATGCACTCAGGTGCTGAAATGTGGACCAAATGTGACGTAAGATTTTTGAGGAAAAGATCCACTGTTAATGTAGCTGTAAAACACCACCGTGCTTGGATCCAAAATCTTGACATAATTTATATATATTTTAAAAAAACTGTTTTAGAAGGAGGAAGGGTGAAACAGCAGGGTAGACTTGAAGAATTTATTTTTCTATTTTGCCTTTTTTTTTTTTTTTATTTTTGAAAGAAGACACTTTATGAAGATTTGCAACTCTGCTTCTCTCTACACCTGTAAGATTAGCATCTCCACTTTTGCCCTCATAGAAAGATTTAACACTTGGTATGAAACTGTCTTTCTTGTGTGTTTCCTTTGATTTCATCATAGTTATGATCTGATGCGATCTGTAGTCCTGAGTTGGAACTTGGTTGCCAAAACACTGACTTTTGGGACTCAAGTTATACTTCTGGTCCAAGATTATTTGATAACATATAGAACTATATTTTCCAGGTATTCTTACAAAAGATACAGGACAACAATTAGAGCAACAAGAAATACATGGCAGATAAAACAAAATGAAGAAGGGAAGAAAAACTGATTAGTTTTACGTAGCAGAGGAAATTCTACTGTTTTACTTTTTTTCTGTGTTAGTTCTGGTCTTTTTCTTACTTCACCCAGTTTTGCATTCTGTTGAAATAATAACATGCTGAAGTACTGAGATATGTTTTGAATTCTGAATTTATTTAAATATTTTGTCATTTATGATTGACCAGTCCAGTGCTGAAAAACAGAATGGTAAGTAGAAGGAAATACAGTGGAAGTTGTATGTTTTTATCTATGTTCTTGCTTGAAATGAGGACACTTGTCAGAAAAGCTTTAGCTTAGTTTTGAAAGCCATCAGAAAAAGGTTATAATTTCTAACAGTCATATTCATTGTTTGTATTACACAGGATGAAAAAGAAGATTAAGTGTCAGTTTAGAGAAAATTGGAATAAAATTTAGACAGTTTATGGTTGCAGACATTTTATTTTTTGTTAGTTGTGGTCTGAAACAGCGTCAACTCAGAACAAATTAATCAGAGTCAAGGAAATAAAAGAGTGACCCATTAGGATATCAAGTGGAAGATGAAGGAAGTAAAATAACACTATATTTTGCAACATTGACAAATAAAGCCTCTCTGATTCCTGATAGTACAGGAAAAATTCAGTTCAATTGCACAGAACAAGTTACGTTTAAGGAGGGAAGCTCTTGTGAGACCCCACCCAGAATACTGTGTCCAGCTCTGGGGCACCTAACACAAGAAAGACATAGACCTGTTGAAACAAGTGCACAGGAAGGCAACAAAATTGATCATAGGGCTCAGGGGAACACCCCTCCTTTGAGGACCAGCTGAGAGATTCTGGGTTACTCAGCTTGGAGAAGAGAAGGCTCTGGGGAGACGTTACAGCACCTTCCACTGCTCAGAGAGGGACTGGACAGGTATTTCTTACAAAAGTAAGTATTAAATTGCAGTGATAGTACAAGGGGTGATGGCTTTAAGCTGAAGGAGGGTAGGTTTAGTTTCAATATTAGGAAGAAAATCTTTACTGTGAGGGTGGTGAGGCACTGGAAGAGGTTGTCCAGTGAGGTTGTGGACTCCCCATCCCTGGAAGTGTTCAAGACCAGGCTGGACGGGGCTTTTCCTGCTCTAGTGGATGGTGTCTCTGTCCGTACAGTTTGTACATACCCCAACAGAGAGGTTGGAACTACACGTTTTGTAAGGTTCCTTCCAACCCAAGCCATTTTATGATTCTGTGATTTTAAGATTATCATCTACATTTTAGCCTTGTTCCCTATTTGAATTTTAAAGTCCTGCAGAAGTTCAACAGCTGAGATATGTACTTCTTAAAGTACGTATTTTAAAGGCACCATATTATCATTTCTGGTGCCTTGGAAAGATTGACCTGAAGACCTTCCTTACATAGTTGTGATCTAGTGGCAATGAAACTCCGAGCCTTAGGAACCATGTTTTAAAGATTGTGAGCTGATAAATTCTGTGCAACAGAAACCATACTGTGGACACAGACAACCCTTGCCATGGCACAGTTCCAGGTTCTTAAACAAAAATTAGTTTATTTCCTTTGGGTGTGTGATGTGGAAGGAACAAAGTTGGAAATGCAATGTAGCCAGCACTTTGGATAGGGACGTTCAATGACTTTTTTGACTACGTTAATTTTACAAATGTGCTGACATTATCAAAGAAGTTAGCTTTGACAAGCTGTGAAGCAATGTGAACGTGTTGATTCCTACCTTCCTATTTATTTATATTTTACGTTGTTAAGTACACTGTTAGGATAGAAGGTGTCTTATTTTTTTAATTCTCACTCACACCAGCAGAGGCTGCTTGATCTTATTTTTATGCAACTTTTGACAGAACTTTTTGCAAGGGCTAACCACAGTATTTCTGCTGCTTTAAAAACTGTATGTAAATGTTAACAGCTGACAGTACCAGCATGACTCTATGCAATACCCTAAGTTGAAGACGGACAAAAAGAATTAGTTCCTTGGATTAGAAGAAGAAATCCATCATATATCCCCCTTGCAAATATGCACAAAAGTTGCTAGTCCATGCACAAAAATGACTTATTGCCACTCCATCATTCTGATTGAAGACAACAAAACTAATAATACTTTACTTGCTTCAGTCTCTTCTTGGACGAATTGATGAATACATTATTTCGTGTATTACAATCTACTTAATTTGCCCAATAGGTTTCTGTCATCAAAGGAAGAATGAGGGATTAAGTTCTTCTTTTAGCCATGGGAGCCTCCAGAGGGTGATATATGCTTTAATTTTCACCTGGCATGACTAAAATGGACGTGCATCCACTGCTCTACAATTTCTGTGTATATGGCCACCACAGAAAAACCAAAATGTAAAAAATATCTAGTCCTGCAGTAATTGTCCTGAACACTATTGCTGATAGTTGTGTTACCTTGTATTTAGTAAATAAAAGAGAACATTTAAATGACAGTCATCTTCATGACATAGTGGTAATGAGGACAAGTGAATGAATTGTCCATATACATGTGTTGGAGGTACGAATATATTTAAGTTTGTGAAAAAATTTTGCAACCTTTTAAACAGGCAAAAGGTTCTCTCTGTCTATCTGCCTGCCTGCTTTTCTAGGCATTGGCACCCTTCGCTGCTGTCTAATCTGAGCATTTTGCAGCCTAGCTATGAGCTGGGGTCAAGTGACCAAAGTCACGAAATGAAACTCTGGGGTTTTATTCCCTGTTTTTCTGAGCTGCCTGTTTTTCAGGATTATCTTTTGCAATCTGTAGGTATTTTAAAACCCTGACAGACAGTTATGGCTAATACAGTATTATATATTATTCATAATTACTATTTCCATTCCTATTTTGAATATGACAAGTGGACATCAATATGCAGGATCCAGCTGAAAAGGGAATGCAGCAGTATGATGCTGCATCCTCTCAGTGGGGGCAGAGTCCGTGCTGGATCTGTCAAGAGGTTACAGCTGTTTGGTATCAACAAGCAGAGAACTGCCTTGAATATCTGATTCTTCCAGCTTATCCAGACACGTCTGTGTGTCAGAAACAGAGCTGGTATATGACATGATTATTTAAATTAAAAAAAAAAAAAAAAGAGAACCAAGGACTTGCAGAAAAAGCTGCTTTAAAAAATATTTTGCTCAGAAATCTACATTAAAATGACTGAATTTTGGTGAACTATTAAAACTTAGTAAGAGTCAGAACTAAATGTAGTTTTAAGAAGCTTAATCTAACTCTACAACATATATGTTATGATACCGTATTTCATTTCCTGCTTTTTTCCACTGGAGCCTCTACCTAGTGACTGCAATGAACAGTTATTAAAAATATTACCTCATCAATGTTTGCCCTATTTATTAAACTTAGAAAATTTTTAATTTCTGTGGGTTCTTTCCTTTCGAGCTCATTATTACTCTAGACAAATGGCATTAAATGTAAGGTCAGCCATGTAGGTAAGTGCATGGTTTTTTAATATATGTTCGCCTGCACTGGTTATCAACATCACTGGATCTGTTGCACTGGAGTGTAGCTTTGGAGTTGATACAACAGCAGTGGTCAGTTTTTTTAATGGTCAGTGGTTTTTTTGTATTTGATGATAATAGAATTATAGCAAAATTTTAAAAGGTGTCCACTTCAATTCCTGTATCTGATATAATGTGCAGCCATACACACACACTATTATTGTTTTCTCTTCTCCTGTTCCAATCATCTCCCTTCTCAAATCAATTTCCCTCTCCCAGTTATGTTGCCTTTGTCGTCTCTCTTCCAGTTTCTATTCTTCAGGCAAAATCTTTACTGCAGCTATACCTGTCTTATCTGCTGTTAAAGGCCCAGTCTTTTCTCTTACTCTGTAGATTCTTTTCCTTCCCATTTTCATGTCTGTATTCTTGTTAAGCCAACACAGTGCCCCTTAGCTATATCTGCTCTTTTTCCTTAGTTTGCTTGTTCATCCAAATGGGCTTCTTACTGCTGTGTTTTTATTCTACTTTTCTTCCATTTCCAGTGGAGATTTGAAATTATCCCTGCCAGCATCCATTCATTCTCTATCGAACACCATTGCATGCTCTTTGCCAACCAGCCACAGTCTTGCCAAACTTCTTCTCAAGTAAGTGCTAGATACTTGGCCTGAACCCAGGCTCTCAGCAAACACTGCTTCTCTCTGTCCAGCCCAACCTGTTCCCTTTGGAGCTAGTTGCAACCTTTTGTCCTCAGAGCTCCCAGTCCTGGAATCTCAAGCAGCCACCAGCCTTTGCTTCCTTACATTCTCCCATCCCTCCAGTCCTGGGCTGGACCAGCTGGGTTTGGGAGCACCAGAACCATTCCCAGTGTTTTGCTCTTTGTGCTAATCTGTCACTCAGCTAAATGTCACAATTGGTCTACTTCTCTTTCTGCTTCAGTTTTGCCAGATATTTTTCCAAAAGCAACTTCTGTATTAGCAAAGGAAGGGAGAGCTCCCATTCACAGTCCTTAGGGCCAGTTCCACTGGATTTTGTGAAAGGATCCTAAGAAGGAAGTCTCATTTGGATTTGCACTAGACCATGTTCAGTGGTCCAGTTCTGTTGTGAACAGAACCTTAGTGACAGTAAGAAAGGAAAAGATAGCAGAGGTAGAAAGAGAAAAATTAAAGGATTTCACTACAGAATATGATGAAAAGGCATGAAAACCTGTTTTTAAGTAACTTATCCACTTTTCTAAATACAGATTCTTTTTCTTAAGGATGATTAAAACCATAATTCCTTCCACTAAGGCCAATGCACAGCCAAACTCCACATCCATCCTTTAAAGTTCTAGAGCCATTGTGATTTCTAACATGAATAAAGTATATTAGTTATTTATAGAAATAAGTTTTTTTTTTCTGAATTTGTCTAGAAGAAAAGATAAAAAGTGAGTTGCCACTCAACATTTCATCTCAATTCATTTCAATTTGTCAAGGACAAGTTGCTATAAACAACTAAAATTAGATTTATATTATGGAATCTGGTTTACCCAATATTTTCTCCACACTCTGCTTCTTGCTTGCTGCCTTTAGAGGCTAGGGCACCCTCCTTATTTTGCTGCCATGCTAGCTGAAAATATAGACCTTTGCTGGAAGATTGAAGAGACATGACTCCAAAAATCAGGAAAACAAAACATCACACGAGAGCATACTTTTTGACCATTAAAAATATGTTCATAAAAATGAACAAATTTAACCATGTTGCTCAAATAATTACTTTCAACTCCAATTCCATAATTTATCTTAAAAATCATTGTTATCATATCTGAGAACCATGCCAGTTTTCATCAGTGCACCTTCCTGAAGGTCAAGGCTTAAAACTACTGTCCTGCCTTCCTAACCCAGTAATCAGTTTCTGCCTTGAGGTAGTTTCTTCTGCAATCAACACCACAAAATGTACAATTTAAAATGTTTGACATTGGCTGATTTTGTCCTTTGTGTTACCTAAGAGGCTGGTTACATCACATAGTTCATTTTTATATAGAAAGACTACAGTTTTGCAGCATATTAAGTTAAATTGAAACACATGCAGAAATTGCAGATGCTGCTTTTTGAAGAAACAGCCAACTAGAGTGTATCATATAAAATAGATTATGATTTTTCCTGGCATTCTAAGACAAATACTTTATAATTCAGTTTGGAGTAAACAGCTTCTTAAAACACTGGGAGTGCCACAGGAACTTTCATGTCACAGCAAAAAGACAGATAAGGAGCTTTGAAACATTATTTTAAGGGGACCAGTAAAATCTCTTCAGCAGATAAATATTCCACGGTCAAAGAGAAAAAAACCCAAATGATTTAATTTTCTCTTTCTACCTTATGTGGTATCTTTTCATCCATTTGTTTTTCTGTGTTGTATCAATAGTGGTAGTAGAAACAGCAGGTATTATACAGCGACTATGCTACTGTAAACAACATAATAGATATTGTTTACACAGTGACATACCTGGTTTCAAGGCACAGTACAAGCAGAGTTAATTTTTCTAGTCTTTGAAAGAAAGAAAGAAGAAGGGTAAAGAGTAGGGGAGAAGAGAAGACAGGAGAGGAAAGACATAAACCAAGAGATGCATCTGGAAAAAAGATTTAGATATTTAAATATCCCATCAGAAAACAAAGTTAAGTCCCTCTTGTGAAACCCTGGTTAGCTGTCTAATCCTATCTAATACAGTATCCCTTATGCCACACGTGGAGGATTTAAGTTTGTTACCTGCCTTGGAAGCTCAGAAATATGAGCAGAAATGCCTTGAAGATTGAATGTGGTCTATATATATTGCTCAAGTTGTATTTCTGTCCAAAAGATTGCAGCCATCCTGCATGCAGCCAGGATTGGAGGCAAGGAACAAATTTGCTTTACAGAAAAGGAACATAGGGCTAGAACGAAACCTCCAAAGTGCAAAGGCAGCTTGCAGGGAACTGTGAGAGCATCAACAGGTTCACAGCCTGCCTATTCCCAGATGAGGGGAAAGCTGGTGGAATCATAGAAGGAATAAATTAATCTACCTGGAATAAATAAGAGTCCATGAGTCCAGGTAATGGCATTGGTTCAGGGAATCTTAGATGCGTTGCTTTCTACCATCTCTCAAAATTGGGCTTTTGGGAAATGGGCCTTAGTGTAGGTTGCAGTAGAAGCCTTTGCTAGTGATATGCCTTTGCACCTCCACTGCTGAGCATCTATTTTTCTTCCCTCAGGCTACAGTTATGATACTTGAAGTCCCAGTTAGGTTAAGTTTGTGATACTACTCTGTGTCTGTATCTGTATCTCTGCTAAGTATACTTTAATGAACCAAGTATTTTCAGTCCTTCACAAGGAATAAGATCCATAGAAGAGAAGAATAAAGAAGAAAGCTGATATTTTATAGCCAGTCATGTGAAATTTGTTAGATGCATTTTTAGAGTTTCTGATTAAATCATGACTATGAATTGGTAATTGGAGTTTGAGCTGAGGTTTTAATTTTTAGAAGTCATTTGCTGAAACACTTATTTCTTTTGGAAAGCCTGCTGGTTTTAATGTGATCCATTCTTTCATAAATCACAGATAAAAACACACAAAACTGTGCTGTGTTCAGTGAATGGAGAGTTTTGTTTTGCTGGTGTTGCAGAAGACATTTATGCTAATGGAAAGGATTGCACAACTCTGTTAAAGCCATGCATTTCAGCCCGTTTTGATCAAGGTTGTGTCAGCAATTCTGCTTAGAACACACATAAGATGTTCTAATTTAGCAGAAGGTAAAAGACTGATCTATCTTCAAATCTGGCTCTATGCCTGGGAGCAATATTTTAAACCAAATTCATAGCAATGTCATTGGCTACTTTAATGTCTTTTTTTTTTTTTTTGGAAACACATTAGTCTGCATCAATTCATGCAGGAAGCTTAGTTTACTAATCCAGTAGACCTAGAATATCATAAGACAGTTCACTAAATTCTTAATGTAAATTGACTACTATTTTCAAACCAGGCATAGTGCTACTTGTACCTGTGTCTGTTTCAGTCAAAAAGCATTTTGCAATTATTTTGAAGGCAGAAGGAGCAGAACCCTGTCTTTTATGAAATGTGTGGTTATTTAGGCATTCTTAGCCATTCTTATTATATTAAGTGCTGGGAATAAGAAAAACAAATGTTCATTGCTGTTCTCTCAACCTTGAAAAGATATATTTGAAATGATTTTATTAAATTTGGGAAATATTGATAGTTTAACATGTGGAAGAGATTTCTGTGGTTTTCTCCTGTGTTTTGATATCTATACCTAGTAGAGATAAAAGCCCAGTGTTTTCACGTGATCCAGAGTACTGAAACAGTATAAATTCACTCCTCTAATTGAAATTAATTAAAAAATTTTCAAGTGTGAATTTTGTCCCAGAACACTTTATATGGGATCCCATATTGTTTATTCTTCTCTAACAAAAAGGAAACACAAATATTCAGTTTTATGCCTTGGCTAATTTGAGGAGAAAAGCTCATTATGTTCTATCATCCCACACAGGTAAAAGTCGTACTTCAAATCAATGAGGTATATACAAATCTACATTTATCAGTAGAGAATCACAGTAGTATCTCTGGATAAGGCATTTTGTATCTTTCAATATTTCTTGCTTTCTGTTGCATATGAAATATATTCCATGATTATGCCTTTAATATTCTTTGGCAACAATAGTCATCAGCTTTGTGATTGAAGCTATGTGCATGTTTAAATCAGTGAAAATTCAGAGGTTAAGAGTCTATTAGCTTTCTTCATCTTTTGGAGCATCTCTATCACACCTTTGGAAGTGATAAAGTAATGAAAAATTAAGATTAGATAGTAGAAGCATCTTAAATCACTCTGTGATTTAGACTGGATTAAAGAAGAATCCTCTGGTTTTAAAGAGCACGGGAAAGATTGTGCTCTATAGGATGGCTATTTTGTTTATACATAAAATTTGTGTGTGTTGTATGAAGACGAATATTAACTAAACCTAGTACATTTATTTTCTAATCACAGAAGGCAATAAAAGGAATACCTATATTTGCTGCATTAGTTCAGTTTCCTTGGTGAAAAGAAATCAGGGATCAACTGTTCTGAATCTGAAGGAAAGCTAAACCACAATTTTACCTACAATCTCCTTAATGACAAAAGGGAAGAATATCTGTCTCTCACAGTTTCTGTTTCAGCACTTATACTGCAAGAGAAAAATGGATGAATAGGATGTTAAATGTCATGATGCATTGACCTGTTCAATTGCATGGTTAGCTGGCACTGCAGCTCTTTACCTGTTTACAGCTTCACTCAAATATTGGGAAGGAGTATAATGACAAGCCAATCAAATTGCAAAGAAGTGAAAAGGCCAAGGTACTTTCCTGTTATGATATTCTGATTTGCTTGACATCATACTGTTAGGAATTATATTTTTAATGATACCTTTACTGGACAAAGACAGTGAAGAGAACAGAAAACTACACTTGACTCCTCTATTGTCCTGGCAAAGTGTGTAACAAGCATAGGTTATAGTATAACCATTCTTACAATTTCAGAACTGTAATCTACTAATCTTCCCTGCTTGTCACATCCAATTTGTTGCAAGACATGTTTTACACAAGACCACATTTCTATCCAGTGGTAGCCTAAAGTTGACTGAGGATAGCTAAATTCCCTTTCTAATGACTGTGCAGAGCTAGAAAGATGTCATATCATCAATCTAGAAGTTATACAATTACCTAAGTGGAGAAAATTAGTTTATAAAAAATTATGTATTTTTCACTTTTAAGTTCTTTTCAAGAGCATTCAGATTAACATGAGACTATGATTTGGAATTATAAAAAGAAGTAAGAACAAAAAAATAGTTGAGGTTCAATTAAGCAATTCTACCCAGAGCTGCTGTTTTATTTCAGTCACAGGTGTAGGAAGAATATGTGTAGAATAAAGATGTAGTCAGAAAAACTTTGTTAGAACGTTAGCAACTGCAAAACTCTTCTACTGAAATCATAATACTTTGCAGGAGCCATATCTACTTACAGAGGAAAAGAGAAAACAAAAGCTAGCAATGTTTGAAAAACTGAAATTCATTTTCAAATCCAAATATGGCATTTCTAACTTGATCTTTTGTATTTTTGTTATTTAACAGAATAAAATTAAAGGCTAACAGCAGATAAACCAGGACCAAAAAAAGCTTTAACAAAAATCTGACTTCCCTTTTTTCTTTCACCTTGAATTGTTTCATTCTTATTTGAAATTAAATTGGATTTTATAAATCTGCTTATTAGTAAAATTACTCAGGAAGTAGTTGGGAGAGCTGTAGGAAGAAGTAGGTAAGTAAAGAACAATCTGGATCAATTAACTACTCAGAGAAATCACCACGGATTTGAATAAAGCTCTCACCAGTATTTCCAGTTCATGGTCAAGACTGAGGCAGTGGCAGACGCAACCTGGAAAACAGCCACATGGCTTGGGAAGAAGAATGGATCTCTTCAACTCTACAGTAGTTCTTAGAGTAGCTGGTGCATCATAAAATAGAAGTGTTTTTGGACCCTGGCTTCATAACCTGTCGAGGACAGCTTGAAAGCTGATTAACAGAGGAAAACAAAAAGGAGCACACAAAGGGTAAACTGAGTTTTCTGCACAAGGGCCAGAAATCAGCAGGAGAGAGCACGTGTCTCCTTATGTATTTAAGTAAAGGCTATTTAGAGAAGATACTTGATGACATATGTTGCTCTATTTATTGGCTGTTACAGGGAAAGACTGGTTGATGGATGTAATAAATTGGCATTTAATATGTTTTAGATGAGGCTGGAAACATTGCTGCAATGTGACATTAGCAACTTGCTTTTACTTATGTTATTCCTAAGCAGGATAAATATGGATTAAAAACCAAGTCTGTTAGCTTTTCTTTTTAGTCCAGTAATAACTCAGGCCAGCACCCATTAGCATGTATAGGAATTGAACTACTTTTCTGCACTGTAGTATGCGAGGCTGTCATGTCTAAACAATGGACTTGTTGCAAACCAGTGATCAAATCTCCTTGTCTGTTGCTTAACTTAAAAATGGGTGGGAAGGTAATGGGGTACTAATGGGAAAGGATAGAAACAGCTATTTTTCCCTTGCTTTGCTGTAGACCTAATATAGGGTTATACAGTAACCACTTTCAAGTCCTGCATAGTCATCTGGTCTCTTACTATGTTATTCTAAATACTAACAGATTGAAATTCCTTTTCATGTATGCAGTGCCAAACTGGGAAGTGTAGAAGCCACCATTGCTTGCCTTCAGTGTAAAGCAAACAGAACAAGGTTAGCTGGGAATTAAAATAAAGCTTAGTTCAGAGACTGTTCACACCTACTTTTGAGCTTCCCCTTTTACTGGACTATATGGCAGCCAAATCTACCAATAGCAATCACCTGAGAGGAATTAGTAAGTACCTCTGCCTCACGCCTTGATTTTTAGCTGGAGTTGGGACTGACATAATCTATCCATACAAACGAGTAAGAGAAAATGAAGTGCTTAAGGCTTCACAGAGATTCCCTAAAGAAAACTCATCAGAAAACATTCACAGATGCAGCAACTGCTTTATTATAGAGCCAGAAATTGAGAGGGAGAATCAGAAACACTGCTGCAACCTGTGTGTCACCATAGCAACTGCTATTACAACAACTCAGATAGAAGCCCAGATTTTCTATTCAATGATAAAAACTTGGTCTTCTCAGAAGGTGCTTTCCCTTAGCATGAATCTTTCTGCTCAACAGAATAAAGAGGAAGGAAATTAATCACAGAAAAGGAAAGAGGTACACTGAGAGAGGAGAAAGTAAAAGCAAAAAATAAAGTAACAGGACCAAAAGGTGCATGCCTTGTCACTGGTCCCTAATAATCCAAGTGTAAAACTGTGTGTCTACCTGTCACTCCCATTCCATTTTACTAGGGTGCAGGACAATCACATTTGAGCCATTTCTTCAACAGCGGCTGCATCGTCTGACTTTTTCATCTACAATGTCATAGGTGCACTGGAAGTACCTAGTGAAAATGGCGGTGGTGGTTGAGAGGTGTGTGTCAAGTTGACACCCCAACTCCTTTACTGTAATAACTATCCTTTCAATATTACTCATTACACATCATTGGTTTAGATGGAAAAGATTGTTGGTTGAGATATAAACAGGGTTCATTCATCAATTACCATCACAGGCAAAATAACCCCAATTTGGAGCAATTAATTTAGTATTTTGCCAATGAATAATTGGGAGGAATGCTGAGAAAAAAGGACAAAAACTAAAACACCCTTGTCACACCCCATTCTTCTCAGGCTCAATTTAATTTCCATATTCTCCTATCCTCTATTTCCCTGGCTCAGGGGAATGGAATTCTTAACAGCTCCTGTCTGCTGCACTTCCCTCCTTTTCACCTGCTCCAGCGTGGGTCCTCCACAGGCCACAAATTCTATCAGAAAATTTGTGCTGCTGAGGGTTTTCCACAGGTTGTATCTTCCCTCAGGGCATGCCCACCAGCTTTGGCATAGGGTTCTCCATAGGCTGCAGGGGGATACCTGCTACATCACAGACCTCCCTGGTCTGCCTCACCGTGGTCTTCACTGAGGGCTGCAGGGGAATCCTGCTCCAGCGCCTGAAGCACCTCCTCTCCTTCCTTCAATGACCTTGGTGTCTGCAGGATAGTCTCTCTCACCTTTTTTTTCCTCACTTCTCTCTCTCTCACAGCTGCTGCAAAGTGTTTTTATCCCTTCTTAAATATGCTTTCCCATCAGCTTGGTGCCATCAGCTTGGCTGAGGGCTCAGCTGTGTGCTGCAGTGGGTCTGACAGAGCTGTCTGCACTGGCTGGCAGGTTGTGGCTCCAGCCTCTCCTCACTGAGGCTGGCCCAGCAGCCCTCAGCTTCCAGCACATGTCCAAGGGCACATGATGCACCATCTTACTGGTTCTGAATTAATAACTGCATGTAGTCACTTTACAAGATAAATTCTCCTGAGGCACTGAATGAAAAGATTTACTTGTATCTACCTAGATGTTTACTGCATTCTTATTGATTAAGAGGTGAATTATCTTATGAAAAAGAGATGTTAGGTTAGTCTGATATCGTAAACTCTGACCTCTGATAAAAACAGTGTTGTATTTTATAACATTTTTTCTCCATCCCCTTGATTACTGTCTTCTTCACAAACTCTTGCAAGACTACATAGATTTGCATTCAATCAGAGATGTATAGTTATACCCCTTTTTCTGGTTGTGTGAATAAATACCATGCTTGCTGTTTCACAATACCATGCTTGTTGTTGTTCTTGTTTTTTGTTTGTTAATCAGTTCCATGGCTGTTTCAAATGTCATAACACAGGCTGGGTTTTTTTAGCCACCACTATTTTGGAATAGTGGCTATCTGACCCTCTTTCCCGCTCCCCTGCCTCATTCCCTCCAGAGCAAGGTATAAATTACTTCCAACGCAGCTGTGGATATTTTCATTTTCATATTTCCTACTAGGGAAATACTTACTATCATATCTTACCTATTTAATGAAAATTGACATTAATTTAAGAGCTTGTATTTAGTCTGTATGTCAGTGTGGACTAGTTTCAGTCTTTCCCTTTTATTTTTTTTTGTTAGTTTGTTTTTTGTTTGTTAATTTGTTTTTGTTTTGTTTTGTTTGTTTGTTTATTTTTTTTTGTTTGGTTTTTTTTTGTTTTCTTTTTTTTTTTACCATTTCTTGCATGAAAAATAATGTATTGGGCAGACATAGTTGGAAAGGCCTTTTTTTTATACATAGTTTCCATGCTGTCAGACACTATTTCCAACAGCACCTATTTCTTCTATATCTCCCTTTTATTGTTTACAAAGGGAGCATGCATCTAGGTAGCCTCTCTTTGCTTAATCATTCCCTTCCTTTCCTTAGGACACAAACTTCTATACTGTACATAATTTTGTGCTTCTTTACCTTTAAATCTCTAGAAATCTCCGGTTCAAGATAAAACTTTTCAGTGTAGTCATTCTGAAAAGATAATTTACTTAATTTAATAAACTATATGCTTTTACATATCTTTATGGGAGTAAGAATAATGAAGCCATATGTTTAACTCCAATTTTGTCTAGTTACCTAAAATTAATTCAATCAGTTAAAGGTATCTTGATCTGAGAGTCTTTCTCAAGATGAGCTTTTTGAGTTTTTTTGCTAGTTACTGCAATATATCCAAAATATCATCTAGGTGAGTATTTGGTGGAGAAATCTAACAGCTGTCATTCCTGAAAGACTTCTGCAGTGGAGAGTGTTTGCATTGCATTACCACTTACACCACTACCATTTTCTATCATCAGTTAAGAGAATTCTGAATCCCTATCCTAACCTGAATGTCATGAAGGATATGACTACTTTTATGAATGCATTGAAGTAATGTGTCATGGTTATATGGATCAGGATTAGAAGTTTACTGACTATCAGAGTAGTGAAATTCTAAAATGGCTTTTAAAATAAAATATTACAGATCTTAATTGATCTGAAGATAAAGATAATAAATTAATGAAAAAACTGCAGGAACAAATAAGCAAGATGCTGTGACCAGTAATAGGATTTGGGAAGTTATTTTTGCCAAATTTGATATATTTGGTTACACTGAAAACTGCCTTGAAATACTGAAGATGATCTGAAAGTAACCCTGATCACAACCTGTGGTTACTTGCATGCAATGCAACTTGCATTTTAGTATACTCTCTACTTCTATAGACATAAATTCTTTCATGAATAAATCCTTTTAACTTAATTATGAAAACATTTTTAATTTATTCTTAGACTTTCATTTACTGCAGCGATTCTCTTTTCTAAGATAATACTAGTATTTGCTTGGTTACATAAATCTATTCCTCATCTTCCAAATTTGACCATTTAGTAAAATAATGCAAGGAGCTACTAAACTTTCACATATGAAAAAATCCTGTGTCTGAGAGAAAATCTCTGCAACACCTTAGTAAGCTTGTCCACAGGTACAGCGAGCACAGCACACAGTGAAAAATTCCTATGGGAAGTTTATAGTGATCTGTGCACAGCTAATATAAACAGTCTAGTTTTGATTTGGATCAGTCTGAGCCTATAATATGATTAATACTACAAAAAAAAAAAGAAAAGTGCCAACAGGGATTAGAGGCCAAAGGCTACTGATTGTTCAAATGAAGTGTCTTCTTAATTCCACAGAGAGTAAATAAAACTCTTCTGTGTCTCTCCAGTGGTATTTAAAAATAAGAATTTATTTAGATATTTAAAAATAAGACCTCCACCAAACAAAGAAGTAAAAATAGAAAATATAGGAGGCAGATGGCCAATAGCAAAAAAAACTGAACAGGTCAAATTAAGCTATAAAATTTCAATAGAGCAAAGAAAAAAGCAGGATCAGTTGCAGAGGCAGGAAAATGGGGAAAGATAAGTAACATGAAGACATTTTAATAGCAAAGCTTATGATATTTCAAGCATATAAATGTCTCTTTAAAGCTTAACTAAGAGCCTTAACTTCCATGTAGATAGGTTCTCTTGAATTACATTTATAGCAAAGTTCTCTTTAAAATAATGATTTCTGAACCTGGCAATCTACAGAAAATGAAAAGCATTTTTTCCCCCTCTCCTAATAAAACTAACAAAGAATGTGACCGATGACCTTATAGAATAATCCTTAAGAGTTAAAGGATAAAATTGTGTGATTAAGTTTATCCTGACTTCCTCTTCCTCATAAAAATACATTTTTGCCATATTAAAGACAGTTTTATGATCTTAGTGTTTTCTGACCATCACAGCTGTATTGTTAAAAAGGTGTATCAATTTATCAGACTTTTCTGTAACTGCTCTACAGAGATGACCCAACAATCACTCCTTACACATAAAACTTAAAAGGGATCTACTGGAAAGATGGGGAAGAAACTTTTATCAGGAACATTAGTGGCAGGAAGAGGGGTAGCAATTTTGAACTGGAAGAAAGAAATCCTTTACCGGTAAGGTTGTAAAATGCTGGAACAGGTTGCCCAGAGTAGTTGCAGACATCCAGTTCCTGGAAATGTTCCAGGCAAGGTTTGATGGGGCTTTGAGCAACCTGCCCATGGCAGGTGCCTTGGAACTGGTCCCTTCTAACACAAACCATTCTATGATTTTATGATGCTAATACCCTTTTCTTCCTTTTTGATCCCTTCCCCAGGTAATGAGTCTGTCTTGCAATAGTAATAATGATCCATTCAAATTTGATTTTATGCATAAGATCTGTAAGAAACTGCTCTGCATTTAAAAACAAGTTCTGTGAAGAAGCAAAATAAAGAACTAGGGTGTTACAGAACTACTGAGACTTCCTCAGAAAAATAACAAGGGATTTACATTGAATTTAATAGAAGCTGTGAAAAGCTCTGCTTTCGCCTTCTTCACCCTTCAGTGGACAGCAATCGTCATTTATTTCTGTTTGCCTGAAGATGTGAAATAGAGTTGAAAAGCAAACCCACTGATTTAATTTCTCTAGCTCAGGAACTATCACCTTCTTTTTGTTTTCTTTTTTTTTTTTGTCTGTTGGGTTTTTTTAAACTTTATTTCTTCAGTGCCCATGAATATGAATGATTGAGGAATCTTCATACAGGTGGATGCGCAAAATAAAGAAAATGTAAATGTCTGCATCAGACACAGATTTATAAAGACTGATTAAAATTGCTGTTGCATAAGCAAGTCATATTAACAGTTATTACTGTAAGGTGTCATTTGTGCTTTCTCTGTTCCTGAGGAACATTTATTTTTTGAATGGATCTGCTGCCTTGCTAAACCATTAACATTTGTCAGATGGTGAGATTAGACTCCTAACAACTTGCAGATGACATTCAGCCATAGCAAACCCTTTTCAGTTGTTGACAGTTTGTTTAATAAGTGTGCATCCTGCTGACATTTAGACAAGAAAATGTCTGTGAAATGTGGATTCTTACAGTGTGTAGCTGAAGCTGATGTTAAGTTTTCCAGGCTTGGGTTTTGGTAGGATCTTTGTGTGTACATGGATAATATTTGTTTGCGTGTAAACCTTCACAAACAGAAAGAATATGTTCTACTCTGTCTCTCAAAAATAGAGAAAGTCTTGATGTTTCAGTTTATTTTAAAACTGAATTTTCAATTGAATGTAATGAAATATTCATACTGAATGTCTTGCCTTATTTTCTTTGGAAATTGTATTTCCAAAGCTATTGTTCTAACGATATTATTCAGCTTTCTTCTCCAATGTAAATTCTGCAAATAACGCTTTCTTGTAAACAATTCCTTTGAAATTTTTTAGATATATGAAATTTAAGCCTATTTGATTTGAAAGATTACACACATTTCTGCTTTCAGACTGGGATTGTTCTAAATCAATCATCTACAGCATTTGTTTAAAATCCATTGGTTTGAAATATATTTCAGCTAGCAACATCTTATTTGACCATTTGAGTGGAAAAAAGTCCGTAAGTAAATCAGACTCAATTAAAAAGTCCAAATAATTACATAAAATATTTTCTCAAAACTTGCACTGACATTTACTGCAAGAAAATGTCCTCCACTTCAAAACTGAAATGGCAAATATTAGGAGAATGTATATATTTTCCTCAATTTTCAGACATTTAATTTCTTTCAATGAGTAATATTAATAATTTCTATTGTTCTTTAAAACCCTTAAGAACACTTTCCTTAGGCTCCATTTTTATGAAGTACAAATTGCTGCAAAAAACCCCATTTTTTATCCTCCACAAAATTATGTTGATGTGCACATAAAGCAATTGACTACATAGTCAGACAGAGATTTATTAACTGCTAATGACCAGATGGTAGAACCATAGAATCATTGACTATCCCAAATTGGAAGGGACCTTCAGGGATTATCTAAGTCCAGCTCCTGGCCAGGCACAGGACAGCCCCAAGAATCACACTGGTTACTTGTTTTGTCACTTTATCTCAAGATGCTTTGTAAATTGTTCATATGGAAAGGTGCTTTTGAAATTCGACAGTAAAAATATTACCGTATTTAATTATTTATTTATTGTTATGCTTAAAGCTTACTTGACTTTACAGAAACTTATTTTTTTCTTCTTAGGTTTTACTCTGAACTAATAATTCTAAATATCGTCTTTATCTGGTTGTACAAATGTTCAACCTGTCATTCATTTTTTCTTTTCTACTTACTCTTTTTTTTTTAATTTAAAGAATTTATAGCTTTTTAAACTCAGAAATTCTAAACCATAAGCTAGGAAACTAACTTAAAAATATCAGTTTAGTGTTAAACACCCTTCTAAGCTGCAGAAAAAGAGTAATTGAAAGAGAATTTCAGTTACTCATGTTTCTCAACAAAATTTTAGAATTCCTCTTCATGCTTTGTGAAATCATTACTACAAAAAAGGAACAAAGAAAATCCTGGTCTTTTATATCCTCACAGTCCAAGCACATGAAAGTCTGTAGTCCTTGGCTCCTGCTGTGTCTCTGAGTGTTCTGTCACCTAGACAACACCACGGCTCCCAATGTCCTTTGTTATGCAAAGAGCTGGTGCCAGTTCATGGCCCCTTGCCTGGGGGTCCTGCCACCCAGGGTTCCACCTGCAGCTGGCACTGCAGCTGCTCACCGAGCCACCTGCACTGAATGTATTCCTCAACAACCCTGATGCCTCTCGACCAGTTACAGAGAGCCTACACCTCTGCCCTGGGCAACTTATTCCAGTGTCTAACCACTCTTCCAGTGATTTTGGTTTTTTCTAATAACTAATCTAAACCTCCTGTGGCACAACTTAAGGCCATTTCTTTTTGCCCCTTCACTTGAGACATGGCAGAAGAGACTGACCCCCACCTTTCTACAACCTCCTTTCAAGTAGCTGTAGAGAGCAATGAGGAGTCCAAAACTGATTTGCAACAAGCATGTCCAAACAAGATCTGAGGTGCAGCCTAACCAGTACCAAGCACAGGGGGACAATCAGACAATCCCTGCCCTGGGCCTACTGGACACACTGTTGCTGGTACAGGCCAGGACGCCACTGGCCTTCTTGGCCACCTGGACACACTGCTGGCTCATGTCCAGTCATCTGCGAACCAGCACCTCCAAGTCCCTTCCTGCCGAGCAGCTCTCAAGCCACTCTTTTCCAAGCCTGCAGTGATGCTTGGTTGCATCCCAAGCACAGGACCCAGCACTTCGCCTTGTTTGAACCTCATGCAGTTGTCCTCATCCCATTGATCCAGCCTGTCCAGATCCCTCTGCAGAGCCTTCCTACCCTCCAGCAGATCAACACTCCTGCCCTCTTTGGTGTCACCTACAAACTTACTGAGGGTGTATGCAATCCCCTCATCCAGACCACTGATAAAGATGTTAAACAGGAGTGGCACCAGAACTGAGGCCTGGGGAGCCCCACTAGTGACAGGCCACCAACTGCGTGTAACTCCATTCACCACCACTCCCTGGGTCCAGCTATCCCGCCAGTTTTACACTCATCCAAGTCCTGAGCAGTCAGCTTCTCCAGGAAAATGCTGTGGGAGACAGTGTCAAACACTTTGCTGAAATCTAAGTAGTCCAACAGCCTTTGCCTCATCTACTCATGCCTCATCTCCTAAGGAGGGCCCTTTATCTTAAAGGGAGATCAGGTTGGTCATGATATTGTTTGGAATGGTATCTAGGATCACGACTGGCAGAAATCTTACTGTTTTAAAGAGTTTCACATGTAGGTCTGGTTGGGGCTTTAGAAACTCCTTAGTAAACAGGTAATAGAGAGAAGGTGATAATATGTGTGTCCTTTTATTTTTTTGAGATATGATAAGAGGGCTGCAAATTAAGTTCTACGCGTAACATTAAAATGAAGATGTGAGTATCCCACTGTAAAAGGACTAGTAACATCAATTGGCCAGCAGTAATCAAATACAATAGACTTGTAGAGAGAAAAAACACAAGATGGATAAAAATAAAGGATAAAAGAAACAGCTAGCAGTAAACAAACACTTCTGAACCACTTGTGAATTATCAAATAAATTGATACAAATTTTTTGCAGTAGCTAGGAGCTTATCTTTCCAAAAATTGGAGATTAAATCTCCTTGTGTGCCATTCCACAGATTTTTCTGAGCTGATGTTCACTGTCATCTCCAGTCGTAAGTCAAAACACATATTGTATATAAATATACAGGAACTTACCCTGAAGGCTGATGCTGCTTTTGTGCCCCACTTCTCTATCACGGCAGCTACGGTCTTCTGGGGCTCCATATCACACAATTAAATATTTAAATTAAAGAGTTTGTAGTTAAAGAGGAATGGGTAAAAACTTTTAAAAACATTCTTTTGTGTCAGAAATTAAACTGGAAAAATTAAGGTGGTCAATAGAATGCTCTGTGATAGTAGATAAAACTGCAACTGTATAGTTCAAGAATATTTCATAGAAATACACTTAACCTCCCCCGCCCTTCATTTTCACAGTACTTAGGTGTAACTTCCTTTCCAAAGGGAAAGTTTATTAGCAAATTAAGTATATTGTATACTTGCTAACTGAGCTTTCCTATCCTTCCCTTCCTGGGTGAGGAGAAAAAATCCTCAGTTTTTTTCTTCCCAGTTTCAGTCTTGGAGGAAAGGTTACTATTTTTTGTGTTGTTTCTTTGCTTCTCTCTGTGGCACCACCAAAAACTATTTTGTAAAATTATCTCTATCTGTTATGTACAGGTGTCTTGGTTTGAAAGA